>ONZH01009492.1:0-467140 GCA_900303285.1 Rhinella marina
CTCTCCAATCATTTTTCCGCAGGGCCACATAATGCGATAGACGGGAATCAAACCCGGGTCAACTGCTAGGAAGCAGCTATGCTTACCACTTTACCACCAACAGCCACAGCAACTGATAAGAACAGATACTAAACTTGATGTAAGCCAACATGTCGACAATCGATAACCCGAAAAGGGTCCGCCGTCAAGCCCGGCGTTCGGCCACCCTGAGCATTTCTCAAGGAGACAGCCTCCAGGCCCTCAACGTCCACATACAGGGCCACGCTAAATTTTTTATGTGCTCTACCTGCTACCGACGTGTAGCTCGGTCACTCTGACCGAGTCTGATCCTGGGGCCGCTCATGTACTGCCCACTTGGAGGATTGCGGGGCCTACCTCGGTCACGGTTTCTCAGACTTACTATGCCTCTTCCTCCAACCCCTCCTCCTCCTTCGAATTACCATCCGTGCTTCACCTCCTGCTACCTCAGTGTAACTCGGTCACTCTGTTGTCACCGCCATGCTGTGTCAGGCTAAATTTTTGGGTGGCTCACCTGCTACCTCATCTAACTCGTCACTTGTTGGTGTCACTGCCATGCTGTGTCAGGCTTATGCCTGCATCATGTGGCTGGGGATAGGAGAGCAGTGCCAGCATGGGCATGGGTGATGGACCTTCGTTGCACCTAGTTGGGTGCTTCCCTAACATGTGATGGGTATTTGCCTCGCCTTTCTTGGTCTGGGTGAGCACAATTGCCATGAGGGTAACCACCAGGCTGTTGCAGGAGAATTTGGGGTAATGGTGGGATTAGGCAGCCTCAGAGGCATCCATGCATGCTGCCCCTGCTGTTTCCTGTCCATTTCCGTGGTGTTTCCATCATTTTCTGAGGTTTCCAGGTTTTCACCCAGCCTTCCCTAGGCAGAGCCTTGGTCCCCTGCAAAAAATGCTCGAGTCTCCCATTGACTTCAATGGGGTTCGTTACTCGAAACGAGCACCCGAGCATCGGGAAAAGTTTGTCTCGAGTAACGAGCACATGAGCATTTTAGTGCTCGCTCATCTCTATTCACGAATGATCTTTCGTTGAACAAAAGATCTTTCATCTGACTATCAGACCAAAATATTAAACATGGCCGATAATAATGATCGTTCATTAAATTTCAACCGACGCACATTCTATGCGGCCACAAAAGATGTGGACAGCACACGGTGTTGGTCTGGTCCAAATTTTTTTTTTTTGTGGGTTTTTTTTGCAGTACAGAGCAACGGATGCGGACAGCACATGGTGTCCTGCCCGCATCTTTTGCGGCCCCGCAAAAAAATAGAACAAGTCCTATTCTTGTCCACAATTGCGGACAAGAATAGGCATTTCAATGATATCCACGGCATGTGCGGTCCACAAATTGCGGAATGCACATGGGCTGGCATAAGTGTTTTGCGAATCCGCAATACACAACGGTCGTGTGAATGTAGCCTTATGTGTATGGCCACCTTAATTTCCTATGACCCTGAACCACACCCCGTTCAGAAACAGCTGTCACACAGTCTACTTGACAACCTAATGAAACTGCACTGGAATTGAAAGTGTACATCATATAGTATATTGCCATCCCAGAAGATCCCTACAAAAGCTCCGCCATAGCTCCTCGGTCCACTCATGTTAACATCCAGTTTGAAACAGGTCATGTGGCTGTTGCATTGAATAAGTGCTTGCAGCGGTGATGTCACATGATCCAGTGAAATTACTCAAGGATGACACTTCACTGCTGAGGCCAGTCAATCCGGATGTTAACAAGGGGAGACCCAGGAGCTGTGCTGGAGCTGGGGGAGTGAAGGAACCAAGACCCAGGGGCAGGAATCAGGTAAATATGACTCCTACCGTGGGTCCAGCCACATTGGGTGGTCTACTGTAAAGGTTCCCAGGGGTAAACAACCCATTTAAAGTGCTCTGTGATGCGTCAGTTCACTGAGGCCAATGGCTGCTTTGCATTGTTTTGTTTTCTTGAATTTTCTGATTAACCCCTTGAGGACAGAGCCCATTTTGGCCTTAATGTCTGGGCCAAATTTTTGAATTCTGACATGTGTCACTTTATGTGGTAATAACTTTGGAACGCTTTTACTTATCCAGGCCATTCTGAGATTGTTTTCTCGTGACACATTGTACTTCATGACAGTCATAAATTTGAGTCAGTATATTTCACCCTTATTTATGAAAAAATCCAAAATTTACCAAAAATTCTGAAAAATTTCCAAATTTCCAAATTTCAATTTCTCTACTTTCAAAATACACCGTAATACCTCCAAAAATAGTTATTATTTTACATTCCCCATATGTCTACTTTATGTTGGCATCATTTTGTAAACATCATTTTACTTTTTTAGGACGTTAGGAGGCTTAGAAGTTTAAAAGCCATTTTTCAAATTTTCACCAAATTTTCCAAAAACCATTTTTTTTTAGCACCAATGCAGATATAAAGTGATTTTGAGGGGCTTACATAATGAAACCCACCATAAATGACCCCATTTTAGAAACTACACCCCTCAAATTATAAAAAACTGCTGTTACAAACTTTGTTAACCCTTGAGGTGTTCCACAAGAATTAATGGAAAATGGAGGTGAAATTTCAAAATTTCACTTTTTTCGTAGATTATTCATGTTAATATTTTTTTTCTTGCAACATAGCAAGGGTTAACAGCAAACTAAACCTCAATTTACATTGCTCTGATTCTGCAGTTTACAGAAATACCCCATATGTGGTGGTAAACGTCTCTATGGGTTTGTGGCAGTGGTCAGAAGGAAAGGAGCGCCATACGGATTTTGGAGGCAAAATTTGCTAGAATAGTTTTTAGGCACCATTTTGTAATTGAGAGACCCTGACGTACCCCTACAGTGGAAACCCTCATAAAGTGACCTCATTTTTGAAACTACACCCTTCAAAGAATATATTAAGGGGGTACTGGCCACTTTGACCCCCTAAGCATTTTACGGAATTTGGAAACACTTGGCTGTGAAAATGAAAATTTTTTTTCTTCCAATAAAATGTTGCTTTAGCCCCAATTTTTTTTATTTGCATAAGGGGTAACAGGAGAAAAGCCCCCCCATAATTTGTTACCCATTTTCTCCTGAATACAGCAACACCCCATATGTTGTGGTAAACTGGTGTGGGGGCACATGGCAGGACTCAGAGCAGAAGGAGCGCCATATGGATTTTACAACACAGATTTTGATGGAGTGGTTTGCGGGAGCCATTGATTTTTATTTTTTTGAGCTATTGTCTTATGTGGGGGGCTCATTTTTTGCAGGATGAGGTGAGGTTTTCATTGGTACCATTTTAGGGTAAATACGCCTTTTTGATCGACTGCTATTACACTTTTTGTGAGGGAAGAGGGAAAAAAATGGCTATTTTGGCATAGTTTTTTAAAAAAAATTTTTACAGCATTCGCCTGGGGGGCCATCTCATGTAATATTTTTATAGAGCAGGTTGTTACGGACGCAGCGATACCCAATATGTCCAACTTTTTTATTGTTGGAAAGTTTTACACATTAGATGCATTTTTGAACAGAATAAAATATTTTTTTTGTGTTGCCATTTTCAGAGAGCCATATTTTTTTCAGTTTTCGGGCGATTGTCTCAGGTAGGGTACAGTTTTTGCGGGACAAGATGACGGTTGAATTAATACCATTTTGGGGTAATTACGCCTTTTTGATCGCCTGCTATTACACTTTTTGTGAGGGAAGAGGGGAAAAAAAATGGCTATTTTGGCATAGTTTTTTTAAAAAATTTTTTACAGCATTCGCCTGGGGGCCATCTCATGTAATATTTTTATAGAGCAGGTTGTTACGGACGCAGCGATACCCAATATGTCCAACTTTTTTATTGTTGGAAAGTTTTACACATTAGATGCATTTTTGAACAGAATAAAATATTTTTTTTGTGTTGCCATTTTCAGAGAGCCATATTTTTTTCAGTTTTCAGGCGATTGTCTCAGGTAGGGTACAGTTTTTGCGGGACAAGATGACGGTTGAATTGATACCATTTTGGGGTAAATATGCCTTTTTGATCGCCTGCTATTACACTTTTTGTGAGGGAAGAGGGAAAAAAATGGCTATTTTGGCATAGTTTTTTTAATTTTTTTTACAGCATTCGCCTGGGGGGCTATCTCATGTAATATTTTATAGAGCGGGTTGTTACGGATGTGGCGATACCTAACATGTTTATGTATTGTGTGTTTTTTTATTTTTAATCAATTTTTTTAACTTTTTTTTTTAACTTTTTTTTAACTTTTTTTTTCCACTTTCTTGACTCAGATCCACTTGGTTCTTCAAGAACCAGTGGGTCTGGTATTTTACAATACACTGCAGTACACTGTATAGTGTACTGCAGTGTATTTTCATATAGCCTGTTCAAGCTCCTGCCTTTAGCAGGAGCTTGAACAGGCTTCCATGGCAAGCCAGACGAAAGCGTCTGGTTGCCATGGTAACCATCGGGACGCTGCCACAGCAGAGCGGCGTCCCGATGGAAGGGAGAGGGAGCTTTCTCCCTCTCATCTGCCCACACCATCGGCGCTGCCAGCGCACCGCAGCGCCGATGGGAGAGGGAGGGAGCGCTCCCTCCCTGTTAACCCCTTCCATACAGCGGTCCCTGCGGACCGCGGCATGGAAGGGGTTAAACTGCTGACATCGGTGCCAGCACCGATGTCAGCAGTTTCAAGCAGAGTATCAGCTGTATGCTGATACTCTGCTTGAATACCGCTCGGCCATCCTGAGAAATTATTGCGGGCGGCACTCGCGGCAGCCGCCCGCACATTACAAGTCTCCCCCCCGCCGCCCATCTGCCCACCCATGTGCCCACCCATGTGCCCACAGCCAATCAGGGGGGCGGGGGGGACACCCTGACCCCCCCCTAACCCCTGACACTCGGCGGGGATTCGCTAGAATAGCGCTATCCCCGCCGAGTACACGGATCTTGCTGTGAATGGCTGGTCTGAATAGACCAGCCATTCACAGCGATCGCCATTATGGGGGGTGCACGGCACCCCCCGAGGCCTTCACTATGGATGGCTGGCTGTGTCTAACAGCCGCCATCAAAGCATGTTAACCCCGCTGCACTGAGCAGCGGGGGTTAACATGCATGACGTACCGGTACGCCCTGTTGCGCTAAGTACCTCGCGCCCATGACGTACCGGTACGTCCATTGTCGCCAAGGGGTTAAAAAAAATGTATATATTGGACTTATATAGAAAACATTCTGAAAGGAGTTTGCCGTTCACAGTATCTCTGAACATAATCTTTAAAAGACCCTCAACAATACAAACTACACCTTCATTGGAACAAGCCAGCTATCTCTCCTGACTTCCACAAATACATGATCAGCTTAGTACCAGTCTGTGGTCACACAACTTTTTCATTGCTTTTCTATACCATTTTTGCCATTGTTTATTTGTTTTTGTTTTTTTTTTGTCACAGCATTCACCATGTGGGTTAAATAATCTGATCATTTTTACAGTTTACAGGTTATTACAGACGTGGTAATTAGAGATTAGCGAACGTGCTCGAAACGAGCACTGTACCGCTCTGCTCCCCTGCGCTCGCATGGGCGCAGGCAGCCGCTTCCGTCCTACTCAGGAGGACGGAAGCAGCTGCCTGCGCCCATGCGAGCGCAGAGGAGCCGAGCGGTACAGTGTTCATTTCGAGCACGTTCGCTAATCTCTAGTGGTAATACCAGTTATGCACTACACAAAAAGTTAAAGATATTTGGCTTGTGGGTGAAATTTCAGGATGAACCTGAAATGCACTCTGACCTTTACTTAATGTGATCTTCTCTAAACTTTTGAATGCACATGTCCAACTGTTCAATGTTTTAGGACTTTTTGCACAACTTTCTGTTTTCTAACAAGGAGCTCAACTGCAGAATTCACAGCAGGTGTTTGATCCATGATACGCCCAATAAATTTCCTGGTTCAATTAGAATTGGTATTTAAACAGTCCTCCTCATCATGCTGTTCACATTTTGACATCATGAGACCAAGATGACACCTAACAATTGATCAACAGTACCTCTCCATTGCGAGGCTTCAAGCAGGATGTCCTCAGACAGAAGTGGCATAGAAGTGGATGTCCTTTGGCCACATCCCACACTGATGACTGCTTCATTGTGAACAATGCCCTGCGGAATCGGATAACGAATTCCACACAACTCCAGGCACATTTAAGGGAGGTGAGAGGCACCCAATTGTCATGTTATACCATTTAAAACCATATACATCAGAGTGGTCTGCGTGCTAGATGACCTGCAAAGGTACTTGACCACAGGCGTCATCGTCTTGCACGGGCCAGGAAGCATCTACGCTGGACAAGGGACCAGTGGGCCTCAGTGCTGTTCACTGATGAAAGTCGATTCACGCTGAGCAGAAATGATGGTGGCCGACAATTTTGGAGACATCAAGGAGAGTGATATGCATCAGCCACTGTTGTCACTAGACAAGCTTTTGTTGATGGTGGTGTTACAGTGTGGGCAGGTGTGTCTAGTCAATACCGTAACAATACCATAAGTTTTTGAGACATTGACATTTTTGTGGGGGTATACATACCACTGTTGTTGGCTTTTGTTTCAATAAATTGCTTGAGATGAGGAAATCACCACCGTATGTTTCTACTTAAATGCCCTATTTTCATGATATAATATCACTGTAGTGTGAACTTTTTAAGTTTTTCCTAAGTTTCACCCGAAAGCCAAATATCCCTAACTTTTTGTAAGTAGTGTATGTACTTGTTTTGTGACATAAGTGTGTGTATTATTTCTGTCAGTAGTATTGTCAGGCTCCCTGACTGCATTGCAACCATCGCCGATCCCGCAAACCCTGTCAATTAATCCCTCAGATGTGGCACTGAGAGGTTAATTGACACGGTCCAGTGGGATCGCCCTTCCCAGTCATTGAGGCCGGCTGTGTGATACGGTTGGCACCCGTCACCTACATTTGTATTTAAGGGTTAATTATATGCATTGGTGGTGCAGTGGCCACGGCCCCTCCTTTCCTCCTCAGTATTATCTTCTCATTGTTCGCCAGCAACAGCCACGTCATAGTGGGGAGGGACTCTCTCCTTCTCCACTGTGCTGGCTGATGAGAACATGGTGGGCGACGAGGGCGCCACGTGCCGTGCTCTCTAACAGATACTAGGCTGCGCAAATAGCAAATCCCGGTATCGGATCGATATGGGTGCAAAAGTATTGATTGGGTATCGAAAATTCGATACCTGGTGCAACCCTAATTTAGTCAATATCAAATAATGATAAGTACACTTTATTAATTTTAGAAAGTATTCCTAAAAGTTTATGCATTTTACATTTCAAATAAAAACAATGATCCTGAGTAGCTTAAATAAGGATAAAAAACACACAGTGTAATAGAAATAGCAACTTACCAGAGCAGACAAAATCAGCAATACAGATCATTTTATGTAAAAAGAAAGTCTGGATATATGGATGGAAGAAATCAAGCAGCAAAAACAATATACACAATAATCCAGCTACAAGGCCAAGACCAATTCCATATCCGCACGCTGCAGGATTTTCATTCAGAATACATTTTAGTTCAGAGGAAGTGGGCACATTTTGGAATCCTCCTGACAAAATGGATCCATAGATAATAACAGAAAAAATCTACAAAACACAAAATGCAGCAAGAATGTTACTATCCCTAACAATCATATGTTTCCCCCCCCCCCACAGTAGACATACAGTATATGACATATCCACAGGAAATATGCGATGAGCCTCTGATGAGCTGCTGTAGAGGATGGGAGTGGTAGTGGCTATGATGAGATGAGTGTCATGGTGTACTCCATCAGGCCGTTGCTCCCTGGGGATCAGTGCAATAGAATAGTAGAATGGTAAAATATAACTTTTAACTTTTGTCACACCCAGCAGTATTAAATACAAAGTGCATTTTCTGGCCAGATGAGTAGATATGGTGAGGTTAGTATGTCCTGGTGGTTATTCTAGATCAGGGATCGGCAACCTACGGCACTACAATTGTTCTGAAACTAAAACTCCCAGAATGCTCCTTTCACTTTTGTAGGAGTTGAAAGAACAGCCGAGCATGTTTGCATTCTGGGAGTTGTAGTTCCACAGCAGCTGATCCCTGTTCTAGGTGATGGGTGTCTGACCTGTTTTCCCTCAACAGCAGCAGGGTCTGTAAAGTTGAATCTTGCTGGTCATTCTGCCGAGTTTATCTGCTCTAGTTTTTGAAAGAGTTGTAATCTTCCTGGAGTAATGGTCTCACAGGAAAATAGTATCTGGCTGATGGAGTAGGAGCTCAAGCATGTGCTTCCTACCTCCACACGTTGGAACTCCCCCTCCTGGCAGAAAGTAGGACCTGCCTACTCCTACCAAGAGGGGAGGAACAGGGTGGTTAGCTCTGTTCCAGCCAACCATAGCTCTTCTGCTGGAATATACGGCATAACTTAACAATACATAATAAACAATTGCATATATCCTCAGGTCTGGGGAACTGCACATATCCCAATTCTGGAAACTCCTCTTACGGGGGTGGGGATGGGGATTTCCTAGGTCCCTGCACCGTCTAGCTAGGTGCTGCAGCACCTACAGCAACATTCCAGATTACGGATTGTAATACCAATGATGTTTATTTTAATATATATTGTTTTATATTTGAAAACATTTTTTTTAGTCCCACTGCGGGTCTTTACTATATGTCCACTTGATCACGTATAATATTGTGCTTGTGGCGTCATCCTGGTACCGTCTGCCTTGGATGATTAGCTGACAGAGGGAGCCTCCTCCTTCTGTTTGCTCAGATGCCGTGGTTTGTCCCTATAACATAAAAGTTTCCACATTTCCATTCTGATACAGTATTTAACTTGCCCGAGCTATGGCTTGAGCTCTGGGGCTGTTCTTACTGTAAACTGGATCAATCTTCCAGTCACCCAGTGACTTATATGTACACTAATAGCCATAGACAGATTCCTCCTCTACCCTAACCTCTTCCTCTCTATGCTCACGTCACTCTTGTATATATTACCCCCACAGTCTTGCCTCTATGCCTGCTTGAGTTGGTAAACCCAGATAGGAGACCAAGGTAGAAACATCTCCCATTTATTTCAACAGAGGGTACCAACAACTAAATGTCCACACAGAGGCGAATCTATATTAGAAACACTGGACAAATAACTCGAAATGTGGTTGTATTAGGGTTTGTCCACATGTCCGCAGATTGTCCGCAGAGGATCGGAAACCATCGCTGAAAAAAAGCACCCGTAATGTTTTTTGCACTGGCATCACTGCTGGGATAGCAGGGGGTTTTCATCCTCTTTCAACCTTTGCACTGCAAACAAATGACATTCTGCATATTGACACCCTGCAGCATGTGGATGGGATTTCTAATATCTCACCACCTTTGCCTGTATCGTACAACGTTGTGGATCTTATGGTTTAGGTTTTGTGATTTAGGCCTCTTTGGGTTTTTCACCGTTCTATATTTGTGTCCAGACACACTTCCTTTACCAGAGGTATCTGTAAAGTGAAGACTGGCCATACACTGCCATACCACTGACTGTACAGATCACTAGAAAATGGCTAAATCTGAGCTGATGCTGGTCTGTCCTTGACAACTGACTTCCTATCTGGAACTAACAAAAATGTCACCGTTTCCAGTGAATATTAAGATTTCACTTAATCGTTATCGGAACCAGTGATCGATATAATGTTCTAAGAAATTGTTTGTTCTTACTCAAACAGCATTCAGTCAATGTCAGTGATCATTTGAACAGAGGGGCTGTGGTGGTCATGAGCGCACTGAGTATCCTTCTTTTATCACCAGGCAGGTCCCTGTACTTTTACCAGCGGTTGTGCCTCGTATTACATCTCAGTCCATTCACTTGAATGGGACAAAGTCATGAATTGTAAAACCAGACACAGCCACTGCAAAAAGTACAGAGCTGTGCCTGGCAAACAATGAAATGGTCGGGGCGCTGCAGCCCTTCAAACAGCTGACTGGAGGGAGACCAACACTTGGCACCCCACCAATCTGATATGACTAGGTACATAGACTTCTACACATTTTCATAAGCATTAATGTTCTTTAATTGTAAGAATTCATCTAAGAATCCACTGTTCCTGCTGTGACCACGTCCTGAGGTGTCTATTTCACAGATTCACAGTTCTTACAGTGAAGGAGCCTTGATGTCTCTGGGGGCTGAACTTTTTCTTCTCCAGTCGGAGGCAGTGCCCCCTTGTCTGTTGTGGGGATTTTGCATAGAACAGCTTTTCACCATAATTTTTGTACGGTCCATTTATACATTTGTATACTTAAGAGTCCTTTCTCATCCATGTGCTGCCCGCATCCATATCTCTGTTCTGTAAATTATAGAACATGTCAGCAAAATGCAGTCCACTGACAATGGAGTCAATGAGTCAGCACATGGACGGTATCCGTATTTTCCACATACGCAGTTTGCAAACCACAAAATACACAAGGTTGTGTGCATGAGGCCTTAACCACGGAATATATTTCCATTTACAATGTCCCTTTTAACACAAGGAACACTACGGACACATACAATGTATAATAAAATGTATCATATAGGAAATGTAATACTTTAGAAAACGGCTATAAATGAAAAAGAGAAATGATTGGTTCCAGATGATGTCAGTAGATATTATTCCTATCCCTTACCCAACTGACCGTCCTCATTATCGTCAAAGGATGAAAAATAAACCTCATTAATGGCTTCTTCATGAACTGGTGGAGGTAAGTACAACCCTCTGTAGTCCTTATATCCATCTGTAACAAGAATAAAAAATAAAAAAAAGATATTAAAAAAAGTTATCTGCATCTTGAGAAAATAAAATTCTAAATTGTTTTCTATATATGCTGTCAGTCACTCTGTGGGGGGATGTAGGACTCAGATCATTTAAGTATAAAAATACTGATTCAAATAATGGAAAACCACACAGTGATCAACCATATCACAAACCAGCGGCCTGATATTGTGTATGTCTCCCCGCCCTCAGGTATATTGTGCTGCACCGTAGTATTCGGTTCTGTTGAGGCAGTATATTGTACTGCACTGTGGTATTTGGTTCTGCTGAGGCAGTATATTGTGCTGTACTGTGGTATTCGGTTCTGCTGAGGCAGTATATTGTGCTGTACTGTGGTATTTGGATCTGCTGGGGCAGTATATTGTACTGCACTGTGGTATTTGGATCTGCTGAGGCAGTATATTGTGCTGTACTGTGGTATTTGGATCTGCTGAGGCAGTATATTGTACTGCACTGTGGTATTCGGTTCTGCTGGGGCAGTATATTGTGCTGTACTGTGGTATTTGGATCTGCTGAGGCAGTATATTGTACTGCACTGTGGTATTTGGATCTGCTGAGGCAGTATATTGTGCTGTACTGTGGTATTCGGTTCTGCTGAGGCAGTATATTGTGCTGTACTGTGGTATTTGGATCTGCTGGGGCAGTATATTGTGCTGTACTGTGGTATTTGGTTCTGCTGAGGCAGTATATTGTACTGCACTGTGGTATTTGGATCTGTTGAGGCAGTATATTGTGCTGTACTGTGGTATTTGGATCTGCTGAGGCAGTATATTGTGCTGCACTGTGGTATTTGGATCTGCTGAGGCAGTATATTGTGCTGCACTGTGGTATTTGGATCTGCTGAGGCAGTATATTGTACTGCACTGTGGTATTTGGTTCTGCTGGGGCAGTATATTGTGCTGTACTGTGGTATTCGGTTCTGCTGAGGCAGTATATTGTGCTGTACTGTGGTATTTGGATCTGTTGAGGCAGTATATTGTGCTGCACTGTGGTATTTGGATCTGTTGAGGCAGTATGTTGTGCTGTACTGTGGTATTTGGATCTATTGAGGCAGTATATTGTGCTGTACTGTGGTATTCAGTTCTGCTGAGGCAGTATATTGTGCTGCACTGTGGTATTTGGATCTGTTGAGGCAGTATATTGTGCTGTACTGTGGTATTTGGATCTGTTGAGGCAGTATATTGTACTGCACTGTGGTATTTGGATCTGTTGAGGCAGTATATTGTACTGCACTGTGGTATTTGGATCTGCTGGGGCAGTATATTGTGGTGCACTGTGGAATTCGGTTCTGCTGAGGCAGTATATTGTACTGCACTGTGGTATTCGGTTCTGCTGAGGCAGTATATTGTGCTGCACTGTGGTATTTGGATCTGCTGAGGCAGTATATTGTGCTGTACTGTGGTATTTGGATCTGCTGAGGCAGTATATTGTACTGCACTGTGGTATTTGGATCTGTTGAGGCAGTATATTGTTCTGCACTGTGGTATTTGGATCTGCTGGGGCAGTATATTGTGGTGCACTGTGATTTTTGGATCTGCTGAGGCAGTATATTGTTCTGCACTGTGGTATTTGGATCTGTTGAGGCAGTATATTGTGCTGTACTGTGGTACATGGATCTGCTGAGGCAGTATATTGTGCTGTACTGTGGTATTTGGATCTGTTGAGGCAGTATATTGTACTGCACTGTGGTATTTGGATCTGCTGAGGCAGTATATTGTGCTGTACTGTGGTATTTGGATCTGCTGAGGCAGTATATTGTACTGCACTGTGGTATTTAGTTGTGCTGAGGCAGTATATTGTTCTGCACTGTGGTATTTGGATCTGCTGGGGCAGTATATTGTGGTGCACTGTGATATTTGGATCTGCTGAGGCAGTATATTGTTCTGCACTGTGGTATTTGGATCTGTTGAGGCAGTATATTGTGCTGTACTGTGGTATTTGGATCTGTTGAGGCAGTATATTGTACTGCACTGTGGTATTTGGATCTGCTGAGGCAGTATATTGTACTGCACTGTGGTATTTGGATCTGTTGAGGCGGTTTATTGTATTGCACTGTGGTATTTGGATCTGCTGAGGCAGTATATTGTGCTGTACTGTGGTATTTGGATCTGCTGAGGCAGTATATTGTGCTGCATTGGGGTATTTGGATCTGCTGAGGCAGTATATTGTGCTGCACTGTGGTATTTGGATCTGCTGAGGCAGTATATTGTGCTGTACTGTGGTATTTGGATCTGTTGAGGCAGTATATTGTACTGCACTGTGATATTTGGTTCTGCTGAGGCAGTATATTGTGGTGCACTGTGGTATTTGGATCTGTTGAGGCAGTATATTGTGCTGTACTGTGGTACTTGGATCTGCTGAGGCAGTATATTGTGCTGCACTGTGGTATTCGGTTCTGCTGAGGCAGTATATTGTGCTGCACTGTGGTATTTGGATCTGCTGAGGCAGTATGTTGTGCTGCACTGTGGTATTCGGTTCTGCTGAGGCAGTATATTGTACTGCACTGTGGTATTTGGATCTGCTGAGGCAGTATATTGTTCTGCACTGTGGTATTTGGTTCTGCTGAGGCAGTATATTGTGCTGTACTATGGTATTTGGATCTGTTGAGGCAGTATATTGTGCTGTACTGTGGTATTTGGATCTGCTGAGGCAGTATATTGTACTGCACTGTGGTATTCGGTTCTGCTGAGGCAGTATATTGTGCTGCACTGTGGTATTTGGATCTGCTGAGGCAGTATATTGTGCTGTACTATGGTATTTGGATCTGTTGAGGCAGTATATTGTGCTGTACTGTGGTATTTGGATCTGCTGGGGCAGTATATTGTGGTGCACTGTGGTATTTGGATCTGCTGAGGCAATATATTGTACTGCACTGTGGTATTCGGTTCTGCTGAGGCAGTATATTGTGCTGCACTGTGGTATTTGGATCTGCTGAGGCAGTATATTGTGCTGTACTATGGTATTTGGATCTGTTGAGGCAGTATATTGTGCTGTACTGTGGTATTTGGATCTGCTGGGGCAGTATATTGTGGTGCACTGTGGTATTTGGATCTGCTGAGGCAGTATATTGTACTGCACTGTGGTATTCGGTTCTGCTGAGGCAGTATATTGTACTGCACTGTGGTATTTGGATCTGCTGAGGCAGTATATTGTTCTGCACTGTGGTATTTGGATCTGTTGAGGCAGTATATTGTGCTGTACTGTGGTATTTGGATCTGCTGAGGCAGTATATTGTGCTGCACTGTGGTATTTGGATCTGCTGAGGCAGTATATTGTGCTGCACTGTGGTATTCGGTTCTGCTGAGGCAGTATATTGTACTGCACTGTGGTATTTGGATCTGCTGAGGCAGTATATTGTTCTGCACTGTAGTATTTGGTTCTGCTGAGGCAGTATATTGTGCTGTACTATGGTATTTGGATCTGTTGAGGCAGTATATTGTGCTGTACTGTGGTATTTGGATCTGCTGGGGCAGTATATTGTGGTGCACTGTGGTATTTGGATCTGCTGAGGCAGTATATTGTAGTGCACTGTGGTATTCTGTTCTGCTGAGGCAGTATATTGTACTGCACTGCGGTATTTGGATCTGCTGAGGCAGTATATTGTTCTGCACTGTGGTATTTGGTTCTGCTGAGGCAGTATATTGTGCTGTACTATGGTATTTGGATCTGTTGAGGCAGTATATTGTGCTGTACTGTGGTATTTGGATCTGCTGGGGCAGTATATTGTGGTGCACTGTGGTATTTGGATCTGCTGAGGCAGTATTTTGTGCTGCACTGTGGTATTTGGATCTGCTGAGGCAGTATATTATGTTGCACTGTGGTATTTGGATCTGCTGAGGCAGTATATTGTGCTGCATTGGGGTATTTGGATCTGCTGAGGCAGTATATTGTGCTGCACTGTGGTATTTGGTTCTGCTGAGGCAATATATTGTACTGCACTGTGGTATTTGGATCTGTTGAGGTAGTATATTGTGCTGCACTGTGGTATCTGGTTCTGTGGAGGCAGTATATTGTGCTGCATTGGGGTATTTGGATCTGCTGAGGCAGTATTTTGTGCTGCACTGTGGTATTTGGATCTGCTGAGGCAGTATATTGTGCTGCACTGTGGTATTTGGATCTGCTGAGGCAGTATATTGTGCTGTACTGTGGTATTTGGATCTGCTGAGGCAGTATATTGTGCTGCATTGGGGTATTTGGATCTGCTGAGGCAGTATATTGTGCTGCACTGTGGTATTTGGTTCTGCTGAGGCAATATATTGTACTGCACTGTGGTATTTGGATCTGCTGAGGTAGTATATTGTGCTGCACTGTGGTATCTGGTTCTGCTGAGGCAGTATATTGTGCTGCATTGGGGTATTTGGATCTGCTGAGGCAGTATTTTGTGCTGCACTGTGGTATTTGGATCTGCTGAGGCAGTATATTGTGCTGCACTGTGGTATTTGGATCTGCTGAGGCAGTATATTGTGCTGTACTGTGGTATTTGGATCTGCTGAGGCAGTATATTGTGCTGCATTGGGGTATTTGGATCTGCTGAGGCAGTATATTGTGCTGCACTGTGGTATTTGGTTCTGCTGAGGCAGTATATTGTGCTGCATTGGGGTATTTGGATCTGCTGAGGCAGTATATTGTGCTGCACTGTGGTATCTGGTTCTGCTGAGGCAGTATATTGTGCTGCACTGTGGTATTTGGATCTGCTGAGGCAGTATATTGTGCTGCACTGTGGTATTTGGTTTTGCTGAGGCAGTATATTGTGCTGCACTGTGGTATTTAGTTGTGCTGAGGCAGTATATTGTACTGCACTGTGGTATTTAGTTGTGCTGAGGCAGTATATTGTGCTGCACTGTGGTTTTTGGATCTGCTGAGGCAGTATATTGTGCTGCACTGTGGTATTTAGTTGTGCTGAGGCAGTATATTGTGCTGCACTGTGGTACTGCTGACCCTATCTACTTGTGTTGTTATGACATCTGTCTTTTAGCTTTATTCCAAGGGCCACTTTCAAGAGGCTCTGCCACCAGGATCAACCATATTAAACCAGGCGTATAGCCTGGTAGGGTTGATGTAGCTGAGTAAAACGATACTTGTATTTTTTATGTAGGTGTCGGCGTTTTGGAGACCCCTTTTTTTTCAAATGCAAATTAGCCACTGGAGCACCAAGAGGTGGGCTTTTGGGGTTTGAGCACCGCCCCAGCGACGCCCCTGGTGCTCCAAACACGCCCCCCCTCCTCTTAGACTGACAGCACTAGATCTCATGCCTAGTGCTGACTTCTTACGCCTGTGCACTGCTAAGCTAGCACAAAGCGTGTGCACCAAATCTTCTGCTGCTTGCCTAGGAGGAAAGATGATTAGTGCGCACACCCCGTTTACCATACCTCGCAACTTTTGCAAAGAAGGAAGAGGGACACCATTTCCACACTAGACCATGCCTCTAACTCCGCCCAAAAGATAATTAAACACCTAATCCCAGCCAGGACCCTCTATGCCATCGCACAGTATTTATGCCCACATTGTGCCCCCTCACAGTAGTTATGACAGATATTTGCCCCATCACAGTAGTTATGCCCAGCTGTGCCCCTTCACATAATTATGCCCAGCATTGTGCCCCATTCACAGGTTATGCCCAGCATTGTGCCCCATTCACAAGATTATGCCTAGCATTGTGCCCCAGTCACAAGATTATGCCTAGCATTGTGCCCCATTCACAAGGTTATGCCCAGCATTGTGCCCCATTCACAAGATTATGCCTAGCATTGTGCCCCATTCACAGGTTACGACCAGCTGTGCTTCCTCACAGAATTATGTCCAGTTGTGCCCCTTCACAAGATTATGCCCAGCGCTGTGCCCCCTTCACAGAATTATGCCCAGCTGTGCCCCCTTACATAATTATGCCCAGCTGTGCCTCCTCACAGGATTATGCCCAGCATTGTGCCCCATTCACAGGTTATGCCCAGCTATGCCCCCTCTCATAATTATGCCCAGCATTGTGCCCCATTTACAGGTTATGCCCAGCTATGCCCCCCTCATAATTATGCCCAGCATTGTGCCCCATTTACAGGTTATGCCCAGCTATGCCCCCTCTCATAATTATGCCCAGCATTGTGACCCCTTCAAAGGAAGGTATTAAAAAAAAACTCAACATACTTACCTTGTTCCTAACAGCAGGAGCAGCAGGATACATCAGCTGCTCTGCTCTGTAGAGGAGCAAAGGCTGACCCTGCCCCCCGCACAGACCTGCAGTGTGGAATGCCGGCAGGGGGGAGGAATGATGACGCAGGGAGCCGACCGCTCTCTGCTTTATCATTACAGGCAACTTTCTGTGCTTCCTATGGAAGTGGGGACAGCTCCAAGAAAGCGGGACATACCTCTGGAACTGATCCGGTACAGTTGGGAGGTATGTGTTGACATCATCACACTCGGAAGTGGAGGCGTCGTTGGCTTCATCAACAGTCACCTTCACTTCTGAGTGGACTGCTGCTGAAGCCGCAATCCAAGGTCCAGAGAGTATGGTGCTAGTTAAAAGTGTTCATAGATGGGGGTCATTTATCAAACTGGTGTAAAGTAGAACTGGCTTAGTTGCCCATAGCAACCAATCAGATTCCACCTTTCACTTTTGACAGCTCCTTTGAAAAATGATTGGTTGTTATTGGCCACTAAGCCAGTTCTACTTTACACCCTTTTGATAAATAACCCCCATATGTTCCTATGTGTTACAAAAATGTCTGCCTGTCAGACAACCACATAAATAAAAATAACGCAGTACAGTGTGTATTACACACATCAGGCTTATAAATCACTTTCAGCAGCCATACTCTTCTTCCCGGACGTCTATATACCGCGTTCACAGTGTATACATTACTATTCTCACCACCAGTAAAATCAGACTCCTCAAATACAGGGAGAAAAAAATAAGCGCGGGAACTATGGCACATGCGCAGTGTAACAATTCACCCCGTGGTACGTCGTGACGTAACGTGAACGTGACGCTTAAGCCTGACACTGCGCTTGCCCAGGATCTCAATGTCAGCTCTGCTCACCCAGAGGTTAGCACTCTCAGTATAACGCAGGCGGGGAGGGGGGAGACGTCGCTATGACAACTAATGGCTTTTTGCCTATAGACGCCTATATATGTGTAGACGTGAGCGCACCGGGCTTTATGGCCGGCGGCAGCACGTGTGAATGAACCGGGAAAGCATGCCTGGTGCACCTGAGTTGTACGGTCCAATCAGTGTCATCCCCATTAACCCGTTCACTACTGCCGTGTCCTGTGCAGTCTTGTGACTTCAAGAGGATGTTTATAAATAAAGCGGAAGTGTTAATGAGCTGAGGTGCTACATTGTCTCAGTCAGCCGTGTGTGGGGGGAGGGGTGTCTGTGGACATATGGCTACTCCTGGAGCTGTGCCAGTGGTGATGAATTTGAATGGGATACATATGGATTTACCTTTTTTTGCCTCTAGTTCTCCCCATTTGTAGCCTTTTGTATAATAGTATATGCTTTTTGCTATTTGTGTAGGGTTAGGCTTGTTCTGGTGCTACCCTTTACATTCCCCATTGTACTTTCTCAGATGTGGGATATGCTTTTTATTAAAGGGGGTCATACCCAGAATTTCACCCAGGCAGCCTGTCTGACAAGAGCATCAGAGCATGTCATGCGCAGGGCAAAGGCATTTTGCCCAGTTCCGGTGACAAACCGGTCTCTGCCAGGCGGAGGCTTCTGCCCGGCAGTGAGCCCTGTGACGTCACTGGCACTGATGGGCGGACTTTAGCGATGCCCTAGCGTTTAATATGGCTAGGGCAGCGCTAGAGCCGGCGACGTCACCAAACACACTGCCGGGCGGAAGCCTCTGGCAGTGTGTTGTTAGTAAACAAGAAAGCCCTTGCCCTGTGTGATTTAGCACTGGGCAAGGGAGTGCATCAGAGCATGACATCTTGTCGGGCAGGCTGCCTAGGTGAAATTATGGTGAATACGGACAACCCCTTTAAATACTGTAAATTTTAGCCCTTAGTGGAACAAGCGGTTTTCCTTTGTATTTTCTTTTTCCCGGGGCTATAATTTTATTTTTTTTTCCACTTACATAGCCGTATGAGGGCTTATTTTTGGTGAGACAACTTTTACTTTCTAATGGCACCATTTCCTATTGCATACAATGTAGTAGGAAGCTGGAAAAAAAATCCAAATGGGGGTGGAATCAGAAACAAAATGCAATTCTGTCACACTTTTACGGCATTCCCTATGTGGTAAAACTGACCTGTTCCCTTCATTCTCTGGGTCAGTGCTATTACAGAGATACAACATTTGGATAGTTTTTTGTGTGTGTTTTAATTAGAGATGAGCGAGCATGCTCGAGAGCCATTTTTGCGTATTTGCGTACTCATTTTAAAATTCCTACGCTATTCATACGCATATTTTAATCTATACGCAAATGCGTACGAATAGCGTACAAATTGAGTACGCAAATACGCAAAAATGGCACTCAAGCATGCTCTGCCGAGCATGCTCGCTCATCTCTAGTTTTAATACTGAAAAAAAATAAAACTTTGAAAAAAAATTAGTTTTTTTCTTTATATCACTTACCCCCCCCCCCCCAACCTTTTTATAGTTAAAGGGATTCTGTCACCACCATTTTGCATATTAAGTTATTTATACCACTGGATTTCTCTTATCATAAGGATCTCCAAATGGTTATTGTTATAGGGCCCAGATGAAGATTTGTGGTGTAAAAATCCTTTTTTATCTACTGTCAATCACTTACATTAAGGGGCCCAAGGGGAGTTGCCCATGGTTGCTGGAGCCCGGGCTCGGCGATTCCGTTGGAGCCCCGGACCGCCCACCTAATTAATCTTCACTGAGTGAAGCTCCGACGCGGCAATTGATGTACTGCGCCTGCGCAGCCCCGGACGGCACACCTAATTAATATTCACTTCACTGAGTCAGTGAAGCTCCGACGCGGCACTGCGCCTGCGCGGGATTACAGCCGCCGCCGGAGCTTCACTGACTCAGTGAAGTGAATATTAATTAGGTGTGCCGTCCGGGGCTGCGCAGGCGCAGTACATCAATTGCCGCGTCGGAGCTTCACTCAGTGAAGTGAATATTAATTAGGTGGGCGGTCCGGGGCTCCAACGGAATCGCCGAGCCCGGGCTCCAGCAACCATGGGCAACTCCCCTTGGGCCCCTTAATGTAAGTGATTGACAGTAGATAAAAAAGGATTTTTACACCACAAATCTTCATCTGGGCCCTATAACAATAACCATTTGGGGATCCTTATGATGAGTTAAATCCAGTGGTATAAATAACTTAATATGCAAAATGGTGGTGACAGAATCCCTTTAAGAGGACTTTTCACTGGTCCTAAAACTACAATATTATTCCCTTTATTAAGAGATGTCACAGCGCTTTTTCTTTTTCAGCTCGGCTGCCCCATTCCCCCACCTGCTCACTTTTGCCGCCCTGTATGCTAATTAACAGCATCGGTACGGGGAGGAGGAGGTTTCTCAAAGGGCTTCTCCTCACCTTCTCCTATCAGATACATGGCGAGTATAGCGCTCCTGAGCAGGCACCATCTTTACAGTGATGACTTTTGTCATATATGTACAGCTCTGGGTGTTAAAGGGGTTGTTACACTGGAATGCTTCATGGTCTGTATATATAGGATAGTTGTTAAAACATTGATTATGGGCTTCCACTTGCTGTGACACCCAAGATGGGCCCTCAATAATTGACTGGACGCATTTTAACCCCTCCGTCACATGCACTGTACATGTATGGCAGATGTTGGGTGTTTAAGGGGATGGGCTGTGAAGCTGCTCAATGAAAAGTGCAGAGAGCATTTCAGTGAAGCTCCTCCTCCAGTGCACTTGCAGGATACATCTTTACATTTACACTACTGTTAATAAAAGCTCCACAAAAGGTAAGTTTGTACTGTTCTCCTCAGCCCTACCTAGTACTGGTCAAAAATCACAGAAACCGATAAAACATCCTGCACGATGTCATGACTGAATATGCGGATGTACATGGCTACATTTATTTAAAAAAAAATCTATTTTTGAGCAAAACACATCTGTGCCCGTCTACCTGCGCCAAGATGGTCTGTCAGGCAGGTCCTACTCTAAACCTACCTCTGCTGTATGGACACCTAAATTCAGGAGAACAGACTCTGCACATATAGTGTGCTGCTCCTATGTGCATCCAGCAACCAATGAGAGGAGGAGCACACACACCTATATGTATCACCTAAGCAAGGTCACCTGTGGGATAGGCGGGGCAAAATGTACCCTACCTAGTACTGTCAGCAGTTTAGCATAGTGACAACTGCTGACAGACTCCCTTTAATTCTCCTTAGCACTGATGCTGGTGACCCTGTGCTCTTACCTTTTTTTTCTGTAGACTAGCTGCAGGATCTCAGACATCCGTCAGTAATAATTTGTTCATTAAGACATTTTTTTTGCTTTTTTTTGTTTGCCTAGGGACATTCTTGGCCTACAGCATGATGTACATAGCCTCAAGGTTTCTCCGAACTGGGATGAAGAATTCGTTAACCCGTACAATGGGCTCAATTTCTGCTAAAATGGCAGAATACAGAAAAATGTGGAAACCAATTGAGCCTAAGGACTGGACTGTCCAGTATCAGGAGAGATATATACCGTTCTCTACAAATCAGCTTGTGGAGTATTTATCGCAGGTTAGTAAGACCGGGTGGCTATTCTGCTCTGTGCACATACTGATTCCCTCAGATTTTTATAGATACTGTACTTATTACACTGAAGATTCCCCCTGTGATTGACTCTCCTGCTCCCATGTAACTCTGGTTATCAGCAAACTTTGATCCTGGCAGTTCATACCAGTAAGCACTGCAATCATTACTGTGCGCAGAAGAAAACTTCTGTCATCTTCATTCCTGGCATTACAGTCGCCAGTCACAGCCGTTTAGCACTGATAGTCCACTGTATATGCATGAATAAAATACTGGCATATACAGTGGCATGCAAATTTTTGGGCACCCCTGGTCAACTTTACTGTTACTAAAGTAAGAAAGTAGAAGAGTAAATGATCTCCAAAAGGCATAAAGTTAAAGGGGTATTTCGGTAGGTACAAGTTATCAGATGGGTGGGGTCCTACCGTTGAGTACAGTGCTCGGCTATCTCCGGAACTCCCATAGAAATTAATGGAGAGGCCACAAGCATTTGAGAACGGCTGAACCCCTGTCTCCAGGGGGACAGGGAAGCAGTTCTCCTGATCGGTTGGGGTCCCACTGGTAGGAACCCAACCGATCTGATAGTTGTATAACTTGTACTTACCAGAATACCCCTTTAAGGATGACACATTCCCTTTGTGCTATTTTTTATTTTCATTTTTTTGGGACTGTTTCACACCATTGCAGGAATCATGATCTGGGTGTGATCGTGATGCTTGCTGTGTTCTGAACTTGCAGGAGTGCACGGCATTATGATTTATAATGCTGTGTGCCTCTGCTTGACCTGACTTCTACAGGATCATACTGACATAAAACTGTTAATGCCATGCGTTTCTGCAAGTCCAGCACGGAGGATCACGCTCGCACCCGGAGTGTGATTCCCAAAATGGACTCGCTCGTGTGAAACAGCCCTTACATTTTCAAAATAACAAAAAAGGAAAAGGGCCTGAAGCAAAAGTTTGGGCACCCTGCATGGTTAGTACCTAGTAGCAGCCCTTTGGCAAGTATCACAGCTTGTACATGGTTTTTGTAGCCAGCCAAGAGTCTTTCAATTCTTTTTTGCGGGATTTTCATTAATTTTTCTTTGCAAAAGTTCTGTGGGATTCGTGTGCCATTTTACATGCACTGCTCCTTTGAGGTCTGTCCTCAGATTTTCAATGATGTTCAGATCAGGGGACTGTGAGGGCCATGGTAAAACCTTTTGAAGTAGTCTGCTGTGGATTTTGAGGTGTGTTTAGGATTGTTATCCATGTGTAGAAGAAACTTCAGCTTTTTTTTGCAGTTGGTGTTATGTTTGCTTCCAGAATTTGCTGGAATTTTATAGAATCCATTTTTCCCTCTACCTGTGAAATGTTCCCTGTGCCATTGGCTGCAACACAATCCAAAGTGTGATTGATCCACCCCCCCCCCCCATGCTTAAAGGGGTTCTGTAGCTTTTTCTTACTGATGATCTATCCCCGCGGATCAGATGCTGGTGATCTATTCAGAGGATAGATCATCAGTAAGAAAAAGCTACAGGACCCCTTGAACGGTTGGAGAGGTGTAGATTTCATGAAACTCTGTGCACTTTTTTTATCCCAACAGACCATTGCTCATTACGGCAAAGAGTTCTGTTTTAACCTCATCGTTCCACAGAACTTGTTTCCACAATGCATCAGGCTTGTTTAGATGTTCTTTTGCAAAGTTCTGCTGAATTTTGTGGTGAGGATGCAGGAGTTTTTCTTCTGATGACTCTTCCATGAAGGCCATATTTGTGCAGATGTTGCTGAACAGTAGAACAATGAGTTTGCCTTTATGTAAAGACCTGTCTAAAGCCCACACTTCAGGAAGATATATGTGAGGAAAATGAACATGTAGAGTCCTTGTGGGTAGAAATACATGGAGGAAAAAACAATAATAAAATACTGATAGGAGTTTGTTATAAGCCAAGTAATATACCAGATTCCACAGAAAATCTCCTACTAAGGCCTCATGCACACTGCCGTTGATCAGCTGTTCCGTGCATTGGGGAACGCAGCTTGTAGATGGTTTGCTCCATGCAGTGGCCATGCAGCCATCAGAAGCGATGCAGGTGCCGGGGAGTGGGGTAGGTATAACCTGTTTGAGGCATTATAGAGGTTGGATAACCCCTTTAAGGATTGGCACTTATCAAATGTGCCAATATTCAAAAAGGGGTCAAAAACAGAGCATGGAAACTATAGGCAGGTAAGTTTCACGTCTGTTGTGGGTAAACTGTTAGAAGGTTTTCTAAGGGATGCTATTCTGGAATATCTCAATGAAAATAACCAAATAATGCCATATTAGCATGGCTTCATGAGGGATCGGTCATGTCTAGAGATGAGCGAGCATGCTCGGCCGAGCCTACTCGAGAGCACTTTTCGAGTAGTAGCGTCCGCATCTTCTAATCTGTACGCTAACGAGTACGCATCTTGTAATTTGTATGCATTAGCGCACAAATTTATAAGATGCGTACGCATTAATGTACAGATTAGAAGATGCGTATGCATTAGCGTACAGATTATAAAATGCGTACGCTACTACTCGAAAATTGCTCCCGAGTACGCTCGGCCGAGCATGCTCGCTCATCTCTAGTCATGTCAAACTAATTTAATCAGTTTCTATGAGGAGGTAAGTTCTAGACTGGACCGCGGAGAATCAATGGATGTTGTATATCTGGACTTCTCCAAAGCATTTGACACTGTACCACATAAAAGGTTAGTATATAAAATGAGAATGCTTGGCCTGGGAGAAAATGTCTGTATGTGGGTAAGTAACTGGCTCAGTGATAAAAAAACAGAGGGTGGTTATTAATGGTACACACTCAGATTGGGTCACTGCTAGTGACACTAGGGAGACTGGTCACCATCGCAGCCTACTACTGACTGCCCCACCCCATTGCTGGATGTTTTAGTCCGCATGACGGGGAGATGCAGTGGTGGCCGTGCAGGGAACCGGAGTGACATGGGTGTTGGGGACTGGGTAAGTATCGTCTATAGAAAGGGCCGGGGCATTGTGGGGGTAGTTGTATTATTGGATAACCCCTTTAAAAAAAAGAACACACTCACCTGCTCTCCGCCGCTGCGCTCCCGAGGGCCTGATCCCATCGCTTCTTTCGGTTCCTGATATGTAAACTGCTGTATAGGGTCACATGTACTGCTATGCGGTCATGTTTTCCTAAGCAGCATGTGATCCAGTGGTTTGGCACATGGCCCCATCCAGAAGTTTACACACCGGGGACTGAAGACTGCTGTACAGAGCTAGAACAGAGTGGTGGGGAACAGGTGAGTGTATTGTTTTCCAACAGGCTGTTATTGAAAGTAAAAAAAAAAAAAAAAAAAAAAAAAACTGCACAACCCATTTTTAAGTGGTTGTCCCATGAAAAACATTTCATCATCTATCACAGTATAGGTTCTAAATGTATGATCACTGGGTTTTCAGCTGCTAGGATCAACACCAATACAGAGGTCCTGTTCTGTCAACCTCTATAAGGCCCGACAATGGAGGTAGCCAAGTATAATGCTCAGCTATCTCCGCATGGGTGACCCACCACACCATTCAAACAGGGGGACATAGGACCCTTGTTCACATCCAGCAGCCATACATTTATTACCCATCCTGTGGAAAGGTGATGCATGTTTTTCATGGGTCAACCCCTCTGTCTATTTAAAAAAATCCCTGTTGATATGGTTGTAGTAAAACATATGAGTGTCATAGAGGTAAGTCTCCTGCTTTGGACCGCACTCTTTTAGACTATATTCAGATGGCCATAGTTTTTATGGGCCGTGACTTGTCTGTTAACCCCAGCTGATAAATAGTAGGAAGCAATCTCTGACTGGTCCTAATGTGCACTTGATTACAATGGGGACCGTGTACTGTCCGAGTCTATTCCTGCCTGTCTGAATGGAGCTTTAGCTAACAGGGTGCATTTACACCGACCAATTTCTGTCCAATCAGACCAATAGTTGGTGTGTATAACAAAAGATGTGTGTGTAAATGGCCATCTGACCAATGATTGGTCAGAAAGTCTGTCAGATAATCTGTTGGTGTAAACGCCCCCTTCGGGCTGCTACAAACAGTTGCTCTCCCTCTGGATCACCTACCTTATCCATTTATTACATGGCGGGCCATTGATTTGCTTCCTATGGCAATAACTACTTTAGAACAAACCCCCAGTTGTGTGTCATTTATGGCCATTATTTGTTTAATTAGACTCTTCTCTCCATTTTCATTGCATTTAAAAATATGCCCGTTGTGCCTGTTACCTGTAGAGGCATCTGGTCAGGACTGTGGCTAGGCCGGCAATATCAGATTGCACCACCATTGATTAGGACATTGAAGGGAACATTGCTTTTGTTGTTTACAAGGTACAACTCCATACATTTGGTGTTGGCCATGGCACTGCCACTCCCTTAGTCCTATTCAAGTGAATGTGACTGAGCAGCAAGGCACAGCCATTACAGAATGTATGGAGCTGTGCCTTGTGAGCAGTGAAGGGGATGGCACCATCAGTGTGATCGTGGGTGGGGTGACTGGAGTAAAGGCGGATATACACTGGCAGATGAGCAGTAGATTGTCAGGAAAGACAATCCTTCCCGACAGTTGGCTGTTCACTCAGTGGGGGTGTAGTTCTGCTTTTACATGCAGCGATCACCTCCACAGTATGAGGACCAGGGATCGCTCTTCCTCATACAGCTGCATTGTTTCTGGGCAGCAGATCACTGTTTACACCGCACAATCTGCTGCCCTTAAAGGGATTCTGTCACCCTTGCTCCGGCTCTCTGCGCACTCCTTCCTTTCCGGGTCGAGCGGAGTGCCGGCGCATGCGCAGAACATCCTCTGAGGCCGATGCCCGCAGACCGCACGGGCGCAGACTGCTTGAGGTACTGCGCCTGTGCGGGATTACAGCCATGACGGAGCTTCACTGCTTGAAGCAGTGAAGTGAATATTAATGAGGTTGGCGGTCCTGGGCTCCAACGGAATCGGCGTGGCCGGGCTCCAACGGCGCTGGGCACATCCCCTTGGGCTCCTTAAGTAAGTGATTGGCAGTTGTTAAAAAAGGTTTTTTTTAGCATCAAATCTTCATCTATGACCTCTAACAATAACGTTTTTGAAATCCTTATGATCAGCTGAATCCAGTAGTGTAAATAGCTTAATAGGCAAAATCATGGTGACAGAATCACTTTAAACGATCATTTATGTGTGTGCACTGATGACCATTTCACCCAGTGAATGAGTGTTTCGCTTATTCAACGGGTGATCAGCTGCACCTTTAGGCCAGTTTCACACTTGCGTAGTTGTTTTTCAGCATTGAGATCCAGCAGAAGATCTCAATACTGGAAAAAAACGTTTAGATTTAGTCCTCATGCATTCTGAATAGAAAGAGATTCTTTCATGATGACTTTTCTTCCCTCATACATTCAGGGCAGTTGCCCCATTTACTACAGCATTATTTTTGTTCACCAGGCTCTGTGCCCACATATCCTGGTGCGGCCCATCCAGTACTTCTGATGAAGGCCGTGTGGCCGAAAACGTTAATATATAATTGTACTGGAAAACCCACCGTAATAAATTGACACAATACGTTGAGCAACACAGTGGAATACAGGAGACCTTTTTATTCATTGATTTTGGCTTGGGAACCATCTCCTGAGATCGCGAAACTTTGAATTAACACATGTGGAATTATATACTTACTATATATGTCTTATATTCTAGATTCTTCAAAGTAGCCACCTTTTGCTTTTCTTACTGCTTTGCACACTCTTGGCATTTTCTTGATGAGCTTCAAGAGGTAGTCACCTGAAATGGTATTCCAACAGTCTTGAAGGAGTTCCCAGAGATGCTTCACACTTGTTGGCCCTTTTGCCTTCACTCTGCGGTCCAGCTCACCCTAAACCATCTCGATTGGGTTCTGGTCTGGTGACTGTGCAGGCCAAGTCATCTGGCGTAGCACCCCATCACTCTCCTTCTTGGTCAAATAGCCCTTACACAGCCTGGAGGTATGTTTGGGGTCATTGTCCTGTTGATAAATAAATGATGGTCCAACTAAACGCAAACTGGATGGAATAGCATGCCGCTGCAAGATGCTGTGGTAGCCATGCTGGTTCAGTATGCCTCCAATTTTGAATAAATCCCCAACAGTGTCACCAGCAAAGCACCATCACACCTCCTCCTCCATGCTTCACGGTGGGAACCAGGCATGTAGAGTCCATCCGTTCACCTTTTCTGCGTCGCACAAAGACACGGTGGTTGGAACCAAAGATCTCAAATTTGGACTCATCAGACCAAAGCACAGATTTCCACTGGTCTAATGTCCATTCCTTGTGTTCTTTAGCCCAAACAAGTCTTTTCTGCTTGTTGCCTGTCCTTAGCAGTGGTTTCCTAGCAGCTATTTTACCATGAAGGCCTGCTGCACACAGTCTCCTCTTAACAGTTGGTGTAGAGATGTGTCTGCTGCTAGAACTCTGTGTGGCATTGACCTGGTCTCTAATCTGAGTTGCTGTTAACCTGCGATTTCTGAGGCTGGTGACTCGGATGAACTTATCCTCCGCAGCAGAGGTGACTCTTGGTCTTCCTTTCCTGGGGCGGTCCTCATGTTAGCCAGTTTCTTTGTAGCGCTTGATGGTTTTTGCGACTGCACTTGAGGACACTTTCAAAGTTTTCCCAATTTTTCGGACTGACTTAAAGTAATGATGGCCACTCGTTTTTCTTTACTTAGCTGCTTTTTCTTGCCATAATACAAATTCTAACAGTCTATTCAGTAAGACTATCAGCTGTGTATCCACCTGACTTCTGCCCAACACAACTCATGGTCCCAACCCTATTTATAAGGCAAGAAATCCCACTTATTAAACCTGACAGGGCACACCTGTGAAGTGAAAACCATTTCAGGTGACTACCTCTTGAAGCTCGTCAAGAGAATGCCAAGAGTGTGCAAAGCAGTAATCAAAGCAAAAGGTGGCTACTTTGAAGAACCTAGAATATAAGACATATTTTCAGTTGTTTCACACTTTTTTGTTAAGTATATAATTCCACATGTGTTAATTCATAGTTTTGATGCCTTCAGTGTGAATCTACAATTTTCATAGTCATGAAAATACAGAAAACTCTTTGAATGAGAAGGTGTGTCCACACATTTGGTCTGTACTGTAGGTCATTAATACCAAAATCCCAGAAGGCCCATTAAGAGCAGTCTGTGTGGCAGATATCATATTTTCTCTTACAACAGTAGATTGAGAAGCTTTAACCCCTTCACGCCCAGCGCCGTACATGGGTGCGGCGGGCGTCATGGCCGGCAAGTCTCTGCTGTTTCTAACAGCAGAGACTTGCCGCTACTTACCGCCATCGGCGGCGTCTTCCTGCTTGATTAGATGCCGTGATCACACGTGATCACGGCATCTAGTTGCGTTTCAACCCGGAAGCATTCGCTTCCGGGTGGTGTACAGACACCCCGTGTGGCCAATCGGGGTGTCTGTACACCATATGAAAACTGTAATCCTCGCTGGTGAGGATTACAGTTTTCAAAGTGCAATTCTTATTCTGGCCACTAGATGGCAGGCCAGGATAAGAAATGAGCAACTCATGGATTTCTGAGTCTATAGAATCCATAATTGCTCATAAAGAAAAAAAAAAGCCACAATATATAAGCCCATATTTGAGCTTTCTAATAGTAAAAAAAAAATTAAAAAAAAATGTTAAAAAATATATAAAAAATAAAAAAGATGTAAAAGTTCAAATCACCCCCCTTTCCGTATAAGTAAAAAATAAATACATAAATAACAATAAATATAGACATCATGGGTATCACCGTGACCGAAAACGCCCGTACTTTTAAAAAAAAAAATTCCAATACGGCGAATTGTGTGGCGGAAAAAAGCGTCCAAATGGCGATTTGCCGTTTTTTGTCGCTTTTTTTTCTAAAAAAAATTAAATAAAAAGTGATCAAAAAGTCATACACACCCCAGAATGGTATCAATAAAAACTTCAGATCGTCCCGCAAAAAATGAGCCCCTATACAGCTCTGTACACATAAATACCAAAAAGTTATAGGGGTCAAGATTTGACAAGGAAAAAAAAAAAAAAAAAAGGGCAACTTTCAAATTATTTTATCACTATGAAAACGCAGGAAAAACTATACATATTAGGTATTGCCGGATTCGTACTGAACAGTAGAATTAAAGTAACAGATCAGTTTTAATGCACATCGAACGCTGTAAATAAGAAACCCGTAGAACTGTAGCGGAATAGCGTTTTCTTTGCAATTTCACCCGGTTTGGAATTTTTTTCCCGCTTCCCACTACACCGTATGCAATATTAAATGGTGGCGTTGGAAAGTACAACTTGTCCCGCAAAAAACAAGCCCTCATACAGCTATGTGAACAGAAAAATAAAAGCGTTATGGCTGTTTGAAGGCAGGGAGCGCAAAACGAAAATACAGAACCGAAAAAAGCTCCGGGGGTGAAGGGGTTAAGAAAAGTCCTTGATGTATTGTTTGGTGAACTAGGCTTCATGGACCAGTACTGAGTATGTTCTCTATTATTCATCCCCCTATTCTGGGGGTCCTGTAATTGTCCAGCTACTTTATTTCTTACCCTCCAAAGAAGTCACTCAGATGTCCACTTTTATATTCCAGGAGTTCCACTCATCTAATGAAATAGAAAAGAAGTCCTTTCTTTCTTTTGCGAAACAACTGGAAGTTTCCCTCCTTCAGCCTTACAGCTCTATCCTGCAGGAGCTTCAGGTGAGACGTTTTCCTTTCCTGTCTAATCATCCAGCTTGTTGTTTGCAAACTCTGTCCACGGGGAGGATTATTTTTCCTGTTTTTTAGTTTTCTATGAGGTGGATATTGTTTAGCATGCAAATCCTGTGGAGAATTCTACCTCAAGGCTTTAGTAGTCGTGCAGATATTGACTGATGATGCCCAGTTTATATGATGGGCGAAATATACTTATTTGAAAGAAAAGTTTCATCAAGGCTGTAGGGGAAATGCACCATTACTTGGTGACTGTTAATTTAACCAGGTAATTATTTGGATGAGTTGGGTCTTCCAGACTGAGATCTCTTCTTCTTCCTAATAGAGAGCAGACATATGGAAAGTAGTTGACTTTGTGAGGAAATCTATTGAATTTGTAAAATAGATACTTTCTCAGTTTGTTTCCCAGTCATGATCTCATTTTCAGTGTGTACATGGAAATCTCCTGGAAACTGGTAAATAAGATCATTGTCTGCAATATACTGTGTCTCTTAGGTTCTATATGATCCTATTAACCCTGACCGGGATGCCCTGCTGGAAACTCCAGGACTCTTAGACTCTGAGAAACTAACCAGGGAGAACGAAGTACTGGAGCATTTACAGCCTATTTTGGATCAGGCAAATTTCAACGTTTTGTCAGAGGATGCATTGGCCTATGCCCTAATAGTGCATCACCCCCAGGATGGAGTGCAGGTAAAACCAATATTCATGAAAATGCAGCTAATCATATGAGATCTTGTGAACATTGTTTGTGCCACAGGGTTTGTTTTTTTTCCATTAGACCAATGTCACTGGCTCAACAGTTGAAAAGAAAAAAAAAAAAAAACTTAGGTTACATCAAGGGTCGGCAACATTTTTTTTTACGGAGTGGCAATAAAAAAAAAAAAAAAAAATCTGTGGCGCTCAGTGTGCCGTGCACCACAGGAAAGTCATAGTCTATGTGACAGAAACTAACAAATCAGTTACGTTTACCATTCACTGTGCCCCTTGTCCCTGACTTTCTTTGCAAAGATGATCCAGCTGTGGTTCATACGAGGTGACTTTGAGCTGGATACAGGCCTCAGAGTGGTCTGTAGTAAGCCTACTTTGTGACGGGCAGAGGATGGCATTCATTTGTGAGATCTGCTCTCACAAATATGTCCAAAGACAGACAGCAATCATCTTCAAATTTCTCTGGAAGTGATCTCCAAGGAAGTGATTAGAGTTGAACGAAGCGAGCTTAATTTGAAGTCACTTTGTTCAAAACTTTGGAATAATACTGTACAGAGATTCGTCTCCGTACAGTATTAGAATGTATGGGCTCCCATGAGCCGAAGTTAGTTATTCATGAAGTCGCATGTGACTTTGTTAAATGACTTCGGTAGTTGAAGTGGAAAACCACTTTAAAACTTGAAACCGAACTGTGCTTCGGTTCACACATCCATTTTAAGACCAAACAGACATAAAAAAAATAGAACATGTTCTATCTTGTCTGTTTTTCACTGACCGACAGCCCCCATACAATTGCATGGGTCCATTTTTAAAGGGAGTCTTTCACCTGTTTTTCACCTATATAACTAACAGCAGTGCCCCCAGGAGATTGCACACACATCCCAGACATACCTGTGTGCACTGTGTGTTTGTATTACATGTCCAGGAAAAACACTTTTATTCTGCAGGAAAACAGCTCCCAAGTGCCCAGCTCTGCTGTTGCAAGTGCTCAAAGCAAACCAGACTGAAGAGGGGAGGGCTGCTTTAGCTGCTCATATCTTGGGATTGGTAGCAGATAGAAAAATGATCTGTTCTGATCTTCTTTGAAAGCTGGCATTCCAATCTTTCAAATGTTACCAATAATCACAGCATTATATCTAGTATATCAGAAGATATAGCTGTTAGAAATCGAGTCGGGAGAGAAAGCTATTTTTAGTTTCACTTTCAGCTTTGCACTTGGGAGCTGTTTTCCAGCAGAATAAAAGTGCTTTTCCTGGACATGTAATACAGACACACAGTGCACACAGGTATGTCTGGGGTGTGTCTGCAATCTTCTGTGGGGCACTGCTGTTAGTTATATAGGTGAAAAACAGGTAAAAGACTCCCTTTAAAGGCTATGTAAACAGTCAAATTTTTTTATGATTGCATTTAACTTATTTTTGGCTAAAAAAATCATATTTTCAATTGGCCTTTATTAAAAATATTGAGCTGTTCAGTCACAAAGGGTTAACTGTTTTTCTAAGTCTGTGACTGGTACTTTCACTTTGTGCTGTCATCTAATAAACCTTATTCCTAAACTACTGAGAGGTCATAAACACTTATTTAAACTACATTCTTATCAGTAAGATAAGGATTGAGCTTAAATGAGTGTTTGAGGTCTTAGAGCACAGATAAGAAGTCTGTCTGCTGCTCAGATGACGGAATTGAGAAACAATCCACAGGCAGCTAGCAGAGCATGTCAGACCTGTACACAAAAAAGGATTCCATATTGTTAATAAAGGCCAATTGAAAAAATGATTTTGAGCTCAAAATAAGTATAACGCAATAATTAAAAAAAATTGCCCCCAAAGGTGTACATAGCCTTTAATGTCCGTTTCGACAGTAAAAAAAAATTTCTAATAAACAAACAAAACTTCCATATCTAATGCCATTCCCTGCATATTGGATAAAAACACCTATCTAAGCTGCCACTTGAACTTGCTCTGGCGAGGCTTCACTGGTGCATGATTGGTTGATCTCAAGAGGCTCTTGGACCTCCCAAGTCTAATGTGTGTGTGGATAAGGATTGGTCAGAATGAATATTGAATTGTTCTTCTGGGAGAAAAGATGCAGCCAGAAGCGTTTGCAGGTGGCTTTCTCCCTCTTGAATAACGCATATGCGTTCTGCTGAGTCAAACATGTATGTGTATGGTTTTGCTGGGAGGAAGTCTGCAGAGATAGCTGTTGGTCAAATGATCGACAGCTATTGAATGTGTATAAAACTGGGCGACCTGTTACATGTGCGGTTGGCAGCTACAAACATCTGTGTTGGTCCCATGTTCATATGTGTCCGCATTGCTGGGAAAAGAAGAAAGAGCTCAACGTCAAGGTGTAACGGCCACGCCCCTGTTGCTCCTAGAGGCTCATTTGCATATATTAAAACATAATGTTTCTCAAAAATGCAGGCACATATGAAGATGGCACCAACACAGATGTCTTAAGCTCTCAAGCGCACATACAACAGGTCAGCCAGTTTCATTGGTAGAAATCTGTGGTTGTTTTCACATGTCTCTCAACAGCAAAGGAAAACTCGGGCCTGGTACTCCGAAACCAGTAGTGATCCTATGACCTGTATGCATATACAAAATAGGCAAATATATTTAGTGCTAATATATGAACCTCTAGTGCCATAGATATGTAATTTAACTACGTTCAATCTTTTAAAGGGCATCTGTCAGCAGATTTGTACCCATGAAACTGGCTGACCTGTTACATGTGCTCTTGGCAGCTGAAGACGTCTGTGTTGGTCCCATGTTCATATGTGCCCGTATTTCTGAGAGAAATTATATATAATATAATAATTACAGTACAGACCAAATGTTTGGACACACCTTCTCATTCAAAGAGTTTTCTGTATTTTCATGACTATGAAAATTGTAGATTCACACTGAAGGCATCAAAACTATGAATTAAGACATGTGGAATTATATACTTAACAAAAAGTGTGAAACTACTAAAAATATGTCCTATATTCTAGGTTCTTCAAAGTAGCCACCTTTTGCTTTGATTACTGCTTTGCACACTCTTGGCATTCTCTTGATGAGCTTCAAGAGGTAGTCACCTGAAATGGTATTCCAACAGTCTTGAAGGAGTTCCCAGAGATGCTTAGCACTTGTTGGCCCTTTTGCCTTCACTCTGCGGTCCAGCTCACCCCAATCTGGTGACTGTGGAGGCCAGGTCATCTGACATAGCACCCCATCACTCTCCTTCTTGGTCAAATAGCCCTTACACAGCCTGGAGGTGTGTTTGGGGTCATTGTCCTGTTGATAAATAAATGATGGCCCAACTAAACAGAAACCGGATGGAATAGCATGCCGCTGCAAGATGCTGTGGTAGCCATGCTGGTTCAGTATGCCTTCAATTTTGAATAAATCCCCAACAGTGTCACCAGCAAAGCACCCCCACACCATCACACCTCCTCCTCCGGGCTTCACAGTGGGAACCAGGCATGTAGAGTCCATCCGTTCACCTTTTCTGCGTTGCACAAAGACACGGTGGTTGGAACCAAAGATCTCAAATTTGGACTCATCAGACCAAAGCACAGATTTCCACTGGTCTAATGTCCATTCCTTGTGTTCTTTAGCCCAAACAAGTCTCTTCTGCTTGTTGTCTGTCCATAGCAGTGGTTTCCTAGCAGCTATTTTACCATGAAGGCCTGCTGCACACAGTCTCCTCTTAACAGTTGTTGTAGAGATGTGTCTGCTGCTAGAACTCTGTGTGGCATTGACCTGGTCTCTAATCTGAGCTGCTGTTAACCTGCGATTTCTGAGGCTGGTGACTCGGATGAACTTATCCTCCGCAGCAGAGGTGACTCTTGGTCTTCCTTTCCTGGGGCGGTCCTCATGTGAGCCAGTTTCTTTGTAGCGCTTGATGGTTTTTGCGACTGCACTTGGGGACACTTTCAAAGTTTTCCCAATTTTTCGGACTGCCTGACCTTCATTTCTTAAAGTAATGATGGCCACTCGTTTTTCTTTACTTAGCTGCTTTTTTCTTGCCATAATACAAATTCTAACAGTCTATTCAGTAGGACTATCAGCTGTGTATCCACCTGACTTCTGACCAACACAACTCATGGTCCCAACCCCATTTATAAGGCAAGAAATCCCACTTATTAAACCTGACAGGGCACACCTGTGAAGTGAAAACCATTTCAGGTGACTACCTCTTGAAGCTCATCAAGAGAATGCCAAGAATGTGCAAAGCAGTAATCAAAGCAAAAGGTGGCTACTTTGAAGAACCTAGAATATAAGACATATTTACAGTTGTTTCACACTTTTTTGTTAAGTATATAATTCCACATGTGTTAATTCATAGTTTTGATGCCTTCAGTGTGAATCTACAATTTTCATAGTCATGAAAATACAGAAAACTCTTTGAATGAGAAGGTGTGTCCAAACTTTTGGTCTGTACTGTATATAATAATTATATTGATATTGGTGGGATGCAACACTCCCTGCCTTCCCAGAGTCATAACTTTTTTATTTTTCCATTCACATACAGTGTCTTGCGAAAGTATTCGACCCCCTGGAACTTTTCAACCTTATGCCACATTTCAGGCTTCAAACAAAAAGATATAACATTTTATATTACATTTTTGTTGAAGAATCAACAACAAGTGGGTCACAACTGTGAAGTGGAACGAAATTTATTGGATCATTTAAAGGGATTCTGTCAGCAGGATATGGTGTATAGAGATAATGACATCTCTGTATTAAGAAAAAAAGGGGATTTCAGTCAGCACATCCCAGTGCGCAGGTGCACGTTGCTATGGCTGATTGCACAAGGAAAGGAAAATACATACAATGCAACGGCACACTGCTAACCAGATAAAGCACAAAATGCCATAGAGATATGAGGTATTCTGGAGCTAATGCTATGCTTGTTTGATAAATTAGAGATTCTTGGCAAATATATTTTGTACAAAATTATCTGGGCCCGTCCACCAAATCGTCCAGGTGACCTAACACTATTTCCTACCTGTTATGTGCCAACCTTGGCTTCTGTATAATCAGGGGGTGTTTGGTTCCACATGCAGGCATTTGCCAAGATTCTCTAATTTACCAAACAAGCATAGTATTCGCTCCAGAATACTTCATATCTCTATGGCATTTTGTGCTTTATCTGGTTAGCAGTGTGCCATTGCATTGTATGTATTTTCCTTTTCTTATACATCTCTGTATTGGTCTTAGTGCTGTCATTCTAAATATGTTATTCTTATTGTTATCAGAGCTGTACTTTCCACAAAAAAGCATTTTTATTCATCTTATAATTACTCACATAAGGAGCCCAAGGGGATGTCCTGTGGGCCGTTGGAGCCCAGTCACGCCACATATTTTTGAGCCCAGCACCGCCCTCCTGCTAATTATTCACTCCCCTTCATCCCTGTGTTCTACGGCTGCGGCATAATCCAGCGCATGCGCAGTACCTAGTAGGAGAACACAGGGATGAATGGGAGTGAATAATTAGCGGGATGGCGGTGCTGGGCTCGAAAATATGCGGCGTGGCCGGGCTCCAACGGCCCACAGGACATCCCCTTGGGCTCCTTATGTGAGTAATTATAATATGAATAAAAATGCTATATATATATATATATATATATATATATATATATATATATATAAACATATTTAGAATGACAGCACTAACACCAATACAGAGATGTCATTATCTCTATACAGCATATCCTGCTGACACACTCCCTTTAAACTTTTTTGTAATAATAAAACTGAAAAGTTGGGCGTGCAAAATTATTCGGCCCATTTACTTTCAGTTCAGAAAACTCACTCCAGAAGTTCATTGAGGATCTCTGAATGATCCAATGTTGTCCTAAATGACTGATGAAGATAAATAGAATCCACCTGTGTGTAATCAAGTCTCCGTATAAATGCACCTGCTCTGTGATAGTCTCAGGGTTCTGCATCATGAAGACCAAGGAACACACCAAGTAGGTCTTAATACTGTTGTGGAGAAGTTTAAAGCCGGATTTGGATACCAAAAGATTTCCAAAGCTTTAAACATCCCAAGGAGCACTGTGCAAGCAATCATATTGAAATGGAAGGAGTATCAGACCACTGCAAATCTACCAAGACCCAGCCGTCCCTCTAAACTTTCATCTCAAACAAGGAGAAGACTGATCAGAGATGCAGCCAAGAGGCCCATGATCACTCTGGATGAACTGCAGAGATCTACAGCTGAGGTGGGAGAGTCTGTCCATAGGACAACAATCAGTCGAACCCTTCACAAATCTGGCCTTTATGGAAGAGTGGCAAGAAGAAAGCCATTTCTCAAAGATATCCATAACAAGTATTGTTTACAGTTTGCCACAAGCCACCTGGGAGACACACCAAACATGTGGAAGAAGGTGCTCTGGTCAGATGAAACCAAAATAAAACTTTTTGGAAACAATGCAAAACTATGTTTGGCGTAAAAGCAACACAGCTCATCACCCTGAACACACCATCCCCACTGTCAAACATGGTGGTGGCAGCATCATGGTTTGGGCCTGCTTTCCATCAGCAGGGACAGGGAAGATGGTTAAAATTGATGGGAAGATGGATGGAGCCAAATACAGGACCATTCTGGATGAAAACCTGTTGGAGTCTGCAAAAGACCTGAGACTAGGACGGAGATTTATCTTCCAACAAGACAATGATCCCAAACATAAAGCAAAATCTACAATGGAATGGTTCAAAAATAAAGGTATCCAGGTCTTAGAATGGCCAAGTCAAAGTCCAGACCTGAATCCAATTGAGAATATGTGGAAAGAGCTGAAAACTGCTGTTCACAAACGCTCTCCATCCAACCTCAAAGAGCTCGAGCTGTTTTGCAAGGAAGAATGGGCAAGAATTTCAGTCACTAGATGTGCAAAACTGATAGAGACATACCCCAAGCGACTTGTAGCTCTAATCGCAGCAAAAGGTGGCACAACAAAGTATTAATGCAAGGGGGCCGAATAATTTTGCACGCCCTACTTTTCAGTTTTATTATTACAAAAAAAGTTTAAATGATCCAATAAATTTCGTTCCACTTCACAATTGTGACCCACTTGTTGTTGATTCTTCACCAAAATTAAAATGTTATATCTTTTTGTTTGAAGCCTGAAATGTGGCAAAAGGTTGAAAAGTTCCAGGGGGCCGAATACTTTCGCAAGACACTGTAGCTGTATGAGGGCTTGTTTTTTGCTGGACAAGTTGTTCTTCATAATGGCATCATTTAATATTGCATATGATGTAGTGGGGAGCTGGGAAAAATTCCAAATGGGGAGGAATTGGAAAAAAACAAAACGCAAAACCACAGTTTTATGGGTTTTGTTTTTCCCTATTCGTGAAATTGAATTGTTACCTTAATTCTCCAGATCACTACGATTACAGAGATACCACACTTGTTTAATTTTCTTGTGTTTTTCTTGTGTTTTTTTTTTTTTTGTTTTTATACTGAAAAAAAACTTTGTAAAAAATTATTTTTTTTTCTTTTTATTGCTGTATTCTAACCCTATATATTTTGTATATTTACGTCTATGGAGCTGTTTGAGATTTTTTTATCACTTTTCATTTAATTTATTTGGGGACAAACAAATGGCGAATTGGCCCTTTTGAGTCTATATGGGATCAATACTTTTATATTTTAATAGTACGGCTATGTGGTTTTTGTGTTCTGTGATGGATATTTATGAATGAATGGGTCCGCATCCGTTCCGCAACCCCGGACAAGAATAGGCATTTCTATAATGGGCAGCCTGTTCCATTCCACAAATTGTGGAATACACCCGGGTGACATCCGACTTTTGCAGATCAGCAATTTGCAAAACATGGCGTGGTTGTGCCCCAACTCTGTGATTATGCAAAGAGAGCTGCAGTCTCTCCGCTGTATGTCTCTCTCGCTACTGCAGTCATTCCCCATACAGATCTCTATTTACATCTGATCTGCTGCCCAGAAACAATGATTTTGAGTGCCACAACAACAGCGCTTTCACCCAATGACGGAACGTTTGTGTTTATTGGGTGCTCAGCAACACATTTACACCAGCCAGTTATTGGGGACAAACGTTTCTACAAATGTTCCGGATAATCGACCTTGTATAACCTTTGCCTCACATGGTAGATTACATTTCTTCCTTCTTTCACCTTTTTTTCCTCACCATGTACATAATTATTTGGCCTCTCAGGGCCACTTTGGTGGGATCCTAGAATTTGATTTGAGCTTTGATGTGTGTTCACAAGGAGGGTGCTAGAGCCTGAGCGAGCGGAATCAAGTAGCGATGTAACGTGCAGTGCATTGTATCATTGTACATTCAAGCTGCAGAAGAGAAAAAAAAGCTAAACATTTTTAATTAAAACCAATTGCAAAAATATTGTATTCCATATGATACATGCAATGCACTAAAGAATGTAAAGGTGTCCATAGCGTTTAAAGAGGTTATCCAGGAATGGATAGTGATGACCTATGCTAGGATAGGTCATCATTATCACATTGGTGGGGTTCTGAGTCCTGGCACTCCCACCAATCAGCTGTTTCATGAGGGCAGCTATGCTCACAGGAGTTCTGGTGAGAGCTGCAGGCTTCCAACCACTTTCCAAGCACAGTGCCATACATTGTATAGTGGCAGTTCTTGGTATTACGGGTCAGCCCCATTCACTTCAATGGGGCTGAGCTGCAACTAGGCCATGTGACAGATGTACCAATCCGGAGGATAGGTTAGCAATATTAATTACTGGATAAAACCTTTTAGGCCACAAATAGGCATTTGCCAAATTATAAGGCGTGGTTCACACCTGCTTAGGAGTTCCCAACACTTTTGATGCAAGAGTAGTGAAGGACACAGCACTTTTCTTGCCATCAAAATGAAGAAAACCTAGACAGAACACCAACAAACCCTTTTATAGGTCAGTAGGGCCTGTCGATCACCATTTGGATCCTTCAACAGGTCCATCACAGCGTCATGGTTTGCTGGTATTTCAGGACATAATTCCGTTACACGTTTCAGAATTTACAGTGATTTATTTTTCAGGTGTATGTAAATCTTGACAAGTATGAATACATCCGCTACTGGGCTCTTGGACAGAGAGTAGGACCTCTTTCCTTACAGATAAGTGCCACTCCTCAAGATTCCTGGTTCACCAGATCTCCTCGCACCCCATCAGAAAGGCAAGACATGTTTCTGCGTGCTCAACATTTACAATGTAAATATAGAAATGTTGCAAAATGTGCAGTAGATTGTGATGTACTGTGTACACAGTTTTGGAGCACATTCCAGTTCAGATGTGGTTGTTTATAATGGCTTATTTCCATGTACAGTGGGGATGGGTATTTAGAATTATAAGAGCGATGTAACGTGTGAATTTTTTATTTGCCTAGGCGATATTTTAAGAGAGTCCTAGTGGCAGCTCGCCCCAAAAATTCTCATATGGTGTTGAAGTGTTTCAAAGACATAGCTCTGGAGGGGCTGGAGCAACTTCTTCCTGTGGTAAAGGTCCGGACTTCAAGTATTGACCGCACACTCATTAACACTATGCTGCTGGTGAGTGGAGGAATAGTGTTTGTCAATGTCGGAATGGTGGTCCTCACAGACTTGAAGATTGGGACATCTTTTCTGCTCTTCCTATTTGCTGGATTCATGACATTTCGAACTTGGACGGTAAGAAGTCAAAGCCAGACTGATTCCATTTCTTCCGAACTATAAGAGGCAATGGCAACTTCAGAACAGAGTGTGCATGAATGTCACATATTTTACTAACAGACGTTTATTACTGGTCACGATTACCAAGGAACTGCTGCTCCATATCCATCTCCTGGTCCATGGCATGTAAATAGCTCAGTGCCCGCAACAACATAGATGTGAACCCAGCCTTAGATGTTTTGAAACTTCTTGCAGCACCCTTGGAGCCATTTTGGCAGACTGACCAGTGAGATGAGATGAGTCCTTGCGTTCCAGTTCTTCTCCATTTGACTCTTATTGCATTTCACTTACAGTGCATGTTTATAACCCTTGAAATCTCTTGATTTAAATGTCTGCTCACTCTGGGTTTCTAGGTCCTGCTCCGTAACATGCTGCTGATAGAGCAGAATGCTGCCGATTGTATTATGCAGTCAGTACATTTGCAGAACAACGCAGGCAGCATTGACATCTTCATTAGGGTGCTCTCACACCACCCTGGGAGGCGCATGCCCGTTTTGCTGACCGCAGATCCGCAAAACATGGGCAGCAGCCCTGTGCATCAAGGTGTGGGCCTATGGACATCAATGGGTCTGCGATCCACAAGATCCTATATTTTGTGGTGCGGAGTCACGGATCTAGAAGCAAACAGAAATATGGAGGCCCTTCTGTGTGCTTTCTGGTCCGTGCCAACGCGGCACAAAAGATAGGACATGTCCTATCTTCGGCCACATCTTGCGGATTGCAGACTGATTGAAGTCACTGGGTCTGCACCACAATGCGGAGTCTATATGGCCAATGCCCATATTTTGCAGATCCACGATTTGTGGTCCGACCGCAAAAGGCAATGCAATCTGAAAGCACCATGTTGTAGAACAGAAGTCAATCAGTATGATATATTTTTTGGGGAAAACATTCCAGTAAAACCTGTAATTTATACATTTATTTATTCGCTTTTTTCACCTCCTGTGTATACCTATGGGTACAGAGGGCGCTTTCAGATTGCATTGCATTTTGTGGCGACAGGTCCTCTGTAAGTTGTACAGATGTGTCCGCTCTTTGCTTGTGTTTGGGTAAGGACTCCAATTTCTCATGAAACAAATCCAATTCAATATTGCGACCTGCCAGCTAAACCGTTGACAGATTGCAGCACACATCACTTCCACTGGGTGGCCACACATAGCATAGGCATCTTCTCAGAGAGCATCGAAAAACCTTTTTTTTTTTTTTTTTTTTCAAAGCTGGTCATCTAGTGTCACAAGAGAAAAGTATGGATGGACACATCTGTATGTTTTCCCCTTGTTTGTATAGAGTTCCTCCAGGATCTCGTGTTGCACATGGACTGGATGGTTACTTCATTTGATATGAATTTATGGAAAGTAGGCTCCAGCTATATACTCCTCTGAACTAAAAACATCCTTGGGAAATATGGATAGCTAAGGTGCAGGTCCAAAATGGAGACAGCCATATATCCACATGCACAGTGAAAACACAAAAAGCAGCGACCTACCAAATTGGCATAAGGAGAAGTACTGTATTTTTCGCTCTAAACGACGCACCTATGTTTTAGAGGAGGAAAATAACCAAAAAATATTTTTCATTAGACCTGAGGTCAGACCACCAATCAGACCTCAGGTAACAGCTCCAATCAGACCCCCCAATTTTAATAAGACCTCAGATCAGACCCCCAATCAGCCCTCAGATCAGATCCCAATGTGAATGACCCCCAATCAGACCTCAGATAAGAGTCCCATGCCTCATATCAACCCCCATTGCCTCATATCAGCCCCAATTGCCTCATATCAGCCCCATGCTCTCATCAGCCCCCATATCAGCCCCATGCCTCTCATCAGCCTCCAGCCACAGAGCACATAAAAGAAAAAAACATTTACCTCTCCTGCTCCGGACGCCACCACTCCTCACCTCCCGCGATCTTCTTCCTCCTGCGTCGGCTGTGCTGTGACGCGCACAGCCGAGGACCAGGAAGCGGTGAGTACAGAGCCTTCACCGCTTCCCGGTCCTCCCGTACTAATGAGCACTTCCATAATGGAAGCGTTCATTATTATTCACCCCACACAGGGACATGTCTTATGGGGCGAAAGTTGGGGCGAAAAATACGGTAAGTCGTTATAGAGGAGAACCCCATCTAAAAGAAGACATCTTGATTTTACAGAATTTGCTAAGTACCTCATATTCATTTATAATCCACATATTCAGTGTTTGCAGGGTTCTGTTGCATTGCCTTTCCTTTTGTACTTTCAGCCACGGCGGCGCACATCAGAGCATTTATTTCATCCTATAGGACTTACTTTTTATTTTTGACAATGAGGTCGCCTTCACTTTGTGCACATTTGTTGTGAAATATTGCGCAGTAGCCGCAGTGATATTTTTTGCAGCATAGTACAGGTTTTTTACATTAAATATTTTTGTCTGAAATGGTTATACAACTAAAAAATGTTTTAAATGTAATTACTACCGCTATTATCGTTTTTCATACATCCTAAAGTCTGCTAGTTGTAGTAAATTTTTGTGTCTGTCATCCACAGACGTTTGCTCAGAGAAGGAAAGCGCATTCTCTTGAACTGGCTCACATGCTGTACTACAGAAGCACCTCCAACAACTCTGAGCTTCTCGGTGCCCTCGTTCTGAGAGCTCAAGAAGAACACGCTAAAGAAGTCATCTTGGCTCACAGCTTTCTGAAACAGCTTAACCTACCATGTGATGGAGAGAAAACAGGTGGGCGCCCTATGAGATCTAACATAGCGTAATTGCACTCAAGTGGGTCTGGCTATCTGCAACTCTGTTGCTTAGTCAGCTTTCTCTCCCAAATGTCTCATACACATGCATGCTTGGCTTGGCTGGTTGTACATGTGTCAGACATCTGGCAGCAGCTTGTCCCCCCAAAAAACAATGTTATCCAGCAGTTAAAATCCAAAATATTTGGAGCTGCCTTTGGTTCCATACATTGCCACTAGGATTTATTTCTTTGAATCAAAACCCATTAGAACTTATTGATTATATGAGGGTTGAGCCCCAAGAATAATTTTCTCTGGTGGGCCCAAGGAACCCAGTCTGGGTACATAATGATCTGATCCTCTCAGGGTTAACACTGGGAGCATCAGGCATTTATGTACCTGGTCAGCGGGCACAGGTACCCCTGTGTTTTCAGTTGTGTTGCTAACCACAGGCCTGCAATACAGTTGAATACTGCAGTGGGCCATAAGACCCATGACTATCTGTCCTACTGTTCACCTTCATAGGTCTCACTATATAAGGCAGTGTACAAATGGAGCAGGGACACAGGTTTCTCAGGCCACAGACTGGAAAAGAACGGTGGCCTGCACTAGAGACAGCATCTTGGAATGGGACTCATGCGTTTTAATTTTTTTTTTCCTTGGCTACTTAGGGAACATACTACTGGAGGCACTATAGGGGTCATTACTAAGGGAAGTCCAGGCAGCATGCAGAAGGTAGGGCTGGCTCAGAGCTGTGGCCCCTGCTCCATATCCTAGTTAGAGACAACTGGAGGAGAATAGAGCATGGCAGCTTTTGATGGCCATGTGGTATTTGGTTCTGCTGGGATGTTATTTTGTGATGTTCTATGTTAGTACTGACCCCACCTACTTGCATTGGCCCCATCTACTTATGTTGACCTTGACTACTTGTGTTGCTTTGCCTTCTGTTGATTTGGATCCGCCTACAGCATGGGGGCCACTTAACTGCTTAACGACCCAGGACGAGAATGCTCGTCCTAAATAGCGGGTACTTAGTGCCCCAGGACGAGAATGCTTCCTTCCTTCCCCCCATGTACGGTGCCGCGATTAGCAGCAGAGATCCAGCTGTTACTGGTAGCCAGATCCCTGCTGCATCCACCAGCATCGGTGATGACGCGATGCCGGTGGATTAACCCTTCATATGCCGCAGTCAGCGCTGACCACGGCATATGGGAGGTTTGCGCTTCCTCGCCTCATGCATCGGGTCCCTGCGCAGCGATTGGGGGGAACTGATGGTTGCCATGGCAACCCCAAGCCTCTCAGAGGCCTGGGGGCCCGGCAGCTACGGAGGCCTATGAGGCCCAGCCCCCAGGCTGGGTCTCATAGACAATCTATCAGTGTATTACAGTGTGTAACACTGATAGACAATGCAGTACAATACAGATGTATTGTGCTGCATTGAAACAGGGATCAGACCCTGTAATGTTGAAGTCCCATAGTGGGACATAAGTAAAAAGTAAAAAAAAAGTAAAATAATAGTGTTTTTAACAATAAAAAAAATAAAGTTTCAATTTAAAAGAAAAAAGCCATTTTCCCATAAAAAGTGACATAAAATTGTAAAAAAAAATAAAAAAAATAAAAAAAAAATGAAATATTAGGTATCGTCACGTGCGTAAAAACCTGCTCTATAAAAATATCACGATTCACCCCATCTGGTCAACAACGTAAAAAAATAAAAATAAAAACTGTGCTAAAAAAAAGCCATTTTTGTCACTTTTCATCACAAAAAGTGTAGTACTAAGCGATCAAAAAGTCATATCTACCCAAAAATAATACCAATCAAACCGTCATCTCATCCCGTAAAAAATGAGACCCTACCTAAAACAATTGGCTAAAAAATAAAAAAGATATGGCTCTCAGAAAATGGAGACATAAAAACATCATTTTCTTTTTGTTTAAAAAATTACTTTATTGGTTAAAACCAAAATCTATTTTAAAAAACAGACATGTTAGGTATCGCCATGTCCGTAACAACCTACTCTATAAAAATATCACATGAGCTAACCTGTCCGGTAAAATAAAAACCGTGCCAAAAAATACATTCTTTGTCACCATGCATCAAAAAAGTGTAATACCAAATGATCAAAAAGTAGTATGTACCCAAAAATAGTACCAATCAAACCGTCCTCTCATCTCGCAAAAAATGACACCCTACCTAAGACAATAGCCCAAAAAATAAAAAAAGATATGGCTTTGAGAAAATGGAGACATAAAAACATGATTGTTTTTGTTTCAAAAATGCTTTTACTGTGTAAAACCAAAATAAATATTAAAGGTGTTGGCCACCCTAACCCCTTCAACCGACAGCCAGTTTGGACCAAATGCCGGAGCCCCATTTTTCAAATCTGACATGTCTCACTTTATGTGGTGATAACTTTAGAACGCTTTTACTTATCCGGGCCATTCTGAGATTGTTTTCTCGTCACATATTGTACTTCATGACAGTGGTAAATTTGAGTCAAAATATTTCATTCTTATTTATAAAAAAATACCAAATTTACCAAAAATTTAGAAAAATTTCCAAATTTCCAAATGTCAATTTCTCTACTTTTAAAATACATAGTAATACTTCCAAAAATAGTTATTACTTTACATTCCCTATGTGTCTTCTTCAGGTTTGGATCATTTTGAAAATTACATTTTATTTTTTTGGGACGTTAGAAGGCTTAGAAATTTAGAAGCAAATCTTGACATTTTTCACAAAATTTCCAAAACCCACTTTTTAAGGACCAGTTCAGGTCTGAAGTCACTTTGTGAGACTTTCATCATAGAAACCACCCAAAAATGACCCCATTTTAGAAACTACACCCCTCAAGGTATTCAAAACTGATTTTACAAACGTTATTAACCCTTTAGGTGTTCCACAAGAATTAAAGAAAAATGTAGCCAAAATTTCCAAATTTCACTTTTTTGGCAGATTTTCCATTTAAATCATTTTAGTCCGAGAATAAAGCAAGGGTTAACTGCCAAACAAAACTCAATAATTATTACCCTGATTCTGTAGTTTACAGAAATGCCCCATTTGTCATCGTAAACTGCTGTACAGGCACACGGCACGGCGCAGAAGGAAAGGAACGCCAGGGCAGATTTCACTGGAAAAAGTTTAAGTTTCCATGTCAGATTTGATGCACCCCTAGAGTAGGAAACTCCAAAAAACTGACCCCATTTTGGAAACTACGGGATAAGTTGGCAGTTTTGTTAGTACTATTCTAGGGTACATGCGATTTTTGGTACCTTTATATTACACTTTTTGTGAGGCAAGGTAACAAAAACTAGCAGTTTTGGCATAGTTTTTATTTTTTGTTATTTACAACATTCATCTGACAGGTTATATCGTGTGATATTTTTATAGAGCAGGTCGTTACGGACGCGGCAATATCAATTATGTATACTTTTTTTTATTTATTTAAGTTTTACACAATATTTTTGAAGCACAAAAAAAAATCATGTTTTAATGTCTCCATAGTCAGAGAGCTGTAGTTTTTTTATTTTTTGGACGATTGTCTCAGGTAGGGGCTCATTTTTTGCAGGACGAGATGACGGTTAGATTAGTACTATTTTTTGGGGCATATGCTTTTTTGATCGCTTGGTATTACATTTTTTGTGAAGAAATGTGACAAAAAATGGCTTTTTTTAGACAGTTTTTATTTTTTATTTTTTACGGTGTTCACCTAAGGGGAGAGATCATGTGATATTTTTGTAGAGCAGGTTGTTACGGACGTGTCGATACCTAACATGTATACTTATTTTTATTTATTTAAGTTTTACACAATAATATCATTTTTGAAACAAAAAAATCATGTTTTAGTATCTCCATAGTCAGAGAGCTGTAGTTTTTTTATTTTTTGGGCGATTGTCTCAGGTAGGGGCTCATTTTTTGCGGGACGAGATGACGGTTAGATTGGTACTATTTTTGGGGGCATACACTTTTTTGATCGCTTGGTATTAAATTTTTTGTGATGAAATGTGATAAAAAATGGCTTTTTTTAGACAGTTTTTATTTTTTATTTTTTACGGTGTTCACCTGAGGGGAGAGATCATGTGATATTTTTGTAGAGCAGGTTGTTACGGACGTGTCGATACCTAACATGTATACTTATTTTTATTTATTTAAGTTTTACACAATAATATCATTTTTGAAACAAAAAAAATCATGTTTTAGTATCTCCATAGTCAGAGAGCTGTAGTTTTTTTATTTTTTGGGCGATTGTCTCAGGTAGGGGCTCATTTTTTGCGGGACGAGATGACGGTTTGATTGGTACCATTTTGGGGTAAATACGCCTTTTTGATCGCCTGCTAATACACTTTTTGTGTGGCAAGGTGACAGAAAATGGCTGTTTTGGTATAGTTTTTTTTTAAAAAAAATTTTTGCGTACAGCTGGCGGGGTGGACCATGTGACGCTTTTATAGAGCCCGTCGATACGGACGCGGCGATACCTAATATGTGTACTTTTTCTTTTTTTTTACTTTATTTGGGGAAAAAGGGCGCTTTTTTAACTTTTTTTAAACTTTATTTTTTTTACTTTTTTACACTTTTTTTTACTTTCTTTTCACACTTTTCTTTTTACTTTTTACATTTTTTTTAAACTTTATCAAGACCCATTTGGATCTTGAAGATCCAGTGGGCTTGATGGCTATACAGTGCATTGCAATAGCCATCTATTGCAATGCACTGTATCAGTGCTACACTAAGGCTGATCAGACCCTGAGGGTCTAATCAGCCTTAGCTACATGGCAACCAGGACGCTTTTTGTAAAGCGTCTGGTTGCCATGGTAACCATCGGGCCGTTGCCATTGCAGCAGCGGCCGCCCGATGGTATAGAGAGGGAGCTCCCTCCCTCTTAACCCCATGGATGCTGCGGGCGGCTACTGACCGCAGCATCTATGGGGTTAAACAGCTGAAATCGGTGCCAGCACCGATTTCAGCTGTTAGCAGCAGAGTGTGAGCTGTAATTACAGCTCACACTCTCTGCTGATGGCAGCGGCTCCGATCCTGAGCCGCTGCCATCAATGGAAACAGCGCAGCAGGAGGGGGCACAAGGAGGCACTACAAGGAGGGGGCACTACAAGGGGGGGCACTACAAGAAGGGGGCTATGTGGGGGCACAGAGGACTTACCTGGTTTCAGGCTGCGATCTCTCTCCAGAGTGGAGATCGCAGCCTGAAACCGGCATTTTAATACTGAAGCGCTCCGATTGGTTAGTCTGCAGAGACTAACCAATCGGAGCGCTTGCTGGCAAGGGACCACTCTGATTGGTCCCTTGCCGGCTTCCCCGACGTCTCTGCTCTCCGGGAGAGCGGAGACTCCGGGGCTGTGACACTTTATAGTGTCACAGTCCCGGTAAGCAGTTTGGACGTAACTGTGCGTCCAAATGCAGCAACTTACTTGCACTTTGGACGTACAGTTACGTCCAAATGCGCCAAGGGGCTAAGTATCAAAAATCCAAAATTCCCCCAGACAATAGCCAACACTATGAAGTATTTCTCAGGTGACATGTACTGGCTGTATGTCATTTATCTAACCTGTTCACCATGACACACTTCCCTGGAGGAGCTTCCTCAGACAGGCTGTGTGGGAGGAGCAGCTGCAAAGTGAAAGTAACAATCCCAGCATGCACTGTAGCAAGCATGTCTAGAGGAGCAGTCACATGACCTCCCCGCCCACCTGTGTTCCCATAGAGACAAGAGCCCCTTAGATAATATCAATAACCCAGTTATCAGTGAATAATTGTTGTACAGACATTGCAATAGAAAGAACGCCCCAGTCCCAACAGTAAAGGAGGGGGGAGGGTGTTACCCTTTTCATAAATTTGCTGTGGGGCCCAGTCATTTCTAGTTGTGCCATTGGATGTAAGCCAAAAACAGAATGAGGGGGGAGTTATCATTTCCCTTGTTCCTAAAAAGTGGTGTTAAAAAGTTGCAAACTATGTGACAGATTTATCAAAACTGGTGTAAAGGAAAACTGGCTTGGTTGCCCATAGCAACCAATCAGATTCCATCTTTCATTTTTCAAAGCTCCTTTGGAAAATGAGGTGGAATCTGATTGGTTGCTATGGGCAACTAAGCCAGTTTTCCTTTACAGAAGTTTTAATAAATCTCCCTCTATGTGTTTGCAAATTTTTAATTGCGCTTTTTTTTTTTTTTAAAGGGCGTGACAATGGCAGAGACAGGGCGTGACCAGTCACCCCAACAAATTTATGTTCATTTTCACCAGTTTTCTGACTCAAATGAAGCCAGAAATCTATGGCAGCTCTGAGCTATCATAGATTTCTGTTTAGGTGCACGGACTGCACAAATCGATCTGCTGACATACAGAGGAGCCTCCTGTCTATCATCATATGACCTGCTCCCATCTGACAGCCCATCAATCATCTATAAATATATGACTACCCTTCATCTGGGAAAAAAGGGAAAATTAGTGTAGTCAAATAGCTATATATAACGTACAGGGGGGTCACAAGTCACAATATATAATGTACAGGAGTTCACACATCATTATATATAATGTACAGCGGGTCACACATCTGTATATACAGTATAAAGGGGGTCACTGTACAGGGGTTCACATATCTCTGTATGCAGTGGTGGGGGGGTCACACATCAGTATATACAGTGTATGGTGGTGGGGTCAACTATTACTGTATACAGGGGGTCATACATCACTATATACAGTATAAAGTGGTGATCACATATCACTGTATTGGGGGCATCATATATCACTATATACAGTGTGCAGGAAGGAGAGGGCACATATTTACAGATGACATCAGTGACTTCTGCTGATATCACTGACCTCAGCCATACTGACAGCTCAGAAGGGGTTAAAGCTCCTGACCTGTTGGTCTGGCTGGAATAAACATGTCTGTGATAAGATCACATTGCAGAGTGGTCATAGACAGGACAGACACTAGGATTGCTCACACTTTGTTGTCCACAGCACCTTCCTGGCCCTGCTACATCACTGCAGTCAGTGAGTCTATCACAGCTTCTCCTCAGGCTCTCTTCCTCTTGCAAAGTTTCTTTATTTCAGCTTCTAGCAAGTTTCTCTGCTAAGCCCCTTCAGCCCTGTATAGTCAGGACTGCAGTCACAGCAGAAGGAAACTTCTCTGACACAAGCAGGGTGCCTTTAGGACCCAGGACCAGCACACTCCTTCCATGGACTAGTGCACGTGCAGACATGGACGAGACAGGGAGCTATGAGTGCAGGACAGGAGGGGATGAGGCTGCCAATAGCAAAGGAACCAGGCAGATCTGCTGCAGAAGATATATGAGGAACTTTATTGTCTCCCTGCTTTCTTTAGAGTTTTAATAAGTGCTAACAAAGTGGCCAACCCCTTTAAAAAAATAGACAAATTAGGTATCGCCACGTCCGTAACAACCTGCTCTATGAAAATATCACATTATTTTCCCCGTCAGGTGAAAACCGTAAAAAAGAATAAAATAAAAACCGTGCCAAAAATAATTTTTTTGTCGCCTACATCACTAAAGGTGTAATACCAAATTATCAAAAATTAGTATGTACCCCAAAATAGTACCAATCAAACCGTCACCTCATGCCGCAGAAAATGAGAACCTACATAAGATGATCGCCCGAAAAAAATAAAAGTAATATGCCTTTTAGAAAAAGGAGACACACAAACATGATTTATTTAAAAAATGCTTTATTATGTAAAACTGAAACAAAAGAAAAACAAAAGTAGACATATTTGATATCATCGCCTCTATAACAACCTGCTCTGTAAAAATAGCACATGATCTAACCTGTCAGGTGAACACAGTAAAAAACAAAAAATAAAAACTGCCAGAACAGCCATTTTTTTGCTACCTTGCCTCACAAAAAGCATAACATATAGCAATCAAAAGTCATATATACCACAAAATAGTACCAATAAAAGTGTCACCTTATTCTATAATTTACAAAATGGGGTCACTTTTTTGGTGTTTCTACTCTAGGGGTGCATCATGGGGTCTTTAAATGTCATATGGCAACTTAAAATTATCCCAGTGAAATTTGCCCTCCAAAAACCATATGACGCTCCTTTCCTTCTGCGCCCTGCCATGTGCCCGTACAGCAGTTTACAACCACATATAGGGTGTTTCTGTAAACTGCAGAATCGAGGTAATAAATATTGAGTTTTATTTGGCTGTTAACCCTTGATGTGTTACAGGAAAAAATGAATTAAAATGGAAAATCTCCCTTAAAAGCAGATAAATAAAAATTTTTAAAAATTGCTAATTTTTCCAAATTTTCGGTAAATTTGGGATTTTTTGATAAATAAAGGTGAATTATATCGACTAAAATGTTCCATTATCATGAAGTACAATGTGTCACGAGAAAACAGTCTCAGAATGGCTTGGATAAGTAAAAGCGTTCCAAAGTTATTACCACATAAAGTGACAAATGTCAAGTTTCCAAAAAAACGGCCTGGTCCTTAAAGGGGTTCTCCGGGAAGTAAGAAAATGAAAATACTTAAATATTACATTACTATAAACACATTCCTAAATACCTTTCATTAGTTATAATGGTTCGTTTTGTCTGGGGAGCAATCATTAGGAGAAATAAAATGGCTGCCATCCTATTAGTACACACAAAACCTGTCCTAATCACACAGGAGGACAAGTTACTTCACAACACTGAGGCAAAGAGCTGCCTTATCCTCCTCTCTGCTTTGCTTGTCAGGGATTATGATCCTGTATACAGATGATAAGATCTAAAGCTGAATCTCTGTAGGAACTGAGGATACATGTAGTACAGAGAGGAGGATGGGGGTGTGGCTAATGAGCAGCAGTGCTTGTATGCAGTCTCCATTACCAAAGCCCCACATTACCACAGTCTGTCCTGTCCGTCCACTCTGTACTTCATGTCGCCTCATCAACTCCATTTCCACAGAGATTCATCTGAAGATCTTATCATCTGTATTTAGGAGGATGAGGCAGCTCTTTAGCTCAGTTTTCTGAAGTAACTTGTCCTCCTGTGTGATTACGACAGGTTTTGTGTGGACTAATAGGGCGGTGGTCATTTTATTTTTCCTAATGATTTCACCCCAGACAAAACAAGCCATTATAACTAATGAAAGGTATTTGGGAATATATTTATAATAAAGTAATATTTAAGTACTTTCATTTTCTTAATTCTCGGAGAACCCCTTTAAGATGAAAAATGGCAAGGTCCTTAAGGTGTTAAATAAATAAATATTAATAAACATAATAAAGGAATGGCACAACATACAGACATAAGAATAGATGTTCCAGAATTGTTATTACATGGGGAATGTATGAAGCTATTAAAACAGGCATGTCAGGAGTGGTGAAAGGTCCTCTTTATCAAAGGACTTGAGGTCAAAAGCCACCCCTGAGTTTCATAACAAAAGGGCTCACTAGAATCCTCTTTTTCTTTTCGCATTGCTAAATGATATCTGTTACGGTGTGTGGCAATGGTAGAAATTAGCGGTATTTCTGTACTGATGTCCTCCCTAAATCTAACAATCTGCCGCCTTTGCAAATGTTCTTCACTTTTGAACTGTGTGTGGAAGAAAACTATCTCATATTAGCTAGCCAGACACCCATCTGTACATACCTGTTTTGGGTTTCTTGCCCCTAGTAGGGAGCAGGTTACTGTTTGGCTGGATGAGATGCCTTTGATGCGTCTCATTGAAGAGATCTGGCTGGTGTATGGAGACTTATTTACACGCAATGCTAAATGGGAAAAAAGTATGTAAATATGAGATTACTTTTATCCCTAGGAGCATTGCCTTTACACTGCCAGACTGAGCAGACGATGGTCGGAAAAGAAGTGTTGCTTCCCGGCAAGCGTCTGCGTGTCGGTAAGGAGACCGCTGCATACACAGTATGGGGAGGAGCAATCACTAATGCCGTCTCTCCTCTCCATACAGAATCATTGTTTGCCAGCAGCAGGGTGCTGTTTAGGCAGTGATTTAGGTGACCGCACAAACGATCATATTACCCACTAATTCATCAGGTTATCAGCGGCACCTTTACACCGACTGATCATTGCAAACGAATGCTTGTTAGCAATTATCTGGTCGGTGGTCAGCCAGTGTAAAGAGGCCTTAAAGCTCAATATACCAACTGTATCTCTTCACTTCAAAGTTGATCAGCGATGGGGGTGGGGAGAGCTGGTAGCACATGAACATGAGGACTCTCCGACACATGGTCTGTATTGAACAGCTCTGGCTCTCCGTGATGCAAAATCTAACGGAATGGCTGGGTCAGTGTAAGAAAGTGACCCAACATTTTTCTAAGGGAATATGTCACTAGGTAGGACCTCATAAAACTAGTGACCAATTTAACCCTTTCAGGACACAGCTAGTTTTCAACATATAGACAGCGCAATCTCACGTTATGTGGTAATAACTTTGGAATACTTTTACTTATCCAACAGATTCTGAGATTTTCTCTTGACACATTGTACTTAATGTTAGCGGTAAATTTGGTTTGATGTGTTTTACCTCTATTTATATAAAAAAAATCCTAATTTATGGCCCCTACTTTAAATTTAGGCCATTACAATTACCTGTGGAGGGAAGAATATTACTGTTATACTTACCCTCCGCAGCGCAGGGGTTGGTAGGATCCTCTTCGCTGTCACATGATCGCTCCTGCAACGTTTTCAGCTCTTCTGGCCCCTCGCCGTCTTCTTGTCTTCCTCTCTGAAGGCAGGAGACGGCGCATCATCACTGACGTCACCGACTCCTGCCGGCCTTCCCAGGTTCCGACGCCTTCATACTACAGTCATGGCCAAAAGTTTTGAGAATGACACAAATATTCTATTTTCACATGATCTGCTGCCCTCTGTTTTTTATGTGTGTTTGTCAGATGTTTTTATCATATACAGAAATATAATTGCAATCATATTATGAGTAACAAAAGCTTATATTGACAGTTAGAATGAGTTAATGCAGCAAGTCAATATTTGCAGTGTTGACCCTTCTTCTTCAGGACCTCTGCAATTCTCCCTGGCATGCTCTCAATCAACTTCTGGACCAAATCCTGACTGATAGCAGTCCATTCTTGCACAATCAATGCTTGCATTTTGTCAGAATTTGTAGGTTTTTGTTTGTCCACCCGTCTCTTGATGATTGACCACAAGTTCTCAATGGGATTAAGATCTGGGGAGTTTCCAGGCCATGGAACCAAAATTTCTATGTTTTGTTCCCTGAGCCATTTAGTTATCACCTTTGCTTTATGGCAAGGTGCTCCATTATGCTGGAAAAGGCATTGTTGATCGCCAAACTGCTCTTGGATGGTTTGGAGAAGTTGCTCTCGGAGGACATTCTGGTACCATTCTTTATTCATGGCTGTGTTTTTAGGCAAGACTGTGAGAGCCGATTCCCTTGGCTGAGAAGCAACCCCACACATGAATGGTTTCAGGATGCTTTACAGTTGGCATGAGACAAGACTGGTGGTAGCGCTCACCTCGTCTTCTCCGAATAAGCTGTTTTACAGATGTCCCAAACAATCGAAAAGGGGATTCATCAGAGAAAATGACTTTACCCCAGTCCTCAGCAGTCCACTCCCTGTACCTTTTGCAGAATATCAGTCTGTCCCTGATGTTTTTTCTGGAGAGAAGTGGCTTCTTTGCTGCCCTCCTTGAGACCAGGCCTTGCTCCAAGAGTCTCCGCCTCACAGTGCGTGCAGATGCACTCACACCTGCCTGCTGCCATTCCTGAGCAAGCTCTGCACTGCTGGTAGCCTGATCCCGCAGCTGAAACACTTTTAAGAGACGTTCCTGGTGCTTGCTGGTCTTTCTTGGGCGCCCTAGAGCCTTTTTGGCAACAATGGAACCTCTCTCCTTGAAGTTCTTGATGATGCGATAGATTGTTGACTGAGGTGCAATCTTTCTAACTGTGATACTCTTCCCTGTTAGGCCATTTTTGTGCAGTGCAATGATGACTGCATGTGTTTCTTTAGAGATAACCATGGTTAACAGAAGAGAAACAATGATGCAAAGCACCAGCCTCCTTTTAAAGTGTCCAGTGGTGTCATTCTTACTTAATCATGACAGACTGATCTCCAGCCCTGTCCTCATCAACACCCACACCTGTGTTAATGGAGCAATCACTGAAACGATGTTAGCTGCTCCTTTTAAGGCAGGGCTGCAATGATGTTGAAATGTGTTTTGGGGGATAAAGTTCATTTTCTAGGCAAATATTGACTTTGCAAGTAATTGCTGTTAAGCTGATCACTCTTTATAACATTCTGGAGTATATGCAAATTGCCATTATAAAAACTGAAGCAGTAGACTTTGTAAAAATTAATATTTGTATCATTCTCAAAACTTTTGGCCATGACTGTACTGCACATGTTCCGGGACGCTGTGTATAAGTCTCAGCATAGCGATCAACCACAGAGGCTGATCGCTATGCTGTGCATGTTACTGGGGTACTGTGGATGGCTAAGGGGGCACTAGATGGCACATGAGGTGCACTGGATGGCACATGAGTTATGGGGCTCATGCAAATGCCCAGGAATCGCAGTCCATGTGTCAGCCACATTGTCCAGGCCGACCATGGCTCCTCTGACCCACACCAACTGTATGACAGTAATGTATGATACAACCAGTCTTTATCTGACTACGGGGCATTAGCTGTGTACTCACCTCATCATGTACTTACCTCCCAATGAGATAAGAGGTCGCCTGTATCATAAGTTATTGTTATACAGTCAGTTTGGGTCGGTCGCGTGGGAGATGCGGCGACACATGGACCGTGTTCTCCGGGCCAATTATGGCTGTATCACATGTATATCGCATATGATAGACCAAGATCAACACTGCTACAGGCAGGACCAAAAAAGATAGGATTAGGCCTCATGCACATGACTGTATCTGTTTTGCGGTGTGCAAATTTAGCATTTGTAAGGATACTGTCTGTGTGCGACCCATATATTTTTTTGCAGAGCCATTGACTTCTATGGGTTCGAGGTCTGCATTTTGAGGACCAGAATAGAACATGTTTTACGTTTTGCGGAACTGACATACGTATATGGTAAACACATGGAGGTCATCAGTGTGTCAGTTGCAGAAAAGATAGAACATGTCCTATTCTGGTCCTCAAAATGCAGACCTCGATCCCATAGAAGTCAATGGCTCTGCAAAAAATAATGCAGGTCGCACACAGACGGTATCCTTATTTAGCAGATGCGCAACTTGCAGTCTGCAAAACAGATACTGTCGTGTGCATAATGGTATAGACACACAGCTCAGCAGGCAGTATGATATAAGGTAAGATTAGATACACAGCTCAGCAGGCAGTATGGTATCAGGTAGCATTTGACACACAGCTCAGCAGCCAGTATCGAATAAGGTAGGATTAGACACACAGCTCAGCAGGCAGTATCGTATAAGGTAGGATTAGATACACAGCTCAGCAGGCAGTATCGTATAAGGTAGGATTAGATACACAGCTCAGCAGGCAGTATTGTATAAAGTAAGATTAGATACACAGCTCAGCAGGCAGTATCGTATCAGGTAGCATTTGACACACAGCTCAGCAGCCAGTATCGTATCAGGTAGGATTAGATACACAGCTCAGCAGGCAGTATCATATAAGGTAGGATTAGACACACAGCTCAGCAGGCAGTATCGCATCAGGTAGGATTAGACACACAGCTCAGCAGGCAGTATCGTATAAGGTAGGATTAGATACACAGCTCAGCAGGCAGTATCATATAAGGTAGGATTAGACACACAGCTCAGCAGGCAGTATTGTATCAGGTAGGATTAGACACACAGCTCAGCAGGCAGTATCATATAAGGTAGGATTAGATACACAGCTCAGCAGGCAGTATCATATAAGGTAGGATTAGATACACAGCTCATCAGGCAGTATCGTATAAGGTAGGATTAGATACACAGCTCAGCAGGCAGTATCATATAAGGTAGGTTTAGACACACAGCTCAGCAGCCAGTATCGTATAAGGCAGGATTAGATACACAGCTCAGCAGGCAGTATCGTACAAGGTAGGATTAGACACACAGCTCAGCAGGCAGTATCATATAAGGTAGGTTTAGACACACAGCTCAGCAGCCAGTATCGTATAAGGTAGGATTAGATACACAGCTCAGCAGGCAGTATCGTATAAGGTAGGATTAGACACACAGCTCGGCAGGCAGTATCATATAAGGTAGGTTTAGACACACAGCTCAGCAGCCAGTATCGTATAAGGTAGGATTAGATACACAGCTCAGCAGGCAGTATTGTATAAGGTAGGATTAGATACACAGCTCAGCAGCCACTATCATATAAGGTAGGATTAGATACACAGCTCAGCAGGCAGTATCGTATAAGGTTGGATTAGATACACAGCTCAGCAGCCAGTATCGTATAAGGTAGGATTAGATACACAGCTCAGCAGGCAGTATCGTATAAGGTAGGATTAGATACACAGCTCATCAGGCAGTATCGTATAAGGTAGGATTAGATACACAGCTCAGCTGGCAGTATCGTATAAGGTAGAATTAGATACACAGCTCAGCAGGCAGTATCATATAAGGTAGGATTAGACACACAGCTCAGCAGGCAGTATCGTATCAGGTAGGATTAGACACACAGCTCAGCAGGCAGTATCGTATAAAGTAGGATTAGATACACAGCTCAGCAGCCAGTATCATATAAGGTAGGATTAGATACACAGATCAGCAGGCAGTATCATATAAGGTAGGATTAGATACACAGATCAGCAGGCAGTATCATATAAGGTAGGATTAGATACACAGCTCAGCAGGCAGTATCATATAAGGTAGGATTAGATACACAGCTCAGCAGCCAGTATCATATAAGGTAGGATTAGATACACAGCTCAGTGGCCAGTGTCGTATAAGGTAGGATTAGATACACAGCTCACCAGGCAGTATCATATAAGGTAGGATTAGACACACAGCTCAGCAGGCAGTATCGTATCAGGTAGGATTAGACACACAGCTCAGCAGGCAGTATCGTATAAAGTAGGATTAGATACACAGCTCAGCAGCCAGTATCATATAAGGTAGGATTAGATACACAGCTCAGCAGGCAGTATCATATAAGGTAGGATTAGATACACAGCTCAGCAGGCAGCATTGTATAAAGTAATATTAGATACACAGCTCAGCAGGCAGCATTGTATAAAGTAAGATTAGATACACAGCTCAGCAGCCAGTATCATATAAGGTAGGATTAGATACACAGCTCAGCGGCCAGTGTCGTATAAGGTAGGATTAGATACACAGCTCAGCAGTCAGTATCGTATAAGGTAGGATTAGATACACAGCTCAGCAGGCTGTATCGTACATGATAGGATTAGATACACAGCTCAGCAGGCAGTATCATATAAGGTAGGATTAGATACACAGCTCAGCAGGCTGTATCGTACATGATAGGATTAGATACACATGTGATTTGATGTCCTTGCTTATTTAAGCTGTTTATTGAGGATAGGTCATCAATAGAAAAAGCCCGGACAACCCTTTTAATCCGACGACATCAGAGTTTTCAGCAATGCCAAGTTGCCAACAGATACATTAGGAAACAGTGAGGCTCCTGTACTGACTGAGCGGGCACAATTCCTGTGTCCTCTCGATCAGAGCGCCATACATGTGCAGCAGATTGCACAAACGCTGTGTTTGCTGCATCATACATGTATGGTTGTTGTCCTTAAGGGTTTGATTGTATACAGTGGTCATTTATAGCTATCTTATAGAGGAAAACCTCTTCGTCTTGTGTTGATAATAGATCACACGGTGTCTCAGTGGTTAGCACTGGTGCCTTGCAGCGCTGGGGTCCTAGGTTTGAATCCAACCAAGGACAACATCTGCATGGAGTTTGTATGTTCTCCTCATGTTTGTGTGGGTTTCCTCCTGGTACTCCAGTTTCCTCCCACACTCCAAAGACATACCGATAGGGAATTTACTGGTTGTGAGCCCCATTGGGGACAGAGTGATGCTAATATCTGTAAAGCTCTGTGGAATATAGTAGCTCTATATAAGTGAGGGAAATTAATTCAATAAAGAATTCTGTTTTATATTTGCTAATGTTTTTTGAATTGTTCATTCATTTAAACTGAAGCCTGTTTCTTTTATTTTCCTGCCAAGACCCTGCAATAACGCTAAAGATCAAAAAGCATGTAGAATCCTGGCTGCAATCAAAAGCGGGATTAGACATCACGTTCTCTGCAGAACGAGCACTTGAGAATCTGAAGAATTTGAATAGAAGAGAAGAAAGTACAAGCACTTCCAAAGAACACCTTGTACTGAGGCACCACTGAAGACAAGTACTGTGTGTTAGAAGGATGTGTATTTGGTTGAGTGATCCAATACAGGTTACACTCCACTTGTGTGATTGTATGGCGCATATTACTACATGAAATGTCTATGTAAATATACAGCATGTTTATAGATATATATATATATTTTGGGAAGATTACGTCCCACCATGGCGGCTTTATGTATTTATGCATTTGTATTGAAAAAAATATTCTGTCTTTTTAATATTGATATTTAGTTGATGGTAAACACTTAAATAATACCACCAAGTGGTTGCAGAATTTTATCATTTAAAGGGGTTTTCCCATTAAAGGGGTTATCTCACTTCAGCAAATGGCATTTACCATGTAGAGAAAGTTGATACAAGCCACTTACTAATGTATTGTTGTTATCCATATTGCCTCCTTTGCTGGCTGGATTCAGTTTTCCATCACATTATGCATTACTCATTTCCAGGGGTTGCGACCACCCTGCAATCCAGGCTGTGGTTCCACACTATAGAAAAAAAGCACCAGCCTATGTGCACTCCGGTGGTCCGGCTACCAGAGAGGCTGGCAGGTTTCCCTGTAGTGTGCAAGCACGGCCATTGCTGATGGATTACAAGGTGGTTGTAACCAAAGAAATGAGCAGCAGATCAGCGCCAAAAACCATTAGCAGAAAATGCAGTTTTGTATGGATGTAGACACCCCTTGTTTAAAAAAATTAAAAAAATATATCAAAATGCATCAAAAAACGTGCGAAAAAAGCTTTTGTGAGGCATTTGATACATTGGGTTGATTGTGGCAACACAGACTTCTGCAAAACTGAGGATTGATCTCCCCCCATATATTTATACCATGCATTACATGACATCACAAAGCGGTTGACTACTTTATATATAATTAGTACAGGACACGGAGGTAATGGGGATATTAGCAACTTCAGAGGTTCTTCAGAGATTTCTTTTCAGGCTCTCTTCCCATTCAGGTTCTATCTCCCAACATCCCCGATGCTCCTGTCCTGCAAATGGCGGTTGGTGGACGGGCAGGTTCAGGACTTTCGTCCAGGAATGAAGCTGGTGCATGTGCAGTTTTCACTGTGAAGTGTAGATGGATGGACTTGCTTGCTCCTCCATCAGCTGTTATTTGCAGGAAGGGAGAGAAAGAAGCCATAAAAGAAAACATTGCAGGACTGTATCCCTTGTACCGACTATAAAATGTGCAGACTTTAAAAATGGTATTTATGACCCTTTGTGTTGATGCTTCAAATATTGCACCTGATGTTCCCACAGTTAGTTTCAGCAGAATACTGTAAATTGTATATCCTTTGTCCCATGGAAAGGAAATATCTGCATTCTTCCTGCGTATTTATTTCTTATAAACCACAACTGAGTACAGTATTTCCGTAATGCAGATGAATAAAAAAGGTTCAATTAAACCTCAGTCTCTGTCTTACCCTTGAGCAGTCTGTACATGTTGTATACTTACATTAGGGGAGAATCTACACTTTTATATGATTTGAGTGCAAGTACAGCAGTGTCCTGATTTAAAGCTTCTACTTATAGCTGTAGAGAAACCTAGGCGTGATTGTGGCCTATACCTGCTGTAAATGATGGTCCGTGTTCAGTGGACATCCTCACTGGACCTCAGAAAGTTATTAAAGTGATCCCAGTAAGGCTGGTTTTACATCACCGTTTAGCTTTCTGCTCTTTTGATCCGTCAGATGAACAGAAAAATAAAGAAAAAAACGGATCCGTTATTTTGAACATCAGTTATGATTAGTTTGTGCACACAGAAATTTTTCTCCCCTCAAAAATAACTGATCTCTGACGGAACTGATACTAACTGAGCAGGTATTCATTATTTTATGTATAGATAGATATATGTAGGTATGTATTATTATCCTGGATTTAAGGAGACCAAATCATATGTGAAGTATGCTGTAGATAGAAGGACCACACCTTCCCACAGTGTAGCCATGTGGTAGAATAGAACGTTTCAGCTAAGCCGGGTGTTGCCACCATGCACTCTTCTATGTAAAACAATAAAGGTTTTCATAAGTCCTGTACATGATAACAGCAACAGGTCTTTGAAAAATACTTAAAGGGGTTTGCTGACATAAAAAATTGTGTATCGGCACGGAATTGGTGATAAATCCATGATAGCTGGGACCTCCACCAATCACGAGAACAGGAATCCCATGTCCCCCGATTAAGTGGAACTGACTGACATAGCAAAGCGCTCGGCTATCTCCGTCAGTCCCATAGAGATTGACTAGAGCAGTATTGCACATGTGTGATCATTGCTACAATCCAATGGGGGACACTGGACTATCATGATCAGTGGTGGCCCCAGCCACAGGATAGGTGACATGTTTTTTGTGGGCCAGGATCTTTTATACAGTCCAGAAATGTGGAATAGAATATTTAAAAGCTTTGTACACCTTCGGGGGCATTTTTTATGATTGCATTTTAGGCTACAAATCATTTTTTCAATTGGTATTTATTAAAAGGATTGTCTGAGTTATTTTTTTGTCCTTTGTATGTTTCTAACTAGTCAAATACAACAGCTTTTCCATACACTTTCTGCTTCTAAACTTGCTGGTTTCTCAGATTTCACCCAGGGTCACATGACCTGTGATGTCAGCTTCCCTGCCAGCTAATCTTGTATTCGTGCACAAGCAGATAAGAGCCTGTACACAAGACGTCACTGTGCTTGCCACGCCCCCCTGCTCTGCAGGGCTGCTATCTGCTCTCTACCTGGATTCTTTAAGATAAAACATTAACCCCTTCAGCCAGAACACACTGAAGGCTTTACAACAGCAGCTGCAGATGAAAAGAGACACAGGATCTGTCCTCCTCACCCTAGAGCTCACTCTGGAGCTGATCTGGAGGAGACCTGCAAAGTATTGTATTGTACAAGAAAGGTAGGGGGAAGATCCTGTGTGTATCAGCAGTGTCATTGTACAGCTGGGACTTGTAGTCCTACACATAAAACCTGCTGCGGAGTATTCCAGCAGACATGTCACTCAGGGCAGCACTTGTATTAACTCCCTTTGCAGAGCAGGGGGAGGGGAGGGCCAGAGATTATTACTGCAGGTAAACAAAGGCCAGAAGAGAACCAGGGAAATGAGGAAATATAGATTTTTTTTTTTTTTTTGCCACAAAACTTGCTTAACTTAGTTATATATTGCTGCCCATCAGATTTACAGTGCTATATTTTTTTTACAAACCCTTTAAAAATGTTCAGCCATTTCTGAAGTACAAGAGTTAAAAAAAATCAGTCTGTTTGCAAGCTGTCAATTTTTTTTGTTTTGTTTTTAATCCCGTCATCTGTCTGCTCATGGGTAGCTCTTATCTCCGATCTCCTGGCCTCATAAACATAGGTTATAGCTCAATTCTTACCAAACTGACAAGATTTTGGCTTAAAGGGGTTGTCCGGGTTCACAGCTGAACCCCAACATATCCCTATTTACACCCAGGCAGGCCCCTTAATATAAGCATCGGAGCATTTCATGCTCCGATGCTCTCCCTTGCCCTGTGCTGTATCACGCAGGGCAAGGGCTTTTTTGTTTACTTTGGTACACTGCGTCACCGGCTCTGATGGTGTGGGTTTTAGGCCCGCCCATTAATGCTGGTGACATCACCGGGCTCACTACCAGGCAGAAGCGTACGCCTAGCAGTCCCCATGGAGAGCCCGGGATGTCACCAGATCTCCTAACAAATGCCTTTTCCCTGCGCGATTCAGCGCAGAGCGAAGAAGAGTATCGGAGCATGATATCCTCCGATGCTCATATTAGGGGGCTGCCTGGGTGAAAATGTGGGTATTTAATAAGTGTTTATGAGTTCAGGAGATCAGAGATAAGAACTACACATGAGCCAACAGAGGACTGGATAGTTTGCAAGTAGACTGATTTTTAACTCTTGTATCTCAGAAACGCAGTGCAATCTGCAGGCAGCATGTTATAGAACAGGAGGAGCTGAGTAGATTGGTGTATAGTTTTATGGCAAAAGATTCAGTAAAACTTGTATTTCATACATTTAAATCTCTGCTCGTTGTGGGCTGTGAAGTTAAGGATTCGGTCCTATCAGTGATTGACAGCTATCTCTGTATACACAGTCATAGAGGGAAGGCTGTCAATCACTGATAGGACCACCTCCTGGACTTCACAGCCCACAACAAGCAGAGATTTAAATGTATAAAATACAAGTTTTACTGAATCTTTACCCATAAAACTATATATCTATCTGCTCAGCTCCTCCTGCTGTATAATATACCTTCGACTCACACACATGTTCAACATGACAGGTTCCCTTTAATAAAGATCAATTGAAAAAATAATTTGTAACCCAAAATGAGTAAAATGCAGTTATAAAAAATACCTCTAAAGGTGTACAAAGCCTTTAAGAAACAATTTGGTATTTTTGCTGTTTGCATTATTACATTTACTTCTGTATTTTATATTTTCCACATATGCTGACCCCGCACCCCAAAACATTCTCCAGTTGAAAGGATGTGAGAATTAGATGTGGCACATGCCCATCTTCGTGATATTTCTCTGGGAATGCATTTACCACTAGCCCCTAGGTTGGACTAATACACTAGGTGTTTATGCCAGAAATGTTCTAGACCTTTAGAAATCTGCAATCTTCAGTCACTCCATCTGCCTCGGATTTCATGGTCCGACTAGTGTTGCTAAATGCTGCAGCAAGAAACACTTCAGTGAGTCTTCTTTTCTCTTTCAAGCTTTGCAGAACAAATTTCTAACCTATTACACTACAGCAAGAAAAAAAATATTTATTTTTAAAAGATGAACCTATCAATCAAGCCGCAGGCAAGTTTGTGATGGTGGCTGAACACTACATGCGGCACAGTGGATCTTGTGAGGTATTTCATTCACGCTTCAAAGGTGGAGAGAGTCATGCATGTAATTTACGGTGACTAAAAGAAATTAGCTGTTTTTATTGTAGAAGTTTCTTCAATTTTTTTTATTTATTTTATGTTATATTGGAGTGCAATATTCCTGTTAATATATTTTGGAGAAATGTAAAATTATCTGCAGTTATGTCACGAGTCATAATGCTACACTGTAATTAATCCTTATTATATAACTATTTCATTAAAAGGATTTTCCCGGATTTTAATACTGATGACATAGGGCTCATTCACACGACCGTGTGAATGGGGCCGCATCTTTTTCGCAATTTTGCGGAATAGATGCGGCCCCGTTCATTTCTATGGGCGCCATTACATCGCAGAGAGCAGCAGCTCCGCAAAAAAATATAGAACATGTCCTATTCTTGTCCGCAATAGCGGACAAGAATAGGCATTTTATATGGGGTGCCGGCCATGTGTGTTCCGCAAATTGCAGAACACACACTGGTCGGCATCCGTGTTTTTGTGGATCTTATCCTCAGTACAGGTCATCAGTATCTGATCAATGGGGGTCCAACACCCAGCACCCCCACCGATCAGCTGATTGGGAAGTCACAGGCGCTCCAGTGAGCGCCGCAGCATTCTGACAGCTTACCAAGCACAGTGCCGTACATTGTATAGTGGCTCTGCGTGGTATTGCGCTCAACCCCGTTCACTTCAAAGGGGCTGAGAGCGATACCAATCACAGCTGTTATACAATGTATGACGCTGTGCTTGGTAAGCACGGAGAAGGCCGCGGTGCTCTGCCTTCTCAAACAGTTGATCTGCGGGGGTTGGACCACCACGACCATGAGGATAGGTCATCAGTATAAAAATCCCAGAAAACCCCTTTAAAACCCCTTTTCCAGCTTTTTGTACTTTTTCTTATTTGAACCTTATGCTGCTTTACCTTAAAAACAAAACATACTTACCTGCTCCCCAACGCTAGGTTCTGGCTCCCTTCTGCAGTCCTCTGGTCCCCATGCTGAAACTGAAGGACGGACGCAGTCATGTGCACAGCAGCAGCCAGTGACTGACCGCAGCAGTGACGTGCCTCCAAGTAGGTCATCACTTCTGGATCACGTACCATTTGTGAAAACGTCACTGCTGAGGGCAGCAGAGGTGCATGTGACCCCATCTGTCCAGAGGTTTACAGGAGGGAGACTGGAGGCTGCAGGTAATGACTTCATACACATCCTCCTAGAATACTAAAATGACAGCATACCCTACAGGAGCAAATGCAAGATCTTGAAAAAAGAAGGTGGGGGGGGGGGTTTCCCAACATGAACCTTTTAACCCTATCCTGCTCAGCTCTGTAGATTTCTAGTATTGAGCCTGCACATAATATTCCTTGCTTGTTTAGAATGTTTTGATGAATTCTATACAGGATTCCTTATGATTATTATGTATCAGCGAGACTGTCGGCCTCAAGGTTGACTAAGGTTATTAGGTCTATAGCACATACAGATCAAAATGGCTTCTTGCCAAATACATCTACATAATATTTGGATTTTTTATGAACACAGGCTAGTCCATGGGGGAAATTTTAATAAAAAATGTTAATGCCAAAGAGATTAAACGGGTTATCCAAGTTATATTTATTGATGACCTATCCACAGGTGTATAGGAATGAGCCGTCCCATTGAAATAAATGGGGCGGCTTGGGTGTAATTACACCTGCTCACTGCTACGTTTGTTATGGCAAGCAGGTTAACAATGAAGAGGAGGCAGAGCGCGCGCCTCCTCTTCAAACAGCTGATCGGCGGGGGTCCGACACCTGAGAATAGGTCATCAATAAATATAACTCGGACAACCCTTTTAACTATGGTTTTTAAAAGGTATGGTCATGTAGTTGCTTACCTCATGTACATTTTTCCCATGTTTTTCCTCTTTTAGTTTGGACTCTCCTGACCTGTTTTCACCATGTAGACAAATCACTCTGGTCTGTTTATATCTTAACAAAATAAATAAGTAATGAAGGCTCTCCACTTGTAAACAATCACGTAACTGGTGCTCTCTCCCTATTGGTTCACCCAACCAACCTCAAATAGGACAGATAGATTTATATTGTATACGGAAGGGCACTCAATATTTGGACACAACAATTTATTTATCTAAATCCACCTATACATTAAACAAATATCAATTAAAATGAGTTAAAATATAGTTTTGCAGATGTGTCAAGGTGCACCCTCTGCTGATTATTATATCCACCCCTGACGGTGTTCCTATGGCACATATGCAAATATCCACAACGCATTTAAATTCACATATCCAATAATAAAAAACTATAATACTATTGTTAGTGACTAATGACACTTATATACCACCTTGCTTGGATAAAATGCATGCAATAAACATATAAAAGCCTATATACTGATAGTCTCGTTGTTATATCCCTAAATATATAGAGGCATATAATAATAGTAGTTCGTGGTATTTCTAAATATTCTGTTATAGTTCACTTTCACTTGGGAAATGGTCTGAAGAAAGAGTCTTATACATATACCAATGTATGCTGTTAGTATGGTTAGTTGTAAAATACACAATTGGTCATATCAGGTACTTTACCAACTTCTTCTTGTAATTTATTACAAGATTAAAGAGAATTATGTATTTAGAATAATGTGCTGGTAAAGAGAATTTAATTTGGAAAGGGTTTTTATCAACTATCAAGTATAGTGCAAAAACCGCAATCAATTGGTATTTGTGTATCTTATGTGACTGTGTGTAAGCCAGTATATAGGCTTTTATATGTTTATTGCATGCATTTTATCCAAGCAAGGTGGTATATAAGTGTCAGTAGTCACTAACAATAGTATTATAGTTTTTTATTATTGGATATGTGAATTTAATTGCGTTGTGGATATTTGCATATGTGCCATAGGAACACCGTCAGGGGTGGATATAATAATCAGCAGAGGGTGCACCTTGACACATCTGCAAAACTATATTTTAACTCATTTTAATTGATATTTGTTTAATGTATAGGTGGATTTAGATAAATAAATTGTTGTGTCCAAATATTGAGTGCCCTTCCGTATACAATATAAATCTATCTGTTTATATCTTGTATGTAGCACTCCTCTGTATCCAGCCAAACCCATGATGCACCACTTCTTCCTCTACCACAGCTCCAGCACTGCCCCTAACAACACCCAGCTAGTTTATAGCTCCTCCCACCCAGCTAGTTACATACACTCCCCTATCACTCTCCCTAACAAGACCCAGCTAGTTTATAGCTCCTCCCAGCTAGTTACAGAGACACTCCCTTATCACTGCCCCTAACAGCACCCAGCTACTTTATAGCTCCTCCCACCAGCTAGTTACAGAGATACTCCTCTATCACTGCCCCTAACACCAAGTTAGTTTATAGCTCCTCCCACCCAGCTAGTTACATAGACACTCACCCGTCACTGCCCCTAACAATACCAAGCTAGTTTATATCTCCTCCCACCCAGCTAGTTACATAGACACTCCCCTATCACTGCCCCTAACACCCAGCTAGTTTATAGCTCCTCCCACCAGCTAGTTACATAGACACTCCCCTATCACTGCCCCTAACACCCAGCTAGTTTATAGCTCCTCCCACCAGCTAACACTCCCCTATAACTGCCCCTAACACCCAGCTAGTTTATAGCTCCTCCCACCAGCTAGTTACATAGACACTCCCCTATCACTGCCCCTAACACCCAGCTAGTTTATAGCTCCTCCCACCAGCTAGTTACATAGACACTCCCCTATAACTGCCCCTAACACCCAGCTAGTTTATAGCTCCTCCCACCAGCTAGTTACATAGACACTCCCCTATAACTGCCCCTAACACCCAGCTAGTTTATAGCTCCTCCCACCAGCTAGTTACATAGACACTCCCCTATCACTGCCCCTAACACCCAGCTAGTTTATAGCTCCTCCCAGCAGCTAGTTACATAGACACCACTCTATCACTGACCCTTTATGGACATAACAACACATAAAATAAGAAGGAGCTGCATGGTCACATACACAGAGCAATAAAGGTAAAATAAATTACAAAATTACAGTTACCTTCATAATTGATTATTTTAAAGGATATTAAGGCAAACCAGAAAACCCCTTTAAAGGGAACCTGTCACCATGAAAATGCAAATTAATCTGCAGGTAACATGTTATAGAGCAGGAAGAACTGAACAGATTGATGTATAGTTTTATGGGAAAAGATTCAGTAAAACTTGCCATTTATTAATTTAAATTCTTGGTCATTCTGGGCTGGCGGTCCTGTCAGTGATTGACAGCCTTCCATCTGAGACTGTGTATACAGAGATAGCTGTCAGTCACTAACTGAAGACAAGAAGGCGGTCCTATCAGTGATTGACAGCCCTCCCTCTATGACTGTTTATACAGAGATAGCTGTCAATCACTGATAGGACCGCCTCCTTGACTTCAAAGCCCAGAATGAGCAGGAATTTAAAGGGAACCTGTCATCTCCGAAACACCCCCTGAACTAGAGTAAGCGGTGTATAGTGTAAATGATGCTGAATCCGAATATGTAAGTTTTATCTTAATACTCACTTCCGTTCTGACGCTGTGCTCCCACAAACCGGCAGTAAAATACATTGAAAGGACTCTTCTTTGAGTCCTCTCCATTATATGAGTGAGCACTGGAGTCCACTGAGTGCATTTTACTGCAGGTTTGTGGGAGCACAGTGTCAGAATGGAAGTGAGTATGAAGATAAAACTTACATAACCGGATGTGACGTCACTTATACTATACAACGCTTACTCTAGTTTGGAGGGTGTTTCAGAGCTGACAGGTTCCCTTTAAACAAAAGAAATACGCATTTTACTGAATCTTTTTCCCTGCCATTCAGACACCATATTCAAGATGACAGGTAAAGGGGTTGTGTCACTACAAGTGGCATTTATCATGTACGTAGAGAAAGTTAATACAAGGCACTTAATAATGTATTATGATTGTCCATATTGCCTCCTTTGCTGGCTGGATTCATTTTTCCATCACATTATACACTGCTCGTTTTCATGGTTACGACCACCCTGCAGTCCATCAGTGGTGGCCGTGCTTACTGTTTTTTCAAGATTGTCCCTGTCAGGTCTTGAATACAGAACCTGCTGTATGGGAGGCAGAAACCTTACCAGTTGTTTTACGGTGGAATCTAAGGTAAATAGGCTTACTCTATAGCTAAGTGAATAAGAAGTTTACTAAACGATGATAAAGACATAGGGGGTCATTTATTAAGAGCGGCATTTTAGACGCTGGTCTTAATATCCCCTATAACTGACTAGTTATGTAGAGGCGCCGGCCTTTACATAACTTGGGCTGATCCACCACCACTTCTAAATGTAAGATAGATTCCCAGCTGTCTTACATTTAGACCATTTTCTACGCCTAAACCAGGTGTAGAAAATAGTAAATGAGACCGGCCCACCCACGCTCAAAAGTGTGGGTGGGGAAAAGTTGCAGAGTGCATTGAAAAGTACCTAATATAGCATACCTTCCAACTTTTGAAAACTGCAAAGAGGGACAATGTGTGCGGTGCACATCACAGCAGTTTTTTTCATACTAGGCCACGCCACCCAAAGCATAATTACTGGAGCCCTTGCGGCAATTTTTTTCTTGCGCTTCAATGTCCATATAAATATTAGCACATAAATCATCAGATTATAGATATTTTAAGGTCCAAATTGCACCAAATAATGACGTTCTGGTCTAATTTACAGGTAGAAACCATACAGATACTTTAGCAAGGAGCAAATTAGTAAATTTATTAATGCACATTAATGCATTTATCCTCCAGGTCAAAAAGAGGGACATTTAAGGATAAAAGAGGGACTTGGGTCAAAAAGAGGGACTGTCCCTCCAAAAGAGGGACACTTGGGATATAGGCGTATTTCTGGTTAGTAAATGACCCCCATACTATATACAGAAAAGACATATACAGATTACATACAGCATAGGATACAGAAAGAGTCACTTAACCTGCACTTAATTCTCCGGAACCTCCCGCCGGCCGGGGCCCAAGATAGTGGAATACAAAGACATAGGTAGTAGTCTCACAGATGCCTTCTTTGAAGCCTAAAGGCTGTCCATGATTAGAAAAACGTGTCTGATTTCTTCCAAATTACAGCACCACCCCTGTCCACAGGTTGTGTGCAGTATTGCGGATCTGCCTCACTGTCTCCAATAGAGCTGAGATGTAACGCCAGACAGAACCCATGGATAGGGGTGGTGCTGTTTCTCGGAACCCCTTTAATTCTCTGTTACATGCATAGAACTTTATATCTTTAGGCCCCTCCTAAAAGGGCTCCATTGGATAGTACACATGTACAGTGACCTCAGCCCTAGGAATGCGGCCTAGTCCAAGTTATCAGTCCTGCTAACTGTAGAACAATAGGGTCCTGTATCTGCTCAGTACACTAACAAGTTATGAATGGAAAGAACCACTAAAATGAAATCTCTACCTATACATACATACATAAATGTGTTTATTATAATTTATTTGTGGCATTGCATAACTGCTTTATGCTTTTTTTAGAAGTCTAATAAAAACTGTAATAAAAGTTTCATATGCAGTGGTAGCTATATAGGGGCACCCAATTCAGAATTTTGCTGTGATTTCTGTGTATGCCGCTGGCCACTAGTTAAGGTGGGGAAGGGACGGATTATCAGGGGGGTTTCTGGTCAACCAGAAACCCTCCCAAGTGTGATCGTGCTGTATTCTATCTATTGTGGTAACTACAGTATTATTGGGTCCTATGCATATTTTTTCTTCTGCTCAGTTCATCTTAAATTTAAGTCCTCTCTGACTTACATAGCTCTAGTTTTCAAAGTGTAGACTTCACACAGAATGTGAAAATTGTCTGCTGCAAGATCTCTGCATGCACCGTTCCTGCTGTAAACAAAGACTAATGGTTGTATGGGGTGTGACCATGGTAAGGTCCTGTTCACAGCTGAATATACTTACTTAAAGGGTAGATCATTTAATCACGCTTAGTGATTTTACTGAACTAAAATAATTAATACAGTTGCCTCGGGTCACATCTGATATTTGAGGTCCAGCTATCTCACTATACACATCACACCAAAGCAGCAGAAGAGGGCTACCGTATCAGCAAACAGGTCATTTATTGCATAATGGCAATGTATATACAATTCAGGGGCGTAACTATAGGGGAAGCAGGGGAAGCGGCTGCTTTGGGGCCCAGACCCACAAGGGGCCCCTTCAGGAGGAATACTAAAACATTTTACTGTCAGGGACCCCTAAACAGTATTATACAATAACGTTATATACACTGACACTCTAGGAAACAGACTGAGCAGCTGCCAGGCCTTGTCTGAGAGAGCGCAACCTTGACTAGGCACAAGAATGAGGGTTGCATGTAAGTTGGGGTTTGTGAAGAAGTTGCTGTGGGGGCCCCTTTCAAAGATTTGCTATGGGGCCCAGCTAGTTGTAGTTATGCCACTGATACAATTTTCAATACAATATTCTTTCTGTATCAATTCCTTATGATTTTCAAGATCTCTACTTGCAGTCCTTCATTGTTTACTTCCAAAGCCCTGGTCATATGATGATCACACCGATGTTTGGCTTGTTGGTAAACCCATCTGTGATACCTGTACTGTAACAAACCCTGCACCTATATGTCCATCAAAAGACCAGGACCGATTTTTATCTACTGGAAGTACATGAATGTTCCTATTACAATAACAGAAAGCAGTGATCTTGAAAACAGGAATCGGGAGTTCATACAGAAGAAACACTGGAAACTCCACTGTAATTATGGAACCTTTTATGGAACCTCAAAAACAAATACATCTGTCGCCCCTGCTGTTTTAATGTTTGTATTTGTGAGATAAAGGGAACCTGTCATCACCTTTATGTAGCCCATACTAACGGCAGAATAAAGTACAGACAGGTGAGTTGATTTCAGCGGTCTGTCATTTATAAGTTAAAAGTAAGTGGTTGCCGAGAACCAACATCACAAACATTGCAGACTAGGCCTGGAAAAGAGTCAAATCTTCATGAGAACAGTCATGGTTATTCATGAATTCTTGCTCTCCCTGCCTACCTGCTGATGACTGACAGTCTTCTACCTAGTTTTCTCTCTTTCTCTCTAGGAGAGAACTGCCAGTCATCAGCAGATGGGCGGGGAGAGCAGGAGATTAGGAATAATCATGACTCTTCTGAGGTAGATTTGACTCTTTTCAAGGTTTGTGCTGCAGTGATTATGATGTTGGTTCTCAGCAACCACTTTCTTTTAGTTCATGAGTGACACACTGCTGAAATCAGCATTTGTGTCACTAATTTATGCTGCCCTCAGTACGGTCAGCATAAAGTTGATGACAGGTTCCCTATAACAATTCTGGAGCCTCTTTTCAAAGACCTTTGTGCTGTGCCGTTTCTCCTCTGGAATATTTATGAATAAATGGACAACTGGGTGTTACCATTCACCTTGTCAAAAGGGTGTGTCCCTACAAGCTATGATACCAGTTGGAATGACACAATGCAAAGTTCCTAGAAGAGAGGCTCCAGATTTTTTTCATAAAGAGTACAGGAAGATATTAAAATAGGTCAGGGGTAGTGACGGGACCTCTCTTGCATTAACAGGGCTGCAGATTTTGCTGTGGATCTACAGCAAAAGCTGCAGCAAAAACCTGCTTGAATTACCGTACATGTGTTTTTTTTTCTGCAGAAATGTCGGTAGAACTCACCATCTGTATCAAAAAGGGTCAAATCCATGGTGGAGATCTGCAGCATATATAGACATGCCTCAGATTTCACACCTGCTCCACAGGTCAATATATGCTCCCCGTCATTGTTTACACGGCATGTGGCGATTTCTGGTACTGTCAAAGTGGATATGCTGCCCAAAAATCTGTGACAGCAGATTGCAGCTATTCAGTCATGTGTGTTAGAAGGTTAGAGAATCTTCAGTCATCAGTTTGAGTTTTAGGGCCTCATTCACACGACTATATTTTTCTTCTGTGCCCCATCTGCATTTTTTGCACATCACACACTGACTCGTTCATTTCTATGGGTTTGCAAAAGATGCTGTTTGTCCTTCCTGCAAATTATAGAACATGTCATATTCCTGTCCGTTTTGCGGACAAGAAGAAGCATTTCTATTTTTGGGCCAGAGAAAAATGCGGTATGTATGCGGCAAAATACATGCAGTTGTGTGCATGTGGCCTAAATAAGAGGTTTTGCATAATTGTATATTTTTAGGTTTCTGTAGAAGACAATACTTGGATCCAAGTGTACGGAGTACTTTTGCACGTTATACACTTGGATTCTACTGGGGGGGAAAAAAAGCACAAAGACTTTAACTACTCTTAAAAAACACAAAAACAAAGAGCTGTATCCTTCAGCTGTATGATCCAAAGATAACGTGAATGTAGGCATAATATACCAGTATAACCAGCAATTCATTTTTTATTTTACTTTAAAAGTTTTAAAGTTACAGTGACATGAAACACTCACAAGCTCCACTAAATAATTACTTATGCGTTTCAGACGCAACTTGTGTTCTAAGTCACAGCATGGTATGGCTACGAACACATTTGAAACGCGTAAGAGATTTCTTTATTGGGGCTCAATGTGATTTTTCATTTTTGCAAATAAAGAGAATTGCTGGTTCCACTTGAGTGCTGAAATACCGTATTCTTGAATTTATAATAAGTGACCAGGCCGGGCCAAATCTGTGCATCGGGAACACACAGAAGGAGACAAGAGACTTGCCCATGCCTGACGCAGTGTAAATCCTTAACCAAGAAGGGAATTTTTCACAGACATTTTGGCTTCCATACAATGCCGTTATTTTCAGAAGATTCTCCTTCAAGGCATTTATAGGACAATAGAGTGTTTCACTTATGGTTCCTACCCTAAAGCAAATTGTGTCCTGAACAACAAGGCTGGGTTCTTAAGCACAAATATGGTCAAAGATCTGGACTGAAAGGATATTTCGTAAATGTTTCAACAAAATGAAAAATTATGTTACCTCTCATATTAATCAAAAAACATGCGTGAATCTACCTTCAAAGTTTTCCTGTGCCCTCATTGAGGAGTATGTTGACCAAACTGAAGCATTATCATGTATAAAAACTAGTGGGCCTATAGGAACCAGTCTGATAATATTACATATTCAAGTGTCCACCAAATTACAGCTTGAGTCTTCTATGGTCCACTGAGGCACCAATATGTTTTATTCTGTCTAATAAATGAAAAAACTATCCAGACAGACCCTGCTTTATTACTAACACAATGGCTTCATTTTTCTGTTTATTAGAAAGAAAACGGACCGGCTGTTACATGTTTGCTGGTCCGATTTCTCCCTACTGATCCCTGGGAGTTGCATAGCCACTGAATAAGAAGTGCTGGCTGAACTGTTCACTAGATATTTCTCAGTTTACTCATGTTGGGCTACGGTCCTGTTCTATTTAAAGGGGTTGTCTGGGATTTTAAGAAAGTTGCCTAAGAGCTGGAAGTAGTGTAAAATTTTCTATTGCTGTGGTGATCCTCACTGGTCCTCTGCGGTCTGTCACCTGAGAAGTGATGCTTTTACAGTACGTACAGCATGTAACTGCTGAGGCCAGTGATTGGCTGCAGCCACCGCGTGACAGCTTTGTTTAACTCTGAACCACTGCAGCTTTTCACAGAAAATATAGGTCATTCATTTTTGTGGTGTATATCTGGTGCAGATTCTGTTGCATGCCATGTTGCGGCAAAATCTGTGACTTCTTCCCCGCTCACGCCAGGTCTAAAAATAGTGGCGGGGAAGGGGACAGGCCAGCAGGCCCCTCTCTTTCATCATTTTTTACATCTGGTTTAGGTGTAGAAAATGGTCTAAATGTAAGACAGCAAGGAAGCTGCGCCTCTGCAAAATTTCGGCGGATCCAGTGCCCGCCCGGTATAGGGGTTATTACAACTGGCGTCTAAAACGCTGTTCTTAATTAATGTGCCCCATAGTTTAAAAGCAAGGCAAAAGCAAGGAGAATACTCAGCTAAACATCTCCACTCTGGCTTCTCCCCACCCGGTACAGCCTGATTCCCAAGTCTCCCCTATTGGTCATTAAGGAGACAATTGTCATTCAAGCTGTCCATATGACTCTTCTCCCCCACTGACTCTCCTGACAGGTTCCCCCACATGTCAATATAACTACAAAACACAACAATGGTTTACATTACAGTTTCACTATTTTTTGTGCTCTTGATTTTTGTTCTTGTCTCAAAACCTGCGCCACAGAGATATTTTTTGTTATCCATGGTACCCAAAAAAAGCTCCACTGGATGCCTAATTGTGTATGAGATATAATTCTTCCCTAGAAGTACTGATATCAGGGCTTGTAGAGGGAGATCGAAACAATACATGAAACAGAACTATAGCCCATGTTCAATATTGTTCCTTAATTCTGGTGTAATTTGTAAGTACGCTGACAGTCTAAAAGTCAGGGGTGCACCTAGCCTTTTTGCTGCAGTTGAAAATTGAAATGGTGGCCCAGCCCCCCCCCCTCCCCCCATCAGAAATTCTTAATCCAACCTGTCGTCCCCCAGACAGGTTTGGGTGGACATTACATACAGTACTACAAAACATACAGAAGGATACAGTAGCACATACACCTTACATCCAGTGATGTCTCCTGTATGATGTAGACATCCTCTTTCCTCATCTTCCCCATATGGATGAGATTGTCTTGATGTCTTCTTTCAGCTGCCTCTTGTCCCTGCAGAGTTTGGCACACAGACATCTTACAGGAGGTCCCTAATTTTTTCCATCATCCTGGTGCCCCAGCAGTAATGTCCTGCTGTTATCCCCAATTGTGCTCCCCAGTGTCCCCCAAACATTATACTGCAAAAATAATAGTGCCTCCTGACCTCCTGCAACTTGCAAGTATTCATGACCACCTCATTGCGCTCCCTGAGACCCAGGGCAGTAGGTCACGATGATGTAATTGTGCCATTCTACTGCCTCATAGGTTTCAGGCCTAGTGGCCTGTGAAGCTGAACAGAGGGGATGGGAGGCATAGGATATGATGTGATACTGTAAGCTGCCACCCCCATAGAAGCAGGCCACAACCTAAGGCGAGATACTCATCTCACCTCATGGCAGATGTGACATCATCAAGTGGCAGAGTTATCATACTGATGGACGGGGTAATGTGGGACTCATTGGGAGAGTGTGGAAGTGCAGAATCTGTATCTAGCTGCCTTCTTCATTGGACTTCTTTTACTGTAAATGTAATTCCTGTGCTGGACGGCTGCTGCAGAAATTGAGTGTTATTTTCTCAACTGGCACTGGTGCGCTGTCTGGTTAGTGTGTGCTTCTCCAATTGACAGTAGCGTGGCTGAAAGTGGAACACTGTTTGGTGCCCCACCTGTCCTCAATCCCAACTGCACCCTGGGCACGTGCCCCATCTGCATGCCCCGTAGCTACAACCATGCCTTGGTAGATCCTTGACCTACATCACTGTATCTGAAAGACTAAAAAAGCCCCTTATTTTGAGGACATTCCTTCTTGTGACTATGCAATACTATGCTGCTTCTGTATTAGCCAGAACTGCAGGAACTGTGTTAACTTCTTACTCTAGAGCACAACCTGCAGTCCAGTTTTTTCTGTATGGCTCTGAACCCATCAGGGCACACAGATGTTTGTCTTTGTCTTGATTGTTCAAAAGACAGCCATGTCCTCCTGATGCAGAGTGTCTCTTTTCTTGCAATGTGTCTCTTTTCCTTGCAAAGATTATTGGTGATATACAGTAAGTGCGGGACTTGGAAGATATATGTGATCGCCCTCTAGTGGCTGTTTACATGTATCTTCCACATAAGAGAGAAGAGACAGGTGTATTGTGTGGCTGGCACTTTTATGAGACACTATGAAACTGTATGAGTTTTTTTGTAAGCAGCCTAAAGGAGTAATCTGTGCAAAACTGTTACTGTTATATGTCTCTTGTAGACCTTAACTAGTATTCACCCCAGGCCCTGCACTAGGTATAACACAGTGTATCAGTTGCTCCTTTATGGTATATGCACATAGTTTGTATTATGTGCACATTTTCTGTGTGGTTTTTCATGCAGAAAATCCACACTTTAATATAGTACCAGCTAAGTAGATGAGATTTTCAAAATCTCACAGTGTACACAGTGCATACATTTTTCTAATGGAAATTGACCTGGGGTGTGAATTTAGAAATCCGCAGCATGTCCATTGTTTGTGAGAATTTTCAGTGCAGATTTCACCCTTTGCAATGCAAAGGGTGAAATCTGGGACAAGTCTGTGTGAAAATCTGCAACACAAACAAGTATCACATGCGGACTCTGATGCGTATTTGATGCTGAGACGCTGCAAAAAAAACCTCATGAAAATCCATGCAGAAAACCTGTGAGTTACAGCATATTCCCAGGGTACACCATAAGGGTAGCTATACATGGTGCAGAATATGTGCGTGATTTCTCTCCATGGATTTTCGTGCAGAAAATCCACAGCGTAATACAGTACTAGCAAAGTAAATGAGGTTTTCCCAATGTCATGTAGACGGTACATATTTGGCATGCATGGAAACTGACCTGCAGTGCAGCTTTTAAAATCCACAGTATGTCAATTAATTTTGCATTTCCACTGCTGATGTGTTATGGTTTTACACACATACTCTAATAGGGTTGTTAAAGAGGCTCCATCAGCATGATCAACCTTTTATCGTGCTTATTAAAAGTATACCTTTCTTTTGTCTGTATGTTAAACAGCTGGAGAGATATCTATGTTTTTATTCATATGTATATGAGTAAGTTGAAACACCAGGGGGTGGGGCTTTCAGCACTGCTTTGATTGACAGGGCTAGACATCAGCATGCTGAGGGCAGAGCTATGTCCTACAGCTGTGTCCTAGCATGTACATATCATATAAATTACTTACTGTAGCCTTACCACATTGCGAAGACTGGGTTTCTATGCTTAGAAAGATGAAGCATATTACTGCTTTATTCAGAGGCAAAATATATGATTATAATGAAACCAGTAATATGACTTTGCATTCTAAGTATATAAAAAATACAGTCCTCAATATGATAAAGCTGTAGCCTGGAGGTAAGTGGTCAGCCTTGTACGTAGATCCCAGGTTTGAATCTTGGGAGAGACTTTCAGATATTTTTTTCTTACCTCATTTAACACATAATAAAAGGCTATAGCTTTATCATATTGAGAATATTTTTTTTTATCCTTAGAAACCTAAAACATATTACTGGTTTATTCACAGGCATAATATACGATTATAAAGAAACCAGTAGTATGCATGTGTGCAGGTACCCTAAATATCTCATATGTTTGGCACGCCTGAGAGTAGTAGACGAGAGGAAGAGGTAGCCAAACATACATGAGGCTCTCTCCATTGCTCAGCTGTTTACATAACCCCCATGAAGTTCACTCTGCTGAACAAGGGAGCAGAGGATCTCCATTCTCATGTTAGATGGGAGTCCCCGAAGTATAACTACCACCTATAAGGTTTCCAGATGCAGTTTGGAATCCAGAATCAGGAGTGGAGCAGATATGATTTCTCCTGGTTTTGGCTTTCAAAACTGACCTGAAAACGTGACTGTATTCTTAACGTGTTAACAAATTTTATTGTGTGCCTTGGAAGTTGTGCAATCTGACAATGTGGCCCTCGTGATCTAGAAGATAGGTCTTGAGTTTGAGTTGAGTTCGGTATCTGTTACGTCAACCCGGGAGACCACTCTCAAATAGTTGTAGATATAAATGCTCCTCTGATAGTGTCTACTGATGGTCTCTAGTAGCTACTCTTACATCAGTTAGTCCCACACTTGTTAAAAAGAACCATGAACGTGCACATGTGTACGCTGCTGTCCCCTTTGCCTAATACGATCTGTTTTTAAGTTTTGAGGGGTCAAAACTACAAACAGGCCTCCTGAAAAATGACAGCATGTGGTGATTATGACATAGAAAATATATTAACCATACATTATATAGGTCAGTTTAAAGAAAAATATATTTGTTAGGTTTATCAGGGTTAAGACATTTTCACAATGCAATAAGCAATTAACACATTTTAGACTACATACAATAAAGAGCTGCACAGTTCTAATGGGCTGACCCGCAATTCATGCCTCAACACAAAAAAGTGATAGCATCTGTCTGTATAAGGCCAGGTTCACAAAGGGAGTTTTGCCTGCTTTATTCTTTCATATTTTATAAGAAAGCAGAAAGTTGTATACCATCACCTGTGTGAACCTTGCCTAAAGTAGAATATACAGTTACTGTATGTCTATAATATCACAAAAGGTCTGTGCTGAAATCTAGCAAGAACTATGATGGACCAGTATGGATGACATAGGTAACGGCCAGAATAGTGTAAAGGTGCTGAGCGAGCAGACAATTATCAGGAAGGGACCGTTCCTTCCCGATAATCATCTGCTCGTCAGAGGCGGAGAAAGCTACATTTACATGCAGCAATCACCTCTACTGTATGGGGATGAGTGATGGCTTCTGCAGTCGCTGTTCCTCATACAGATTCATTGTTTAAAGGGGTTATCCCATAAAAGAAACATAAGGAGTAGTGTCACTATTTGGGACTGCGCTGAAGTAATACAACAAATTCCTATATCACAGAAGTTTCAGATTAGAAAAGCATTTATTTAGTAATGATACGTTGTATACAGTTGGACTATCACTACACAAAGGTCTGTATTGCTCCCTTGTTTTAGCTATGCTGTGGAATTTGGCACCTTCGAACCCCAGTGCCCTTTCAAATATTTTGGACGTTCTAGCATTTCCTTTCAAACTGGAATTCAAACTACTAAGCAGATGCTGAATGCTATTCATGTGTGCTAAATACTCTTCACATATAGCAAACCGTATTCTATTTATACTTGCACTAAAGAAGTTCAAGTGATGATTTACTTTGTAGTTATTTTCAAGATATTAACCAGTTGCTGAACTAGCAGTTCCCTAATATAATGTTAAAGGATGTTAAAGGGATTGTATCATTAAGACAACTCTTTTTTTAATAGAAGCTGGCCCAGTGATTGGATGACTGCCACGGTCTGACTTCAGAAACTCTATTACCAATGAGGAAGTCCCACCTGACCAAATATTTCCCCAGCAAGTAGTGTTACATGACAGACATTCAAATGAATGGCTGACCACAAATACATAGAAGAGTTTGGCCTGCTAGAGGAAGAGTTCTTCTTTGTTAGTGGGGTATCACAAGGTAGGAATCCTCCCCGTACTTTTGACATCCATATTTATGGAAAGGGATCATAAGTAATTCAACAACCCCTTTAACAATGTAATATAAAATTATAATATTCTTATAATATAATAGCATGGAACAGGCCTGCAGACCATGTACATTCTTTACTGAAGCCTGTATTCTGTGAACACACATTCCAGTCAGGACATCATACAGAATAAATGGAGACTGTATTCTGCTGACAGAAGTGAGAAATGCAAACCTCTTGCCACCCTATTATGGCATTAGTCCTGCTTGTGACGGGGGCAATTTTGTTAAAGAGTTCCTGCCTTCACTCCTGACATGCGACTTGTTCTGGAGCATCTCTTGTTAGGCCTCTACATTGTGTCATTTCTCTGTTATTCTTTCTACAATATATGAATCAATTGACAACTGGGTGTTGGGATTCCCTCTAGTGAAAGGGATATGCCTCTACACAGTCAATATTGATTGCACAATGTGCAGGGACACACCCAGTAGTGAAGTAGTACAATGCAGAGTGATGCTCCAGAATAATTCTATTACGGGGAATACAATGATTTAGTGAAACAGACATGTCAGATGAGGTGACAGATCCTTTTCAATCACATTATATTATGGAATTGCTAGTGGTGTAATTATCTAATATAATAATTAAAGTGGATCTATACCAGAGCTATCTGAATGCAAACAACACCTTTTTATCCTCAGTCTTGAATGTAAAAATATATATTTATATATCTAATGTTATAGTATATACAACAGTAGGAAGAACAGAAGCTATTTTCAAGGTCATCTTGGAAGCAGCTTCTGCCTTCCGTTTTACCTTCATGTGCCTTATGAAAGCACTTCTGCAGCATCTCAAAACAAAAAAAAGACATATATAATGTATTTCTTGTAGAACAACTTTTTCAATCGTAAATGCTAACATTATGACAAGAAAAAGAAGAAGCCATCTTACAAAGCATTATACATCTCCTGTGAGAGCTGATTCTCCAGAAAATCACATTTGTTTTCAAGCTGATGGGTACAAATATCTGGTCTCTTCAAAAATCCTATTTAGTAATACCTGACAATTATTTCTGGGAATGTGCCGATCCATGAAGTGGGAGTAATAAAGAATATTATTAGTACGTGTCAAATCCAATGAGCCAGATGTTCACATGACAAACCCAGCAGGTGGTCATCTCAGAGTCGGTCCAATTCTCCTCTGTTTAGAGCTCTTCATTTGCTATAAGGAAAATGTCTCTTTCTGTTACTCTCGTTTCCTTAGGTGGATGTACATGATGCCACTCAACATGCTGAGCGGAAAGGCCACCCAAGCCAATACATAGCAGTGGCCAAAAGATCCTCCTTCACCCTTATCTTTATGAAATTCTGCCACATGGGTCGTATAGATGACTGCTCCAGAAAACACAGCCAGACCTGCACAAATGATACAAGCAGTCCGTTATTCATTATTTTACAGTTCAGTATGTTTTCTGATGGCCTCCTGGAACACAGTGGAAATATTAATATAAAGCAAACCCAGAAGCTGCTGGAGAAACGCACAATCCACACACAGAGGTTATCAAAATCCCTTGGACCATTAGGTATTTTTCAAATGAGGGAGTCAGGGTCTGTTCGTTGAAAAACTGATGTTTTTTTTTGCAAGTTCAATTAGTCCTGTTTGCGATTGTGTTCAACGTTTCAGTTTTTTCCATCCAGATTGCAGTTTTTCACGCACATGAGAAAATAATGAAGAATAACGCTCAACGTCTTCTAGCAACCATCAGCGAAAAACACATTGCATCTGGATGCCTTCTGATTTTCACCCAGCCCCATTAAATTTCTAAGGGGCAAGGGTTGCATGAAAAATGGACAATGTTGAACATGCTGTGATTTATCTTGAACTCAAAGATATTCAGTGAAAAAGGATGCTCATGTGCATATACCCATTGAAATGAAGGGGTCAAAAATCAGTCTAGAAAGTTGTCTGCAAACTGGATCACATCTGGACTGAAAACTCACTTGTGTGGAATTAGCCATATTGGTAGGTACTAATCACCCCTAGTCATCTAGGTCATCTTAGTTTGTCCCTTGTCAGAGTCATTGAGATCATTACACTTGCCTATTTTTCCTGCTTCCAACTCATCAGCTTTAAGAACTGACTGTTCACTTGCTGCCTAATATGTGCCACCTCATGAAATGTGCCATTTTCACCATATAGACAGTTCGCTCTTCAGTGCCTTTAATGGTATGGCTTGTCAATGTATAGTCCAGTTCATGGCTCAATCCATCAGCTGTGTATGGTCAGCTTTAGGGTGCTGTGACACATTCAGGTTCTTTGATCAGAAGTTGCTTAAAAAAAGAGAAGTCGTAGCTGTCTTATAATATCTCCCCTTATATGATCCACTTCTGATTCTGGCTTCAAAAACTGCATAAAAACCCAAAAGTGTGGCAGCATAGTTGGCATTTACTATTACAAGAAAACACCTGTACTAAAGCATTTTTGGCAAGGAATGGGGAATAGGCCTTAAAGAGGACCTTTCACCACTTTGAAAAAATGAAACTGCACTATGTACCTGATAGTGCGTCCTGCACTAATGGGAGCAGTGTTGTTTTTTTCCAAATGGTCCCCCGGTGGCTTCACACGGGCCCCCCGTTCTTCTGCCGGGCTTTATGCTAATTAGCAAGCATCGGAACAGGGAGGAGGAGACTCCCTGTTCCTCAATAGGCATTGCTTCTGCCCTGCTGTGAGCGCCGTCCAATCAGAGCGGACCGCTCACAGCAGGGTATAGTGCAGTTTCATTTTTTCAAAGTGGTGAAAGGTCCTCTTTAATCTGGGAACTAAAGCTCCTTGCTGGGAACGCAATGATATAAATCTTTCAGTTCACATTTTTAAACCATGCTAAAATCTAAGTTTGAAAAATGCAGTGGTCCCTCAAGATACAATATTAATTGGTTCCAGGACGACCATTGTTTGTTGAAACCATTGTAAATCAAATAATTGGTTCCAAATCCCCAATATCTCATCTAAGATAAGAGAAAATTAAGATTTTAGGGTACTTTCACACTTGAGCTCCGTCATAGGGGCTCAATACTGGAATAAAACACTTCAGTTTTGTCCCCATTCATTGTCAAGGGGGACAAAACTGAACTGAAGAGAACGGAATGCTCCTAAATGCATTCCGTTCAGTTCTCTTCAGTCTACAGACCGGAGAGCAAATCGCAACATGCTGCGGTTTGCTTTCCGGTCTGGGCATCCGCACCAAGACCGATCCGGAATGACCCCCTATGCAAGTCAATGGGGACGGATCCGTTTGTTGTGACACAATAGTAAACAGATCCGTCCATCATTGACTTTCAATGGATTTCATGACGGATTTGTCACCTTGCACTTTTCACCACAGCTCCCTCCTCCCTCCAGAAGAGGGCGCTGTGGGGAATCTTCCCTCCCTTTGTGCGCGCCGTCCGGAGCTGCTAGGACACAAGCTGGGGCCTTTGACAACCGGACACCGGGAGAGTAAGTACCAAGTACTAGTGTTGATCGAGCACCAAAGTGCTCGGGTGCTCTGGTAGAACACTTGGTTATGCTCGAGTGCTCTACAGGGCACCTGAGCACAATGTAAGTCAATGGGAGAACCCGAGCACTAAACCAGGCACCCCCTGCTTGGAAGAGGGGAGGGTGTCGGGTTCATAGGAAAAGGTCAGAATCGCGACTTCTCATTTACTCCTTTCACTCGTAAAAGTGCGCTAATTAACTGAATTCGTACGCATTAGCACACAATGCGTAGCATTAGCATACAAATACGTATGCATTAGCGTACAATGCGTAGCATTGGCATACAGATTCGTACGCATTAGCATACAATGTGTAGCATTAGCGTACAAATCAACATTACACTGAATGCCAGTACTCCACCGCACGTTTATTCGGCCGGAACATGTTGTATTTTCGTTCCAGCCACCTCTCAGCATGGGTTGCCGTGCTGCTGCCGGATCCGCGGCTGGCCCCCATTACTGTGAATGGGGCCGGAGCGCAGTTCCGGCCCCACACATGCACCTGCGGCAGCATGGATCCGGCTGGCTGTTCACCCACCGGGAACAGCCTGCTGGAGCCCCGCGCCGCAGGTGTGGAAGTAGCCTAACAGGAATAGCTGATAACTAGCAACTAATCCAGCTATTTTACCAGAGAAGAGGTCTTGACTGGTTGGATCTGAGTCTGAGGCATTGTATATTGAGTCTAGTTTCAACTTATGATGGGTCATAAAAGACCATTATATGTTAAAAATATTGTATCCTGAGGCCATTGTATCTTGAGGGATCACTGTAATTGATATCAATATAGGTAGCACATAAATTGAAGAGGACCTATCACTAGTTCAACAAATGTAAACTCTGTGCATTGCCCAGTCCAGTGGCGCCTGAACATTTTTTGTTTTTTGTGGATCCAACCCCTATTCCCAATATATGACACTCTTTATTTACTGCACCCTATATGCCAATGGACAGTGGTTTGCTATAGGGGTATCTTCTGCATTTCTCTGACATACTACATTACCATAGAAGACCACACTGTGTTATTAGATAATTCTTGCCTGCACCATTTTAATGAGATCAGAGGAGACCAGGGCTGGGAGGAGAAGATAATAGATGCTAGTCAGTGGGGAAGCAGAGCAGGGTAGTTAAAAAAACCCTTGGGCGTTTCTGGGCCAGACCACTCTGATGCAGTTTGTGAGACAGGGTCAGAGCAATGCAGAAGACTCATCCTCAAGAGACAAGATGTGGTTGCTGCCCTCATGGCAGACCACTGTCCTTTTACATATAGGTTATGCTAAATAAAGGGGCCATATTTCAAGAACAGGGTTGAGATCCACCGCAAAAAAGGAATGCTCATGGGCCATCGGGAGATGGGCACTGTACACACTTTACATTTGTTAAACTAGTGACAGATCCTCTTTACATTCCATTTACATCTATAAAAGCTAGCACTACTAATACTTTGTGAAATGATCGTCATCTTCTCATGTAATGTCTATGACTTATCTTTAAAGGGTAAGGGTAGCGTAACTTAATTTTTGATAAACTGCATTAAGGCTGCAAGCTGTGACCCAACCAGAACCCATACTTCTACATATAACCAGAGCTTCATTTTACCTTGCAATCCATTTGTCTAGCTCCTGTGTGAGCCTGCAGCACACAGCGTATCATGGCTCCTGATCTTTCCTCACAAAACTACAATTCCCACAATGCCTAGCTTTCCTGCTGTGAGTTTCTGCTTGTTCATGAGTGTTGATGATTACTGATTGGCTGCCTGATATCACAGTGCAGTCACGCCCCCTCTACTCAGTAATCAGCAGCACACTAACATTTAGCTAGAGAATTGATAGCAACACACTGAGCATGCCTGACCTGACAAAGGATCAGAACTACAGGTCGGTGCCATGATAACTTATGAGGAACACAGTGGGTAGCAGGGGAAGAAAAGTACTTTAGAACTACTGAATGGTAAATATGTATAATTGACATTATATTAGGTAATGATTGATGATGAACTAGTCTAAAACATATTATATTTATGGTAACAGGAATACTCCTTTAAGGCAAAAGCTCTTAAAAATCATATATCTATAAGGATGTAATCCAAACGTTGATCAAACAATCCTAAGTAGAATCACCATAATCAACACCAGAGCAGGTTTTGAGAAAGGACAAAACATGCAAGACGTGGTAATAAGTAAAATTCAAAGATGTCATACTTACTGGCAAGAATTTGAAAGGCACCCGTTGCATAAAAGAGCCCCCCTTTCTCCATGGTGTAGAGCTGGCACATGAAAAGCATGAAGGAAAAGCTGGAAAACAGGACAGAGAGCACCACCAGAGCCTGCACTGCCTGGAACCACTCTGAGGAAGACAAGACACAAGTTACAAACTCTCAATGAGCCTCAGGATCCATTTATGGAGGCCTTTGTTGTGGAGGTCTTTGGCTATTGTAATGGGGATGTGCTCAGTATTTGACGTTAGGTCTTGAGTTTCCCTGAAAACTAATGGTAAATATTGCTAAATTCCATTATTGAGGGGGTTATCCAGGATTTTGATATTGATGGCCTATGCTCAAGATAGGTTACCAATATCATATTGGCAGGGTCCAAGTCCTGACACCCCTGCTGATCAGATATACGAAGAGCCCGAGGTACTCCATAAGTGCTTTGGTCTCTTCCTAGGCCATTCATCAGTCACATGGCCTAGGAGCAGCTCAATCCCATTTAAAGAAGAACTCCCACAAAAATTTTTATTCCATGTCCTGCTACAAATGTACATGATGTAATCTGTAGTGAATGTCATTTTCTTACCAGTGGCTGTATTTTTGACTTATATAATCCTGAAGTTTCTTATGTGACTAGGAATTAGACCCACCAACTCACACAGAGACTTATGTGTGGACAGGAAGTCTAATTCTCTATGCATTTCTATGGGAGCCTCACTTTCAGTTTCATAAGAATCAATAGAGCAGTAATTGGCTTTCTGTCCTGGGTCAGTTGGAGGTCAGGGAGTTGGTCACATGACACAGCTACAATAAGAAGAGACGTTATTACTCACAATTACATTCTCTGATAAGAAGATTGCATTCACTACAGATTACGTCATGCACCGTCATAGGTCAGAGAATAAAAATTTTTGCGGGAGTTCTTCTTTAAGTGAATCGGCCTGAGCTACAATACCAAGCACAGCCTCTGTCCAATGGACGTAGCTGTGGTTGGTATGTTGCAAGGAGACCGTGGCACTGGTTCTGGTGTGCACTGCAGCTTTCTCGAAGCCAATCTCATATTGATGAGGTATCCTGAGCATACGCCTTCAATAGGAAATTCCCAGAAAACTCCAGAAGAATCCTAAAATCTAAACAGTTCCTTTACTGCCTTGCAAACTGTATACATCTGTTTGAGGTTTGTTAGCCCGCTTGAGTATGTAACTCTCTGGAGTATAGGTTGGATAGCCTCTTAGGCCCCAGGACTGCAGGCGTGCTAGGCTGTTTTAGAACTCCCATAGAAGTAAATAGAGAGCACTGCATAATGTGTGACTACCTCTATATTCTCAACAGCCTGAGGATGAAAGTTGGAGGACCCCTATTTTGGAGATAGGTCCTATTTATAGCAAATCCTGAGTATATGCCATAAAGGTCTAAGGAGGGTCCATTAGTACTTGGGGGGCTACAATGGCTAAAATTACAGTAAGAAAAAATTGTTGAAATACCATTTTCCTAATGTTAATCATAACTGAATTCTGATAAAATGATTACATTTCATAGTTCAATAGTGGTATGTATAATTAATAGCGCTGCAAATTAAAAACGTACAAAACAAATAATACAGTACGACCATTGCTGGGCCCTGGCTGCATGTACAGAGATATGTCTGTGACAGATATGCTACAGCACCAGTCTGTTTGTCAGAACTTCTTAATGCCAATTCGTACATATGTATCACAAAGATAGCTTTAGCATTGACATCTATAGCACAGGTACAGTATATCTAAAATGCTCGTCACAGATATATTGCAGGACCAGCCAGTAAACAGCCTCTTAATCAATGGTAAATGGGGTCAGAATACAGTTTGATGTGAGGAAGAATGTATTTCAGTGTGATTGCACTTGTCACCAATCCATAGTCCTTGATAGGTCCTGTTGTTTGCTTGCTCTGTAAAGAACTTCTCACACAGCTGATCCGAGGGGGCCCCAGGTATCGGACTCCCACCAATCAGATACTGATGACCTGATTCTCAACTGAACATTTATAGAAACATTCATTCCTGATCATGTCCCATGTAAAAGGCCCTAAGATCAGTTGACCAATAAGCATATTCTTGTTTGTTGGCAGATCACATCTTTTGCAGTAAAAATAATTGTCAGGAGTGAATTTCCCCATGTAATTAAAGCATAATGAAAACTAATGACCACACAAGCGATCATAACAATCCTTTGTGAGACTATTATTTCGATGATCTGTGCTCATTTAGGTCTTGTCCACAGTCCTTTTCTCTCCTGGAGAACACGTTCCTCAGATGTTTTTCAGTGTGGGGGTATGAATTACTACTATGAAATCAAATTTTTTTCTGAGATACTTTATTATCAAGCATATTAACAGTACATTGTTTTTAGACACAAAATTCTAATCTTGGTTGTCTAGAAAGCCTGATCTTTTACCAGGTTTTTCAGGGTGTGTAGACACACCAGACATTGAGGGGTTTTACAGTGAGCACCCTGCTTTTGTTTGTTTCTCGAGTTCACCCTTTCATAGCAGGTCTGGAGTTGGAAAATCCCTCAAAGATAACATAATAATATAAAGTTGATTTGTGGTTTGCATGAGTGTGTGAACCTGATCTGTGATTTTGTAATACGCAGAGGTTTATAATTTTACTTCTTTATAGCTAAATGGTCTTGAGGATGACCAATAACAGGAAAGGCATAAATGTGAGTGGACAGCACAGTGGCTCAGTGGTTAGCTCTGGTAGCTAAATGGTCTTGAGAATGACCAATAACAGTAAAGACATAAATGTGAGTGGGCAGCATGGTGGCTCAGTGGTTAGCACTAGTACATTGCAGCGCTGGGGTCCTAGGTTAAAATCTGACCAAGGGAAAACATACATGGAGTTTGTATGTTCTCCCTGTATATGCATGGGTTTCCTCCCACACTCCAGACATACTGATAGGGAATTAATATTGTGAATATCACTGGGGACAGCAAGTAATAATAATAACTATAAACTGTTGCAGAATATGTTGGTGCTATATAAGCGTTACTAATGTAGTCACAGCACTCCTCCTATCTTGGGCAGAGCATAGAGTGCACGTCTGTTTGGGGTCCTTGCTTCACCTCAGGGGCCCAATCTTCATATATGTGTAGAGAATAGACAGCACTCCAAAAGTGAATTTGCAAAGTGAATATTTATTCTTATCAGCCGGACATAGTGCACAACTGAGGCAACGTTTCGGGCAGAACAGTGCCCTTCATCAGGCCTAGTTACGTTGTGGCAATGGGGATGTCGGCCAGGCCACCTCAGTTGTGCACTATGTCCGGCTGATAAGAATAAATATTCACTTTGCAAATTCACTTTTGGAGTGCTGTCTATTCTCTACACATAGGTGCTATATAAGCAAGAGAAATAATATAAATAAATGTTCAAGTCCTCTAAAGGGACTAAAAAGTACAGTAAAAAAAGTGAAATATAAGTTATACTTATGTACTTGATGACAGCAGACAAATCATATATCATGACATCAAATGTGACCAAAACGTACCATTTGTAGACACCGAGGAGCACATCCAGCTTTCCGAGTTGTTGTTGAAAATGCAGTCATGCCACAGGTTCAGGGTCTCATCTTGTGAGAGCACCCACCAAGACTGGATTTACAATAAAGACGGAAAAGTTAGATTACATGTTCATTTTTACATGTCATGCAGACAACAAGCAGTATGTGAAGGTTTGGGCAGACAGAACATGATTCATCTTTTCATATAACATGATCCAGTGTTACTGTGCATACGCCAAGCTGCATCATCTTAACCCAGCCTGTTTTATAACAAAAATATGCTGATGTGATTACAGGAGAATTTCTATGGTCAATGCAAGGGTCAATCAGCAAATATGTTTCATATGAAATACTGAGCACTCATCGCTTTACATGTCATTTTTTTTGTAAAATTGTCTCTAAGTCAACTGCTGTGATCCGTGAAGATGCTAAATGATGCATAATTGCAGCCAAGCAGACATAAATTCTAATTTAGGTTTATTTCTTTGTTAAAAGCGGTGTCATATCACTAAGATATTATAAGCTAGGGTCTGACCCCTGCAACTTGATCCCTAGAACAAAGTGGCATTGGCTCTGGAAAGCCCTGTACTACTTCATCAGGTAACCAGTGCAGGACAGCTCAGACAATGTCTGGATGCCTCTGTGCAATATTCCAGATGGTCCTCACTCCCAGTGTATCAATCCAGGAAAAACAGATCAAAATTCTCTGTCCATAATCACTGTTCAGTCTTTATGAATAAAAAACATGACATACAGAGAAATGGTGACGTTTCGTCCCATAGCTACAGCTGGGTGTTTTTCAAACCTGAAACGGTTGAAACATTGCCATATGTCCATGTCATTTTTTACTCAATAAAGACTAAACATTGGATGCTGTGGCTTCATCAGTTTTTTCCTGCCCTGTGCTACGCTACTTTATCTACTATTGGCTTTACTTGGCTTTTTCCCATGGTAGCTGCATTAATGACTATTAAAGTCCATGGCTGAGGTTGTAAAACTCGTCACGAGTGGCAGCCAGTGATGATCAGGGTTACAGAAGCAGCTGATCAGACTGCTATGTTGCTTCCATAGCTACCATAGAAGCGTAGTGGTGAGACACACACAAAGTAGGCAGGTTGGGAACTTGACTGGAGCACAGACAGAGAAGACAGACTGAGTTAACTTAGCCACCTAACTGTTTTGCTGGAGCTCAGCTTAAGCTGTGGGGAAAGTACTTAACTGTTCTGCCCAAGTTGGGCTCGGGCAGAAGTGGAAAGGTGGGGGCTGCTTTAGCTGCTGATATCTCCTGAATAGTAGCAGCTAGAAGCATGCAACTGGTCTTGTTTGAATACAAGACCAAAATGACAGCATTAGCCCAAGATAAGTAGCAGATATCATTGTTAGATATTGAGTTGGGAATAATTGTGGCAAAAACTGCTTTTACTTTCACTTTCAGCTGCATTCACTGCATCCCGATTTCTAACAGTGATATCTTCCTATGTACTGAAGATATTGCTGTCATTCTGGTATTGTTATCAAACAATACAAAGCCCATATCTCTAGCTGCTCACAAACCAGAGATATGAGCAGCAAAAGCAGGTAGATTCCACAAAATAATGTTAAAATTGCTGCTTTTTTTTATCTCTCCCCCTAAAAATAAAAAAAAGTTATTTAGTATACTATATATATCTCAAAATGGTTCCTAAAAAACCAACAACTAACAAAAAATAAAAAAAGAATTTAGAAGACAAAATTAAAAAGTTATGACTGCTGGAACACAAAGCGAGGGAATATTATTGGTCCATAAAGGGGTTATCCAACCCCTATAGTGACCCCCCTAATGCCCGGCACCCGCGTCGATCCTGATGCCTGCACGTGTGCCTCTGCATCTGCGGGTGACGCTAGGGAGGCTCGTACCCGTCGCGGCCTGCTACTTACTGCACCCCTTCCCTATTGCCGGATGTTTTGATGTGCGCAACAGGGAGATGCATCAGCTGCTGTGCAGGCATCAGGAGAGACACAGGTGCTGGGGAATGGGGTAAGTATAACCTATGTGAGGAGCCCAGGCATCAGGGGGGTCATTATAGGGGTTTGATAACCCCTTTAAGGCTAAAAATAATTATGTCACTAAGGGGTTGAAAATGCAATTGTCCCCTGAGTTGTGCACAACAAGATTTACTGCAGAAACACATTAAAAATCTACAATAGAAAAGTGACATTTTTGCTTTTTCCCAATTTTAAAGTGACTGTTAAGGAGGTTAAATACAAACTGAATGGAACTTGAACGTGAAAGTGTAGGAGCACACAGGCTAGATGAAAACAGAACTTGGAGCACGACGGGAATACAGACAGAAAATAAGGCAGGATCAACGCAGGTAAATCGCAATAGCACCAAACTATCAAAAACCTTCACTAGTCACATGGGAACCTAAAGCTGAAGGCACCCTCTGCCTGGAGATAGTGCTTTAAATACCCAGCCACCTTTAGACTTTAGGAGTTGAGAGCCCAGACACTGGCAATTTAGGAGGCAGAGGGGGCATCAGGAGAGAGCATGGGGGCAGCAACATGGAGAGGGAGCAGGAGACCAGGATACCGGAGGCATGGTGAGTGGTACAACATGAACACCCGCAGGGGACAGCGGGAGGGCAGCGGCCATGGACCACAGACCTTACAACCTCCATATTCCTTTATAGAAGCAGGACCTTATGCTATCTGATCGTTTACTAGTCATACCCATTAAATTACATGCATTGCTGACTGCCAGCTACTGTCTTTTCTCAGCGTACATTCCATGCAGTGTGATCGTGCATGCTCTGGATGCTTTACATAAATGTTACTCACAGTGGTATGAAATGGTTGTAAATTCTGTGCTAAATACAGACTATAAGTGTACTAATTACGGAATGCAAGACAGCCGCTAAAGACTAAGAATCTGTTGGTCACATGGATCTCTTCATTAAGTTCTGAACAGAACCATAACATGTGAGGTGTCAGATGACAATTGGGCATAAACAACATAAAAAAACATAATAACTATCATGGTTTTTTTTGCGTGTTAGTTGATATTTTAGGATTAGCCCCACCCCCTGTGGTGTGTATATATGTATGTATATCAAAGGACAGAAACCTGTGCAGTCACCCACTGGTCCAGACTCCAGAAGATAAGGGGGTCCACTGTCACCCTAGAAGTTGCTAGAAGCTACAGTGCTTGCCATATATAAAGGACTGAGCTGATGAATATCAGATTGTTAAAAATACATATGAGGAGGTCTCCAGCATGAGTTATCAGAGAGCCCATATACTATTGTGGCACAGGGGCCCTCATCTGTCTGTTTCTGCCCCTGTATACATCACAGACAAGAGACTATTGACACAAAATGCTGTACACGTATGGTGCTCACATGGCGCAGACTTTTTGTCTCATTCTCTGACAGAGCAATAGGTTTGCAAGTTTGCAAAGGTGCTATAATCTGTTTGTCTGCCCTTGTACAGACTTCTGCTTGATTCCTGGATTCTGACGCTCTGCCTCCTGACCTGACTCATGCCTCATCACCGTACTGACCTTGTGCTGCCTGGTCTGACCTATTGGACTGTTGAACCCTGACTTCCACAAACTATTTCTGACTATGAGTTTTGCCTAATCCTTTGATGCATTGGTGTCTCTGACCTGAGAGACTACTCTAAGAGGTAGCCTGGTGACTCCTCTGCAGCTAAGTTCAGATCCCTGTGTAAAGGGTGAATACTAGGGGACTGCCAGGATAATGGCCTTAGGATTAGCCCAAAGTCAAACCGGTTGTTGACACAGTGTTTACACACTCATTGTCCGTAACAGTTACTAGAATTGAAATCCATAGCATGGCAAATTTAGGGGATCAAAACAATGGATATCACAGATGACTTTATGACTTTACAGATTGATTTAATGGAAATATAATGCAAATATAATGGAATAACTGATGTTTTCCATCCATTTAAGTCAATGGGAGAAGCTGCTGTGTCTGAAGATGACGTTTATCATCAGATTCATCAGTTTTTTAGTCATTTGCCATCTGTTCCAACAGCACAGGTGACAAATAGACTTACATTATGTAGACTTACAGTATGTGAATATAAAGGTCCCTAGATTAATGTATATGATTAATGATGTTGGTACTTGTAGTAGTTTGTTGATTTTGTTCCACTGATTTATTTGCTTACACTGTCAAGGGTGGCAACGAAGAGGATGATCAAGATAGTGATGTGCAGGGCAGTAACACCAAATAGGAGAAGACTCATCTTCTGATCTTCTGCGGGCAACCTGTAAAAAAGAAAATCAATGACCTATTATTATTATAAGGTAAAGATCATCACACTTTGCAGCCAGCTATTCTTGTATATTAGACTTTACCCTTTACAAGCAGGAGGGATCCAGGTAACAGGACAGAAGGGCAACTGGGGAAATCCAATTTTGTGTGTTTGATCTCCCCAAGCTAAATTACAAGCACATATAGAGGTAAGGCAATAAGTTTTGTACTGGCCAACCACATTACCAGAGGGTCTGGTGAACCCAGAAATGATTACTATAATGGTCAATGAGAAGACAAACCCATGTGTCTCTAGGGTTTATCAGTTTATTCTCAAATAATCTATTTGAGTTTTAACATTTTTAATTAATATGTCAATCAATGGCAACCCCTGACCAGTTGCACTATAAGGATATGCAAACATCAAAGGGAGTGTCCCCCATTGAGGACTCCTGGAACACTTTGGCAGGCCCATCTAGTCCATGGTCGACCATTGATATTAATGGCTTGCTTGTAATTCCCCTGTAGAAATGTATGCTTAGATATGGCTTCCCCCAGCACTAACATCTGATTGCTGAAGGTTAGAGATACCTTCATGAGACATGACAGTTATACAGCTGATCTGTTGTTCAACGGTAGCAGCAAATTGGATGAGATTTTAGCAAATCTCATCCACATTCTGAGGGGAAAATCCATGAAGCACCCACACAGAATCTGACCTGCGGTGCATATTTTAAATCTGTTGCATGTCTACAATTTGTTCTGTGGATTTTACCCTTTGCAATGCCTAGGGTGATATTTTCCGCAAATCCATGACAAATACGTATCTGTGGCAGTCTGTGGAGGATTTTGTTCTGCTCAGATTACGTCCCATGTGGACATGTGGAGTAGAGAATGTGCGCATGTTTTGTCAGGAAGGAGAATGGATCATTCGTTCGGAATCATTTCCCTTGCATGGACCAAGGAACCCCAGTCTGCCTCTGAAGACTCCATTCTACTTATATCAAGCTTTCAATTATTATAGATCCTAAGAAAACACTAAACAGAACATTTCATCTCAGATATAATTTTCTGCCTTTAATCTCCAATCTATGCAGACTTAACATGGTCACACTCACAAGTGCCACTTTGTATTAGATGGCATAAATTCATGGTAGGTTTTATAGAGCAGCTGGCTAAAAGCATAAGATCTAATTAATCTTGTACCATTTATGAACAGAATATATGAACATGGACATGACTCTCCTTCCTACAAGAAATTAATTTTATTACATTCAATGTAATGGTCACAGCTTGTACTAGGGAATTTGTAGTAAAATATTACCCCTGGCCAGAATTATGTAATACACTATAAATTATTCTTTTTTCACCTGGCCAGCAGGGCACTATACCAAGCTGGCATTACTCACTCAACAATGTTTAACTTTTGTGACAATTATCTCAAACTACAAAATGTAATAGACTTTAAAGAGCATACTTTTCAGCAGGATCAACACTACTAAACCAGACATACTGCATGGTAGAAGTGATCCTACTGATTAAAATGATCCCTATCATATAAAAATTGGTTGTGGCAGTCCAGAGAAAGAAGACTTTCATTCTTTATGCAAGTGAGGGCTTCAGCGCACTATGGGGTGTGGCCAGCCCTGGAAAGCTGAGAAGCGGAGTTGGGGTTAGGCCCCGCCCCTCAGTGCACTGAAGCCATAACTTACAGAAAAAATAAAAGTCTTTTTTTTCTCAGGAATTCTGCAACCAATTTTCACAAGACAGGTATCATTTTAATCAGAAGAGTCAACTCTATAGGGCGGTATGCCTGTCTTAATAGGGACTGCTTCGCTCAAGCCTGGTATAGCACATCAGATGTTCTATGCCAGGCTTTAGCAGAGCGGCGCAATGTGTGCTCCTGCCAGTACAATGCTCACTGTGGCACCTATTCCTGCAGTACAGTGGAATCTGTACACTGCACCCATGTCAGAGGTGTACTGGTGTACGGATTCCAAAGCGCTACAGACACCTGAACTTCGAGGGCCTATTTTCTAAGTAAAATGGTAAAAAAAAATAAAGTACATTACAAAAATTAATTATATGGCATTTAGAATAGTTTTTAATAAACTTAATGTTAGGTACACTGTAAAGATAAACATTTGCAGTAACTGATCCCACATTTTCTTCTTAAATAGGTTGTCCAGCCAGGAACAATTATTTAGAAAGCAGCTTCTAAACTAATAACAGAAGTCATACTCTTCTTACCTGACCCCCCGTTGATCCGGTTCTCACGCTTACCAAGTTACCTGCCATTCTCTACTTCATGTTCCCTCTGGACTTATGATTGCTGCAGTCAATCACTGTAGTAGAGTTCCTCACCGGTGAAGGAGTAGGAAGTAGAGACCACCAGGGAACCCATGAAGTGCTAGAACCAAAGCGTCGGGGATCGGTGAGTATTGCTTCTTTGGTTATGGTAGAACAGTTAAAGTTTACCTAAACTTTAAAATAGATTGTATTAAAACCCATTCTAAATATCCTAAATTATTTATTCTTCTGTTTTCTATGCCACCTGACGTTCAGCTTTACAATCGGTAGACTCGGTGGTGTACTGGTGGCACCCAGTATACAGGCTGGAGCACACATCACTGGTGCTGCATGTCCATTCTGCCAAAGCCTGGTAAAGATGTGTCACGCAAGGCTTTATCAGTGGGCATATGCAGAGCAGTGATGTGCTATGTGAGCTCCTGCCTGCACTCACTCAGCTCTGCTAAACGCCTTGTTAGGGCCCCCTCAACTATATTACACAATTACATTATATACAGTGACATGTCATATAGTATGTACTGTATGTGAAGGAAATGGACGGAGTGGCTGCCTGGTTTGAGAGAGCTATCATGACTATTGACTAGCTTCAGGAGTGAGTTTTGCATGGAAGGAGGGGGTTGCTGTTGGGAAGGGTTCAAACATTTGGTGAGGGGCCCAGTCAGTCACCGATTATTCCATATTTAATAACCAAACATGTAGCTATGACCCATTCATGCTCAGGGAATGTGTTCCAGACACAGTATTACCTATCAGATCATTGATTGCTGAAGGAACTATTTTATGTAGGCACTTTCATAGCCCAAAATATAAATGACATATGTGAAGATTTCAGTGAATGCTCTGTGTGTAGGCACAGGGGAGTATCTAAACGTAACAGTTTTCATGCTAGGAAAGTATGACTGTTTGTCAATCGCTCCACTGTTTTACAGGAATGCCTCCTGATACCGAGCCAGATGAGACCAAATGTGCCCTAAGCAGAGACATTTACTGGAATCTCCAGGGTTCCCAGTCACATCCATCTGTGAGGAACTGAACAGAAACTTCTTAAAATATGTAATAAGTCGAAGTAAATAATTCATGTTTGACGGTTTTCTTGACAGTCCAATGCCCTAGGTCACAGCAAAGCGATTTGTTGGTGCCTCCCTGCCACTCAGCACCCAAGGTGCCTGCCCCATCTGCCTTCTCTGTACACAGTTTGCTTCTACAAGGTGACCCTGTTGGCAAGGTCTACATGTGGACTAAAGAGGGATGAATTGATGCTAGGCTTGAATGTTATGTAAGTACAGGATATCAGAGCTATGGGACTGTACTGTATGTAACATGGCACAAAAAAGTCTGGAGCTTCCCTTACATAGGACAGTAGATTTAAGGGGCTATTTGAGATTTTGATATTGATGACTTATCCTCGGGATAGGTCATCAATGTCAAATCGGTGGGGGTCCAATTCCTAGCACTCTTGCCAATCAGTTGTTTGAAGAAGCTGCTCCATGAGCGCTTAGACCTCTTCCTAGGCCAGTGATGTCACGTTCATCACTCTCATGGCCTAGGCACAGCTCAGTCGCATTCATGTGAATGGTGCAATACCAAGCTCAGATGCTATCCAGTGGACTCTGCTGTGTTTGGTAAGCTGCAAGAAAGTGCAGGAGACAGCCCAGGAGAGGGGAGCAGAGGATGGGAGTGGTAGTTTTGGCCCTGATGGTACTAATAGTACTCACAATACTCACAATGGCAATTCCCCCTCTTTGGCTCTCCCTGGGGGCATGCCATGACTGAATGGAGCACCCTTTTCTTCCCTTGGGACACACCCTGGTCTTGGGGCTCCTGCCTGTTGGTGATCAGGATACCCTTGATGTTAAGAGTCTTGGCAGGGTGCAAAGCAGGAGATGTAGGTGCAGTGGCCATGTGGATGGTAATGACAGTAACCTGGCCAGTTGGTATTAATAAATAAGTCACTCTTTACTAAAGTGCAGAATAGGAGTAGTAGTACATCCAATAGTAACAATGCACAATTATAAGTAGATCACAGTGCAGTTCTTCCTCAGTAGCAACGTATATACAGCAGCAATGATGGAGGTTGTAGTACTCTTTGTCTCTCTAAAGTCTCTCTGCAGAACCTTAGGCATGCAAAGAGGTTCTTGTTAAATGTTTTATATTTTCATATTTTAGCTTCTTAAGTTACATTTTCCTCATTTAAAATAACCTCTGTGTGCTCTGTTACATGTGCAACTTATAGTAAATTCTGTGTTACTTTTGTTACCTGCTTCTTAGTTTCTTTATGGCCTGTAGTGGTCATCTCCTCTCCCTTTATGTTTGTCCCTCTTCACAGTTATGTGCACCTAAATCTTGCGCAGGTGCAGTCTATAGCCGGCGGTCCTAGAAAGCACAGGCTGCAGAGAATGCACAGTATAATCTGTAAGGCCAGGATTTGTCTACACATAACGGTCACATCATTGCAGACCATGGGAAAGAACTGGAATTGGCTACAATGTTGTGTGTTTTCAGTGTTGTGTGTCCTGCAGTGCATTGTTTGTTTCATAGGTGAAATGTGAGTCCATTTCAGTCATCCTCCACCCATCAGAAGTCTGCCTTTTGCATAGCTGTCTACTGCATTCCTTTCCCCTAGATTTCATTCTTCAGCTCCTTCCTCATAGCTCTCCATATAGTTTCCTATAGTTGTAACAAAGCTCTCCATGTAGATGTTTGGTCTTGCTATCTTCCAGTAACCAGGACCTGTGTGCCCTGCATTGACCCCCTCCTGCAGATCTTCCCTTTTCATGTATATAGCGTGTAAATATACATTCTCATATTCTGTAACTGTGACGCCTTTTGCATGGTGTAGTCACTACTCACCAGCATGTAAAGGAAACCAACATTCACTTCTGTTAGGTCTGGTGTGATTCAGAGATAATCACTTAAAGGGACACTTCCATCAGAAAGAGGTATTTTTTAAACTCAATATTCATTGAAAACTTTTTTTAATAATTTTGGCTGTTTTTCTTTTCATTTCAGCACTATTATACCATTGATAATTATATGCAAAAGATCGTCCTTCAGCGCAAACATATAGACCTCCTATATAGATAGGGATCCTATTGTCAATTTACTACTGCTGTAATGGGAAGGTGTTAACCGAAGGGCAATCCTCATTATAATAGTATGCGTACAATTGAGACAGCTCTATCCCTCTCTTGATAATCCTAGATAAAGATGCCCACAGGAGAGCATTGCATTGAATAGTGTAATGGATGATGCTCTAAATGGGCAGCAGTGATTAGTACTGTTGCCTTGCATCACGGGGGTCCTGGGCCAAGAATTCCGGCATGCAGTAAACAAATCAGGATCCTGAATGAAAACTGAACATATTCTATTGCAGTCAATCAGCTTTGTTCTCTCAATTATGTGTTGGATCCAGTACTTCCAATATTTTTATTGTTCTGCTCCTATAACAGAGCAGAACAACGGAAATATATATAGCACTGGTGTGAACTGACCCTTACTGGGGCTCAAGGGGAAAGCTAAACGTTCACCTATATTTTCTAAGGAATGGTTTCCCCGTTTCAGAAAGCCACAATGCAGTGCTCCTTTTGAACTAAAACAATGTACAGCAGATTTACAAGGGAGGGTATTTGGGTATACACAGACAATGATACAACTTTTGTATTTTGCATATGAATCACATGAAATAATCGATCAATTTCCCATCAAAATTGGAAATTTCTGTGCAGCTGAATGCAATTTAATACAACACATGTGTAGTAGCAGCTCCGCCCCAGTCTTATCAGACATGTTATGGGCTATTATGTATGCACCGCTTGGTTCTATACACACTTTATTGTGACTTCAGTTGCTTTATGTACATGAATCTGGTTCTCTTACTGTATCTATATACACAGCTTGGTTCTGTTATTGTATCTATACACAGCTTGGTTCTGTTACTGTATATATACAGACAGCTTGGTTCAGTTACTGTATCTATACACACAGCTTGGTTCTGTTACTGTATATATACAGACAGCTTGGTTCAGTTACTTTATCTATACACACAGCTTGGTTCTGTTACTGTATATATACAGACAGCTTGGTTCAGTTACTGTATCTCTACATAAAGCTTGGTTCTGTTACTGTATCTATACACACAGCTTGGTTCTGTTACTGTATCTCTACACACAGCTTGGTTCTGTTACTGTATCTATACACACAGCTTTGTTCTGTTATTGTATCTATACACACAGCTTGGTTCTGTTACTGTATCTATACATACAGCTTGGTTCTTTTATTGTATCTATACACACAGCTTGGTTCTGTTACTGTATCTATACACATAGCTTGGTTCTGTTACTGTATCTATACACAGCTTGGTTCTGTTACTGTATCTATACACACAGCTTGGTTCTGTTATTGTATCTATACACACAGCTTGGTTCTGTTACTGTATCTATACACACAGCTTGGTTCTGTTATTGTATCTCTACACACAGCTTGGTTCTGTTACTGTATCTATATACACAGCTTTGTTCTGTTATTGTATCTATACACACAGCTTGGTTCTGTTATTGTATCTATACACACAGCTTGGTTCTGTTACTGTATCTATACACACAGCTTGGTTCTGTTACTGTATCTATACACACAGCTTGGTTCTGTTATTGTATCTATACACACAGCTTGGTTCTGTTACTGTATCTATACACACAGCTTGGTTCTGTTACTGTATCTCTACACACAGCTTGGTTCTGTTACTGTATCTATACACACAGCTTGGTTCTGTTATTGTATCTATACACACAGCTTGGTTCTGTTACTGTATCTATACATACAGCTTGGTTCTTTTATTGTATCTATACACACAGCTTGGTTCTGTTACTGTATCTATACACATAGCTTGGTTCTGTTACTGTATCTATACACAGCTTGGTTCTGTTACTGTATCTATACACACAGCTTGGTTCTGTTATTGTATCTATACACACAGCTTGGTTCTGTTACTGTATCTATACACACAGCTTGGTTCTGTTACTGTATCTATGAACACAGCTTGGTTCTGTTATTGCATCTATACACACAGCTTGGTTCTGTTACTGTATCTATACGCACAGCTTGGTTTTGTTACTGTATTTATACACACAGCCGGTTATTACTGTATCTATACACACAGCTTGGTTCTGTTACTGTATCTATACACACAACTTGGTTCTTTTACTGTATCTATACACACAGCTTGGTTCTGTTACTGTATCTATGCACACAGCTTGGTTCTGTTACTGTATCTATACACGCAGATTGGTTCTGTTACTGTATCTATACACACAGCTTGGTTCTGTTACTGTATCTATACATACAGCTTGGTTTTGTTACTGTATCTATACACACAGATTGGTTCTGTTACTGTATCTATACACACAGCTTGGTTCTGTTACTGTATCTATACACGCAGCTTGGTTCTGTTACTGTATCTATACACACAGCTTGGTTCTGTTACTGTATCTATACACACAGCTTGGTTCTGTTATTATATCTATACACACAGCTTGGTTCTGTTACTGTATCTATAAACGCAGCTTGGTTCTGTTACTGTATGTATACACACAGCTTGGTTCTGTTATTGTATCTATACACACAGCTTGGTTCTGTTACTGTATCTATACACACAGCTTGGTTCTGTTACTGTATCTATAAACACAGCTTGGTTCTGTTACTGTATCTATACATACAGCTTGGTTTTGTTACTGTATCTATACACACAGCTTGGTTCTGTTACTGTATCTATACACGCAGCTTGGTTCTGTTACTGTATCTATACACACAACTTGGTTCTGTTACTGTATCTATACAGGCAGCTTGGTTCTGTTACTGTATCTATACACACAGCTTGGTTCTGTTACTGTATCTATACACACAGCTTGGTTCTGTTACTGTATCTATACACACAGCTTGGTTCTGTTATTATATCTATACACACAGCTTGGTTCTGTTACTGTATCTATAAACGCAGCTTGGTTCTGTTACTGTATGTATACACACAGCTTGGTTCTGTTATTGTATCTATACACACAGCTTGGTTCTGTTACTGTATCTATACACACAGCTTGGTTCTGTTACTGTATCTATACACACAGCTTGGTTCTGTTACTGTATCTATAAACACAGCTTGGTTCTGTTACTGTATCTATACATACAGCTTGGTTCTGTTACTGTATCTCTACACACAGCTTGGTTCTGTTACTGTATCTATACACACAGCTTGGTTCTGTTACTGTAACTATGCACACAGCTTGGTTCTGTTACTGTTTCTATACACACAGCTTGGTTCTGTTACTGTATCTATACACACAGCTTGGTTCTGTTATTGTATCTATACACACAGCTTGGTTCTGTTACTGTATCTATACACACAGCTTGGTTCTGTTACTGTATCTATACACACAGCTTGGTTCTGTTACTGTATCTATAAACACAGCTTGGTTCTGTTACTGTATCTATACACACAGCTTGGTTCTGTTACTGTATCTATACACACAGCTTGGTTCTGTTACTGTATCTATACACACAGCTTGGTTCTGTTACTGTATCTATACACACAGCTATGCCAATGGGAAAATGTAAAAGTTATGGCTCTTTGAATGCTGAAATGGGATTATAAGAAATGTGCCTAATTTCTTATGATTCCATTTCAATGATTAGCATCCCTTTCTGTGGCTAGGTTACTAACAGCGAATATGCAACACCCAGATTTGCCGGTTCATTGATGAGTATATGTATACAGCTCATGATAGTACTCGGTGTAGCTGCTGTGTACCTCAGTCTCTCTCACCCTAAACTTTTATTTTTACTAAGAATTGTTTAACTTTGTCTTCCATTTGTATGGCAGCTCCCAAATAAAATGAATGGCAATAAATATGTTCTAGTGTCACATTTCTACTTTCCACAACACCCCTCCCCCATGAAATCTATGGGGTCTCTAGCTTTGCAGTTGTTGCTATATCCAGTGCCCCCCCTCTTCTGAACCAGGCAGGAATGTCTACAAGGTCATTAGGGTTTCCCAAGAAGCTCTGAAGAATTCTGCTCTGCAGTCAAAGGCCACTCAGCAGCAAAAAGGCCACAGGATTATTTTTGTAATTTGAAAGCTCAGATGAATGAACGTACATGAAACTACACAAATGTAGAAAAGGAGACGGGCAAAATATTTTATTAATCTAACTTCCTGTGACTTTCACAAAAAAAAAAAACCTTGTGTTCAGCTTAAATGAAAAGCAGATGTGAGTCATCTGACCGCAGCGAGGGACCCTTCCCATGCCATGTGCTCCATGCACTGAAGATTGAATTTGTAGCTTATTTTATTCTCGTGTCTTAAATTTTCCAGCCCAAGCTACTGTGATATGTGCATTCCTGTTTGATTTCTGTTTCAGGTTTTATTTCATTTTTTGATGTATGTATATCCATAAAGCCAAGGAGGCATAAGGAGGGCCCTGTAGAAGCTAAGGGGTGCTACATTACAGCTCAGCATCACTCAGAAAAGTATTTGTGTGCATGAGGTGACGTCTTTCCAGACTTGCATCCAAGTTTAGGGATTGTACTTTCAAGCTCTAAGCCCTAGAACACATTCACAGCTCCATTTCATTATCCTTCTGAAATATCTCTTACTAACTATCATGTCTGGTCAGGTAAAACAATACAGAAAGCAAAGCCCCCCTTTAGTTCCTATAAATGAAAGCCATTCACGTAAATCTTAGCTCCTAGTAAATTCCAATGTTGTGCCAGCTGGCACAGGCACCCTGGCCTTGTCTCAATGACTGTGTTTGTGCCATGTACCATTCATGGCATTTACAGCGAAATGTAAAGAACATATGACACAAAATGTATCCAGGTAAGGGTCCATTCACAAATTGCGGATCTGCAAAACATGGACACTGGCCACGTGCGTTCCGAATTTTGTCAGCACTATGATAGAAATGCCTACTCTTATCCGGGGCTGCGGACAAGAATAGGACATACTCTGTCTTTTTTGTTGGGCCACGGAACAGAACTACGGATGCAGACATCACAACCTGTGCTGTCCGCATCTTATGCGGCCCCATTGAAATGAATGGATCCACACCCGTTCCGCAAAATTGCGGAGCGGACGCGAACTCATTAATGGAACGTGTGAATGGACCCTAACATTCTGACCATTCTATAATCACTGATTATTTCACATATATATATATATATATATATATATATATATATATAATGCAACAGCGCTATATGGTGGTATTTTTGGGGTAATAATATATATGTGAAGAAATACATTTATTTAGGCTTAGTTCATACAAGCGACACAGAATGAGTCAGGGTCTGTTCAGTGAAAAACTGATGGTTTGGCATTCAGGTTGAATCAGTTTTGTCTGCGATTGCGTTAATCTTTTCAGCTTTTTCTGTCTTGGATTGCATCTGTTTTACATCCCTATTTCATGCACGTGAAGAAAAACTGAGGAATAAGGCCTCATGCACACGACAATGTCCGTAATGTAGTCCACAAACCATGAATCTGTAAAATAAGGACACCTTCCACATGCACGCTGCATTTTTCTCACTCCCAGCCTTAGGCTGATTTCACAAGTGAGTTTTCCATCCGGATGTGAACGGACAGCATCCGCACTGCATCCTGACCCATTCATTTCAGAAGGTATATGTATATGAACATTGTTTTCACGGGCCATCTGTCCGTTCAGGAAAATTCACTGCATGTTCTATATTGTTCATTTTTCACACAGCCCTGACCCATAGAAATGAATATGGGTGCATGTTTTAGCATGTGCAGAACTATGCACAGGGTGTCCAGAGAAGTGATGTGAATTAAGAACCAGCCTTCATTAGTGAACTAGAACTCCAAATTTTACCAAGAACTGTAAAAATAAAATATGGGTTTTGCAACAGGATAAGGGGTGGAAATGCACTTTCAGGGTACTCCCTGGTTAAGCAAGAAGACAAACAGCCTGTATTCACATGCAAACAACTTTAAAGGAGTTTTGCGAGATTTACAGTCAACTAGGGGTTGGAACACTTGTGAAGCAAAAGAATGAAGGGTCCTCAGTGCTTGCCCGTTCATTGTTTTTCCAGATGTATGTCCGTGCCTGGAATTACAGTTCACGTGCTTTGTACTGTATACTGTATATAGATCACAGGTGTTACTGACCTAATGGGAACTGGCCATCGTATGTCTGTTACTAGCGACCCGCATATAGCTACTTGCAGGAAAGAAAAGTTTGTGTCTTCCTTTTCTACCTAGGATCAGATCCCTTGTCACATTAAGTAACTGAAGGCTCAGTGTTGTGATGTTCTAGTCCAAGTAATGCAAACAGGTCTGTCTGTGATTCCAAACAGGTCATAGAGGGGTATTCCAGCTATATACACAGGATAGAGGATAACTATCAGATGAGTGGGTGTTCTACTCCTGGGACCCCCACTAATTATGTACCCTGTGTAACCCCTGAAATGGACGAAGCAGTTACAAAAATACAACACCATTCCATACAGGAGCACCAGAGATAGCCGAACAACGTACTAATAGAAAGGAAACCATAGTGGAGAGCTCTTCTGCCTAGCTGCACTGCTCCGAAGGGCTCTCTTTCAAATAATCTTGGTAGATTACACCCTTTTTTTTTTTTATTAATAACTACGTGTACTCATTGGAATTTTGATGAAAAGTGATGGTAAAAAGAAAACATAAAAGTAAGGCTTCCATCTGCTTAGATCAACCTCCAGTCATTCTGGACTTATGATGAATACTTCCACAGTGTGAGTAATCTGTTTCATTTACTCGCCTCGTGTTTTACCATGATACCACCTCTTAGCATTCAGACTTCCCTCTGTGGTTTCCAGCACCATCAGACAGTGTTGTATTTGTTTGTTGCCTATGGAGAGAACACAAGCTATAAAGAGCTGTGCAGACCAGAAAGTAGGCAAGTCTTGCTTTTCTCCATAGACAAAGTAAACAACTGGGTAAGTCTGAGAAACACAAAACTGTGAGACATAAAACCAAAGTACACACTTCTCTTATAGACAAGCATGTACAAAAGATGGGATCTTGTGAAGCCACCAGCCTTGCAATTTGTGAAATTCCTTCGCTTCTTGATATGCCATGGTGCACTGTGAGTGGTATTATTGTAACGTGGAAGCATTTAGTAACCAAATCAACTCAGTCACAAAGTGGAGACCACATAAACTTACAGAGAGAGGTCACTGACTGCTGAGGCGCATAATGTAGAAAAGTCAACAATGCTCTGCTGACTCAATAACTGCAGAGCTCCAAATCTCCTGTGAAATTAACAATGGTATAAAAACTGTGAGCCAGGAGCTTCATGGCATGGGTTTCCTGAGCAACTGCAGGTGAACCTTACATCACCAAGAAGAATGACAAGCATTGGATGGAGTGGTGTGACGCATGCTGCCACTGGACTCTGGAGCAGCGGAAACGTGTTCTGTGGAGGTATGAATCCCACTTCTCTATCTAGCAGTTGCTGCACATCGGCCTGCAAGGGAGGTGTGGTGGAAGTTGTTGAAAAACATGGAAGTGGTAGTGAAAATTATGTGGTTGTAGTCCTCATGGTGGCTTATCCCGCTTCCTGGGCCCCATGTGCAGTGATTGGACGGGAAACCCTTTCTTCTCTTGAGGCACACCCTGGAATTTCTGGGGGTTCTGCTGGTGGTGCCTGGGATGGTATTGATGTTAAGTAGATTGGTGCAAGGTAGGAGAGTAGGGGTTGGTAGGGGTCAGTGGATGATGGTGGAGGCAAAGACCAAGCTGTTTGATTTCAATAAACATTCTACCTTTACTGAATGGACAATGGGAGTTGCAGCACATATATCAACAATAGGCACAGCCGTAAATTGGTTTTTAACTTTCTGTGAACTTTCATTCTCTTTCTCTCAAGGGTTGTCTTTGAGTTAGATTATTCTCTGGCCTGTCTCCTGCTATCTAATTAGGACTGCCAATGAGTAGTTGGTTCCCATAAATAAGGCTACTTTCACACTAGCGGCAGGCCTGATCCAGCAGGTGAAGGGTGCTGCCGGATCAGGACTGCCGCAGCGACATGTGTGGAGCCGGAACCGCGCTCCGGCCCCACACATGTCACACAGTACATACATACACACAGACCCACACACATATAGACAAACAAATACACATACATACTTACATGCTCCCGGCAGGTCTTCGGAGCGCCGGAGTAGCAGGACGGCTCGCACAGGTGACGATTCCCCACAGCGCCCTCTGCTGGGCGCCTGGTGGAATCGTCATCTGTGCGCGCCGACCTGTCCCTCCGGCGCTCAGAAGACCTGCCGGGGAGCATGTAAGTATGTATGTGTATTTGTATGTGTATATGTCTGTGTATGTTTATGTGTATGTCTATGTCTGTATGTGTGTATTGTGTGTATGTGTAGCCGGATCCATCATGAACTCCATTGAAAGTCAATGGAGTACAGATCCGGTTACCATTGTGGTCACACCAGACGGATCCGCCCCCATTGACTTACATTGGGGGTCATTCCGGATCCGTCTTGGTGCGGATGCCTGGACCGGAGAGCAAACCGCAGCATGCTGCGGTTTGTTCTCCGGTCTGAAGACGGAACGGAATGCTTTCAGGTGCATTCCGTTGTCTTCAGTTCAGTTTTGTCCCCATTGACAATGAATGGGGACAAAACTGAAGCGTTTTATTCCGGTATTGAGCCCCTATGACGGAACTCAATACCGGAATTTTAAAACGCTAGTGTGAAAGTAGCCTAACCATTTGGGATGTACATAGTGCGAAGAAATTTGTACTTTAACAATTAGCATATTGCTGGGAGACCCTTCTAACAAAAAAGTGAAATGTCCACATTGGACAACCACTTGATATGGCTGTCCAAGTGGTTGTCCCAGGTTTTCAGGAATTTTCATGAATTTTCAGAAACAATCCCAGTAAATTTTTATTCTACTGGTTTAAAAACGGGGCTTAAATGCCCTAAATTTAGCAATATCACAAACAACAAGTCATAGGAATATACAATATGTTCAGTATAGTGTTAAAGGTGAGACGGCTGTACCATTGAATACCAGCTTCTTTAGCTTCACTTACTTCTGTTTTTAGCCATCAAGTACAATGCGTTTCATTTTCTATTATATAATTTATTATAATACTCAATAAATAATTAAACTCAATAAACATTATAATAACCACTTCTGTCATGCATCTAAGTCACCTTTGATGTTTGCTTTGTGACCACAATGACTATAGGCCACTCCTCCAATTCATCTAGGTCACCTTTTATGTCAGACATGTGACGGCCATGACCATGTCCTATTTCACACATTGCCCACACGGCAGTCCTGTGCCCATATAGCAATCCATTTCACAGACAATTGAGAATTGAGAGCACATGACAGCTCTTGTTTTTTTCCCATCTTGTCAACAAATTGCAGTTATTCCACAATTCTTTATTTCTTCTTCTTTTTTTCTGTCAATAATAACAGTTTCCTTATTAAAATAAATTCCTTTAATCTGCAATATCCTAGAATTTCATGAGAAGACAAGCAGCTCAGGTGGTACTGGATGACAGTAGGGATAACACTGGGTGTATGGAGAATTAAATTCAAGGTGTTCTGTCTGTGACCACCACCATCCCGCTCCTCCAGGCAGGCACCTGCACAGCTCCACTTACCCTAACACTGCTGCTGGTCCAGCAGTCCAAACCTGCTGCTCTCCTGGAGCGGGCCCTGCCACCAGAGTCCTCTGAGTCTGTTTCTAGCAGGCTTTGGCCTGCTTCCTCCTGGAATCCTCTTGCTGTCCTTAGGACATATATATACTCTTCCTCTGGCTCTTAAAGAACCAGCACATGCCATAAATCTTTCTCCGCCTATGGCTGGTCACTTCTAGATATTTAATGATCCTTACGCAAGAGAGGGGAACCTGAGCAATGTTCTAGCTTGCTGGTCGCTGCAAAGGTGATCTGTTCCATTTGTCTTCCCATGTACCAACCTCTGCCCAATTCCTGACTATGAACCTCCTCTTTCTGACCTGATCTGTGCCTGATTACTGTATTGACCCTTTGCTGCTTGCCCTGACCTACACAGATTTGCATAATCTCTTCCTGCCCTAACCTCGGCCTATTACTGACTACAAGTTTTGGCTGATCCCCCAGTGCCTCACAGGGATCAGCCGTTAATGACACTAGGATGAGTGTGGTCGTGGGTCACCTGTAAACCACACTGGAACCTCTCCAGGAGATAGTGGCCTGATATCTCCCCTGCAGTGAACGTACCGATCGTTACACAAGAGAATGCTCCATGGGAAAAAAATATGCAAATTAATTAATGTCATCCAAACCAGACACTCCTCTAAAAGGAAGAGTGACCCATCTGTACAAAGCACTTTTGGAGATTCTTGCATTCATTAGTTACAGCATGGGACTGGTTTGCTGGATGAGGGATAGCTGTATGGGCAAGGTACTGGTTCTCAGCAGGTGTATGTTATGAATGCTTATTTTCAAGACAATGCTCCATGGTGAAAAACTAAGGAGTATAGATAACCAGCTAGTACTGTGTGATAAATCTGCCCCTATGAATTCACCTGTCAAAACTAGTGCATCCAAAATGATGAGGAGATGCTCAGTACAATCTCACTGCTGCTTTCATCATTCTACCATGCGATGGAAAAATGAGAGTTGTAATCACAATATGGGCAGCATGGAGTTCCTATGTACTCCATGTGCTTACACAGGATTCTTCTAGTTTCCCTGGCTTCTTACCACAGTCCAAATGTATGTGTGTTTGAGATGGGAAATCAGACTGTGGAACTATTTGGGGTCGGATGTACAGTAAAGAGTGACAATCTCTGCAGAATATTTGGCAATACAAGCAATGGCTAATACAATAATTATTTGTTATGTACAACCCCTCCCTTTTCATTTTCATAAATAAAGCCCATAAACTATGCTTCAGTGATGGCACAAGTTCCAGACAGATAGCTAGGCATCACCGTGGCTCAGTGGTTAGCAGCGCTAGGGTCCTAGGTTTGAGTCTGACCAAGGACAACCATCTGCATGGAGCTTGTTTGCTTTCCCTATGTTTGCTTGGATTTTCTACTATATTCCAAAGACACACTGATAGGGAACTTCATTGGGGACAGCAAGTGGTGATAGTGTCTGCAAAGCGCTGCGGAGTATGTCACTGCTATATATAATGGGTAGATATATATATAGATATTAGATAAATACTAAGAAAAAGAAGCACATAAATTATTGAAGTTTTGGTACACACCCATGGGATATGACAAAAATTACCCCTACTGAAGACTTCAAATTTTTAGTTACTCAAATGTTCATATACATCGTTTCAGCCCAACATCTCGGGCCTTTTTCAGTCAGCTTGAGAAAGTCCAAAATGGGGGGCTGCAACATCACATGTGAACATACAGGTAAATAAATCACTACTGCTTTCTTCAAGTTTGAAGTGTGCAGAGATATATATACCTCTACAGTGTGCCCCAAATTCTGGTCTCAGTTAATACATCTTTTATATTGCCATCAGACATATGGCAGATAGATCAGAGCATTTGCCCAAATTTACAGATTACAAGGTCAAATGTTTTTATTTTTTAACTTACAGGTCAAAAGTAGAGATACAAGAAATGCTGAGTAGTAACTAACTTCTCTTCTTGATTTTTAATAGAAATTAAGCTCAATTGCATAAAAAGAGACATATACCCTGCACAGGATGCGTTTGAATATGTTTAAAGGAACAGCACAACCAATAATGCAGGCCTATGCCAATGCCCCAAACCATGCATACCATAGAAGTCACCAATTAAATTGCCTTCATCTTAATCAGTCAATCTTAAAAATATTAACTGGTGTATGCGCTGGTGCATTCAGTACTGGCCCATGTGTAACATTGAGAGGTAAACTGCATAGTAAGGGTTTTCTGGGATTTTAAAAAGTTGCCTAAGATCAGAAAATGCTAAAAAAAATAACCATTTCTCCTTTGCCGAATCCCTTGCCACTCCTGCCAGTCCTGCATCAATGACATCGCTTTCATCATTCATGTGACCACTGCAGCCAATCACTGGCCTTAGCAATAATGCTTGTATGTACAGCACATGATCGATGTAACTGGCTGGAGTGGTGCAGTAATAGTTTTTTTTTTTACAACTTTCTTAAACTCCTGGACAATCATTAGTTTGTCTCAGTTAAAGGGGTCTTCCCACCCCAAGTATTGATGGTTTATCACACTAGACCATGCTATCACGTCCTGATTGGTAGGGGTGTGACTGCACGGAATCCCACTGATCCTCTGACTGAAGGGGCGCCAGAGATGAACAAATTTCACCTGTATGATTCTGGTCTGAATCAAATCAGTCTCTCATTCTTTGATTCTCCAGAACTGAATCACACAGAGTTTGAATTCATTAGAATCAGACATTTTTTAAAAAAAAATTTGATTGGCTCATCACTAAGGGCCACACATTTCTCATGTTTACCCACTGTGCAGGGGACAGAGCTCCAAGAGGTCAGACCCCCACTGATAATAATGTTATGGCATAGCCTAGTGAAATATTTTGAACATAACCATATGTGGTTATGCTCCATTCTCTCCACGTAGCCAATCCATCCTTTTATCTGAGAGCTTGAAAAAACTTCTTCATTCTGTAAAGCAGATATCATTTTGTGCTATTACATACACACAGAAATAGTTCTGCCATATGAAAGACTGTCCACATGGACTGCCATGGTCGGCAGACAAAATGAATGAGTGTATTTTACTTCTGGAAAAGATAGAAACCACATGTTCATTCTGTTACATGCCTGGAGTTCATTTCACCTCCCTCCACATCTCAGGGCCCCACTACCTCCAACATCTGTGCCTCTTCTATTTCTGCAGCAGGAAAACAGGGTTTCAGCTACAGAAGGAAAATTATCAAGGACTGTTCTTGCCTTCACATTTCTTCTTCCATTATGAGAAGAAGTTTTAATTTGTTATTCTGCCTAAATAACCAATAAATACATTTAGTCCATATGAAATGAAAGCTAACACTAGTGGTATAAAGAATGAGACTGTTATAGAGAACGTTTGACTGTAAATAGTAAAGTATCTTACCAAGAAGATGTCTGGGCTCAAAAAGTAACTTCTTTTAAGGAGATGATCTTCTCCTGCCTTTTTCTCTCTAGTGCTGTAGCTGGTCTCATAGAAGTGATGCCTTAAGAGGGAGTTTACATGAAGTGTTTGCTCCCCAACACTCCTCCCTTCTACTAAAAGTTGATGGAGACCTATACCCTCCCACCCCACACCCATCCAAACCACACAGTCAAAGAGAACTTTGGTAGTCATATTAATCACAGCCCCCACCACCACCCTTTCCTTTTTGTAAAACTAGGCTGCTTTCCAGCACTCACATTCTGCAACTGTCTCTACAGACAGATGTTTTAGCTTAAAGGGGTTGTGTCACTTCAGTAAAGCATTTATTATGTAGAGAAAGTTAATACAAGGCACTTACTAATGTATTGTGATTGTCCACATGGGCACACCGACAGGGGGAGTCCAACGGGTCTGGAACCCCCTAGAAGCAGTATTTATTTCAGTTAGGGCCGCACCGCCATATATATCTGTATTGGGGGCATCTGCTAGGGGCACTAAAAAGGGGCATTTTTACTGGCACATTATGGGGGGCGCTATGGGGAAGGGAGGACGGAAGCACTACGGGGTGCACTAAGAAGGGGCATTTCTGCTGGCACATTATGGGAGGCACTATGGAGGGGAGAGGAGCACTATGGGGGCATTTACTGGGGGCTCCAAAAAGGGATATTTTATACTTCCACATTATGAGTGACACTATGGGCATCTATTGGGGGCACTATATAGGGGCATTTTATACTGGGACACGTAATGGGGGGGTACTATAGGGAAGGGGGAAAGTTGAGCACTACAGGGTCATCTACCAGGGGCATTATATAGGAGCATTTTATACTGGCACATTATGGGGCACCATGAGGAAGGGGGGAGAGGAGTACAATGGGGGCATTTATTGCGGGCATTATATAGGGGTATTTAATACTGGCATACATTATGGGGGCACTATGCCACCCCCTCTCCTACCTGCTGAGGGTCAGCGCTGTGTAGGGGAGCAGCGGGAGCTTCCTGTCAGGCCGTCCTCGGAGAACCCTGCTCCCCCTTCCTCCGCATCATGTGCCCCGTGCGCTGGGTCTTCTATCGGGGCAGCTGTCTGTGGTCAACCACTAGGGGGAGCCCTTGCCGCACGTACTCCTCCGGCAGGAAGTCGGCATGCGTGCGGCGTGCAGGGTGCCTCGTGCTTACACGCTTCACCCCAGGATTTTCTTCCTCCTGCCCCTCAGTCAATTTGGCCCTTATAGAAAGTATAGTTCAGGGTTCCACTCTGGGTGCTCGGGTATCTAGCAGCCAGGAATCGTCCTCTTCTTCTGTGTTATGCCCCCCCAGCGCCCCCCTTTTTGAGACCCTCCCTTCATCACAATGATGTGTGGGGGCTACAGTAGCTGTGCCCCAGTCTGCAGTTGACCCCCATTTTGTGGATGCCTTGGAGCCTCCCGTGGCCCGTCCTCCCACTGCGCCTGCCCAGTTCCCTCTAATAGTGCAGCAGCCTGCTGCGGATCCGGGGCTTGCGCCAATTGGCGGGCGCCAGGATTCTCGTGGGCGGTGTGGTAGCAGGAGGTGGAGTTCTTCAGGTTCCATTTCCCAGGGTTCTCGGTGTCGTCATCAACGCGGTCCCGCCCGGCACCGTCACAGCCGGTCCTGTCACCACTGTAGGGTTTCCAGGAGCTCTCGGTGATCTAGGTGGTCCCGATCTTCTCGTTGGAGGTCCCCTTCCACTTCGGCGGACCATCGGTTCTGCAGCTCTTCGGGTTCAGGCAGTCCAGTCCGCAGATGGCGGACGAGGCGGGTGCATCGGTGTCCCTCTGTTTCCAGCTGCCGGGAGTCCATGGTTGGCGAGTCCGTTCCTGGAGTACCTCCGGTTGTTCCTGCTGCTGAGACGGTGTCTGGTCCTTTGCATGCTTCAGCTGGTGGTGAGTGCACCTATGCGGGTGCATGGGAGGAGGGGAGGGCGAAGGATGATGCAGTGTTGCATGCTTTAAAGTTATTGATTGAAAATATGTCCCCTCAGCTCCTCCCCCTCCAGCCCCGCCGACCCAGCTGGGATTAACAAGGAGTCATTCTTTTGTGGGGTTAGCCCGCTAGAAGCCCATGTCTTGGATGAAATTGGACAGAAAATCTGGGATAAGCGTCCGGGCACCAGTTGGTTGTTCAATGAGGGACACTGCAGGTTCTACGGCTTGTGCCGTTTTAAACATGAATACTCCTCCTGTGCGATGGAACCTTGGCTCGTCCGGTATCCTAAGGTGGAGGATGCGGAATGCCTTTGCAGGGGCTTTACATTTGTTTTTTTCATCCCGTCTATGTTGAATTGGGCCTCTACAATGGCGGATTACTTGAAGTCTGCATTGGAACATTGCCAGGTCCTGAGGGACAAGATTGCTAAAGAGGTGTCTCTTGGTAGGACTACTGGCCCCTTTTGCTCCCCCCTGTTTTCTAACTTGCGGGTTTCTCAGTTGGGGGTGGTGCCGAAAAAGGAATCTGGGAAATACCATTTTATCCATCACCTTTCCTATCTGAAAGGGGAATCGGTAAACGACGGTATTTCGAAGGAGGAGGCTTCTGTTTCCTATGTATCCTTTGACTTGGCGGTGATGTTGGTGCGTAAGCAGGGTCGGGAGTGCTCTGTTGGCAAAAACGGACGTTAAGTCGGCGTTTCAGCTGCTTCCAGTGCATCCTGATTGCTTTCATTTGTTGGGCTGTATAGTGGATGTTTCCTTTTATTATGATATGTGTTTGCCGTTGGGTTGCTCCATATCGTGCCACTACTTCGAGATGTTCAGCACCTTCTCGGAGACTGGATCATCGGCTGTTTCGCATTATTTGGATGATTTCTTGTTTGTTGGCCCCCCTGGGAGTGGTTATTGCAGCTTCTTGTTGGATACTTTTTGTTTTTTGATGTACCATTGTCTGCAGAGAAAACGGAGCGTCCAACGACGTCTTTGTTGTTTTTGGGTATTGAGCTTGATACGATTGCAATGGTGTTCCGGTTGCCTCTGGAGAAGCTTGTAAAGCTTTTGGGGTTAGTAGAGGGTTTCTGTTCCGCTAAGAAAGTGACGCTCCAGCAGCTGCAGTCCTTATTGGGCTTGCTGGTTTTCGCCTGCAGAATTATGCCCATGGATCGTGTTTTTTCCTGGCGTTTGTCCTTGGCTACCAGGGGCGCGAAGTCTCCGTCCCACCGTATACGTGGTACAAAACAGTTGAAGGAGGACCTTTGTGTGTGGAGGGAGTTTTTGCGCACTTATAATGGGCATACTTGCTGCCAGGCGGGATTGGCGACTAATGAGTAGGTGCCGCTTTTTACTGATGCAGCGGGTTCCAACCGGGAGGGAAGAAGACAAACGGTTGATACAGTGAACAACACTCATATTGTCTGTCCAAAAGCAAACTCGACGATCCGCGATTAAATCGCCCCACAGGACCAGGGCTACCACAATAGGAAACAACTCCAAAAGAGTCAGATTCTTACACAAACCACTCTCCTGCCAAACTACCGGCCAAGCCGCTGCACACCAATGCGTACCCAAAATTGCTCCAAAACGAGTGGAACCCGCTGCATCAGTAAAAAGCGGCACCTACTCATTAGTCGCCAATTCCGCCTGGCAGCAAGTATGCCCATTATAAGTGCGCAAAAATCCCTCCACACACAAAGGTCCTCCTTTAACTGTTTTGTACCACGTATACGGTGGGACAGAGACTTTGCGCCCCTGGTAGCCAAGGACAAACGCCAGGAAAAAACACGATCCATGGGCATAATTCTGCAGGCGAAAATCAGCAAGCCCAATAAGGACTGCAGCTGCTGGAGCGTCACTTTCTTAGTGGAACAGAAACCCTCTACTAACCCCAAAAGCTTTACAAGCTTCTCCAGAGGCAACCGGAACACCATTTCAATCGTATCAAGCTCAATACCCAAAAACAACAAAGACGTCGTCGGACCCTCCGTTTTCTCTGCAGACAATGGTACATCAAAAAACGAAAAGTATCCAACAAGAGGCTGCAATAACCACTCCCATGGGGGCCAACAAACAAGAAATCATCCAAATAATGCAAAACAGCCGATGATCCAGTCTCATATTGAACCACCCACTCCAAGAAGGTGCTGAACATCTCGAAGTAGTGGCACGATATGGAGCAACCCATCGGCAAACACATATCATAATAAAAGGAAACATCCACTATACAGCCCAACAAATGAAAGCAATCAGGATGCACTGGAAGCAGCTGAAACCCCGACTCGATGTCCATTTTTGCCAACAGAGCACTCCGACCCTGCTTACGCACCAACATCACCACCCGGTCAAAGGATACATAGGAAACAGAAGCCTCCTCCTTTGAAATACCGTCGTTTACCGATTCCCCTTTCAGATAGGAAAGGTGATGGATAAGACGGTATTTCCCAGATTCCTTTTTCGGCACCACCCCCAACTGAGAAACCCGCAAGTTAGAAAACAGGGGGGAGCAAAAGGGGCCAGCAATCCTACCAAGAGACACCTCTTTAGCAATCTTGTCCCTCAGGACCTGGCGATGTTCCAACGCAGACTTCAAGTAATCCGCCATCGTAGAGGCCCAATTCAACATAGACGGGATGAAAAAAACAAATGTAAAGCCCCTGCAAAGGCATTCCGCATCCTCCACCTTAGGATACCGGACGAGCCAAGGTTCCATCGCACAGGAGGAGTATTCATGTTTAAAACGGCACAAGCCGTAGAACCTGCAGTGTCCCTCATTGAACAACCAACTGGTGCCCGGACGCTTAACCACCACTGAGCCTCCGGTCGCGGGTGGCACTGCGGTGATTAAGAGAGGTTACTTTTTTGTACTAACAATTCACGGAAAAAGGTGCACTACAACGGTAAATGCAATTGACAATATATGGCTAAACCCTCACGCTGATGTTAAAATGTAGCAGGGGAGATGCTCCGACTGCTCCCCCTGCCATTTGCAGAAGGAGGTGGGCAGCGTTAAGCATGGTGGTAGCTGCAAATGGGGCAGGGCGCTTCGGCCTGGTGAGGATGGCCGAGGGGGGGCAGCAGGCTACGGGCAGGTGGCAGATAGTGGGGGGGAACAACAGGCTGCGAGCAGGATCCAGGAAGGGAGGAGAGGGGAGGAGCTTCCTGGCTGTAGCCTGCTGTTGTCTATTGTATAAATGTAAGGCAGGCAGTTCAGCCAGGACACGCCCTCCCCTTTCTGTTTGATGTGTAGAGTCGGGCTCCTCCACCCAGACCTTCATAAATGAAGCTTGAGTGAAACTAGTTTGAGTACAGTAGCTTTATGTTGGGGCCCTGAGTATTAAGTACAATGTGTCTCTGTAGGATGAGGGTGTGACTCTTACCTTCATTCTCAAAAATATAATTTCAGCTGTATGGTGTTTTTGGGGTTTGGCTTATTATATGTAGGAGCTCATAACAATGGGCAGGGCCTAAAATCTTGCACGGCGCGATCTGCACATCACATTTTTTTTAACCCAACCCCCCCTCCCCTAGACAAAATTTCTGGGTGCTTCCCTGATTGTCCATATTGCCTCCTTTGTTAGCTTGATTCATTTTTCCATCTCATTATACACTGCTTGTTTCCATGGTTGCGACCACCCTGTAATCCAGCAGTGGTGGCCGTTCTTGTAGAGCATAATATATTACTAAAGGGGTTATTCAAACTATAAAACATGCCCCCCCCCCCCCCCAATGCTCAGGCTCCTCATATAGATTATACTTACCCCGCTCCCCGGCACCTGTGTCGCTCCTGATCCCTGCACGGCCGCCGTTGCATCTTGGGTGATGCTATGGAGGTAGTTGTGGCCATGAGGGGATCAGGAGCGACACAGGTTCCAGAGAGCAGGGTAAGTATAATCTATATGAGGGGCCCGGGCATTGGGGGAATGTTTTATAGTTTGGATAACCCCTTTAACTTTGTCTACCTGAAAAATGCCATTTACTGAAGTCCTGATAATGTGTCCGCATCCATTCCACAATTTTGCGGAACGAGTGTGGACCCATTCATTCTTAATGGGGCTGCAAAAGATGCGGACGGCACACAGTGTGCCGTCCGCATCCCAACTTCCGGTCCGCGGCCCCGCAAAAAAATAGAACATGTCCTATTCTTGTCCACATCCACGGACAAGAAAAGACATTTCTATTATAGAGCCGGCCATGTGCAGTCCGCAAAATGCTGAAAGCACATGGCTGGTGTCTGTGTTTTGCGGATCCACAATGACATACGGACGTGTGAATGAAGCCTTAGGGATACTTCCACACAGAATGTATTTTGCTGCAGCACAATTTGTGACAAATCCACATGACTTTGAAGCAGATTTTGACATGGATTAGCTACATCGCAGGGAAGGAATCTTTGGTGGAAATCTATTGCCATACTGTGGATTTACAGTCCTCATCACCTGTCGATTTCTGTATGGATTCTGCGTGGATTTTGTATGCAATGCGGGGATGTGATTTGTTGAAGTCTTCTCAGCTTTGCTGCTTCTGTATGGAAACCTGTTTCAGAAAATCCACGTGTGGACGTATTCCTGAGTTCAGCACTACCCCTGCCATCCCTCATCTCCTCATAAACATGCCCACTTGGATCAGGTCAGCATGCATGTGTATTGCATGTTTATTGTTCTAGAGAGAGAATGACTACCAAATGCACCTGGGCAATTTTCACCATGGATCCATCATGCTTGATGAGTTAACATGTTTTCCCCAACAACAGAAGTTGGGAGATATTGGGACTGTCCCCTATACATATCAGATTATTAGTGGAGGTAATCTATGTATAAAATTACAGATGTTTAATTTTTAATAGTATTTTTTGCATTAGGTATCTAGAATATATATATAGAATGGTGCTGTGGATATTACTGTTGCCTTGCAGTCAAGGGTCCTATAGTAGAATTCACAACACACACACACAATCACAAATGCCTTTTAAAAGGGTGTACACTGGGTGGCTTTGTTTTCTGTCACTTATCTAAGGCTTCCTTCCTTTGTGGTGTATTTTTGGGCCACAACTAGAGCATGCTGTGTTTTCCAAATAAAAAAAGAGCACTTGTTTGTGGTGTGTTTTATATTTTCCTATTCATTGTAAGCTAACATTTGGCTGCGGCTATTTTTTAAAAAAAATATTAGATGTTAAAATATAGTAAGAAACTTGGACAACCCCTTTAACGTGTCACTGGTATTTGAAAAACTTTTGTGACATATTAAAGGTTTGATTGGTGGGGGGTCTGAGGAAAAAGAAGCGCTGCTGATATGAGGGCTGTTCTCTTCTTGTTCTAGTGATTGGTGTAGATCCCAACTCAGACCCCACCGATCAAACTTTGGATTTGTCACTATGACATATCAATAGTTTTTTTCACAGTGCAGTGAAACTTTAAAGATGACCTGTAACCTCTCCCGACATGTCCTTGTAGTCCCCTTATGTAATAACAATTCTGGAACATCTATTCTCACAACTCTATGATGTGCCATCCCTTTAAAAGTTATGAAACAATTACTAGCAGTCTGACACTATCCAATCAGTGCCGCCACTGTCAGACACCCATCTGGACCTGTATTGCAAACAGATAGTAATCCATTCATAGCTTCTTGGTATGACATAGAGTCATACAAATAGATGCTCCTGAATTATTAGTACAGGGCTGGCCAACCTGCGGCTCTCCAGCTGTTGCAAAACTACAACTCCCAGCATGCCCAGTCTGCCTACAGCTATCATCCTACAGCAGGGCATGGTGGGAGTTGTAGTTTTACAACAGCTGGAGAGCCTCAGGTTGGCCAGCCCTGTATTAGTACATGGGGATGCAAGTAGTTATGTCTGGAGAGGAAACAGGTCCTCTTTAAGTCACAGGATACTTTTTTCCCGGAGTGTAAACATATCTTTCTGACGTAGCCAATAAATGATCTGTGCAAAGTGGCAAGGGTGGAAGTATGAAAAGATCTTACACGGCAAGTAATAGCATTAATTTACATAATTATGTATACATCAAGTTTTTCCTTAATAAATTACAATATACATAAATGCATTAGTAGATGTAGTAGCGTAGAAGAGTTACATCTCATTGGCACATTGCTGATTTTGAGTTACAGAATAAAGCGATTACATTTACATACTGGCTCCTAAAATCTGATCACAGCAGGATGTTTATTAAGACTGGCGTTTCTCTAGTCATAATCCATCCTATATTGGAGTAAAACATGCCCAATTTATTAAGAGGCACAGGCCTCAATACATTTGGCTCATCTTTCGCTGGCCTTATTTCAGAAACTGAAATCTATATCTGGTATGAGCAAACATAGATTTCTGCTATGATTTGTGCCAATTTCTGCAGTAAGTGATAGTAAATATCTTGCTCCACTGGAGAACAAGCACCTTCCGACCCATTTTGAAAAGTGGCAAGAAAAGTCATGAATTATTGCAAAAATATGACGTGCACCAGAATTCAGACTTTTAATGTCACTAAAGTGGCTTTTACAATAAATACCTTATGCTTATTAAATTTATTGGTAAAGCTGACCATATATGTGACACAGTTGCTGAATATATATTTGGATTTATGGCTCATTCATACTGGCATAATATGACTCCTGTTACATTGGCGGTCCTTGTCCTTCAGTATTAGGGCCCATTCACACGACCGTATTTACATTTCCACATCTTATCTGCAAATTTGCGGACCGATGCGGACCCAGAAAAAAAATGCGAAATGCACACCGTGTGCATTCCGCTTCCGTATCTCACGGAAGTCCTCCCACAAAAAAATAAAACATGTCCTATACTTGGCCGCAAAATCATGTCCGTGGCCCCATTCAAGTCAATGGGTCCGCAAAATTGCGGAACACAACGGAAGACTTTCCGTATGTCTTCCATATTTTTTTCTTCCGCATATATGCATATTTGGCTTTAACCCAGCCCCAAAAATGTATACATTTTCCAGACTATAGTCTGGATCAAACTGGTTTCTTCCTAGAGGCATTTGATCATTTGATCAGTACATATCATTGATATACAGAGCTCTAAAAAAATGAGTTTTTCTATGGAAAAACTAATTTGTCTAGTTGAGGAGCGTCTCGATCTATGGACGTGGAATGAGGTCGCCGAGGAGTTGCTCCCAGCGGAATGGGAGAAAGCATCTAGAAAAGAGAAAAGAAGTCTGGATAAGTACATATATGTAAATTTATGTATTTTTATGTCTTGTAATTTTTTAATGGAATGACATGATGCTAGTGCAATTATAAATTATAATTATAAAGTTTTCATACTTCTACCTAGCCAGCCTGCACATGAATTTATGATTGCACAAGCAAATATTATATTTTTAATAAATTTTAATTTTTTTTTCTCATTTTATTTTTAGTGAAAATGATCAAAACGAGATGGAACAGCGCAAGAGACCAATTTAAGCGAGAGGAGTCGCAGAAGGAGAAGTCCGGCGATGGCAAAAAAAAAAAAGAAACCCTATCTGTATACTAGAAATCTTGCATTTTTGAGGCCGGTTTTTGCCCTAAAGGAGTAAGTATATATAATATATGTTATAATTTATAATGCATGATAATTATCTAAGTAATTAATCAATTCTTTTTATGTTTTTTTAGGACTGTCGACAATCTAGAGGACCTGCCGGGGCCTAGCAAAGGTTGATCTTGGAAGCCACCTCTCCACCCGTTACCCCCGCCCAGACCCACCCCACCCCCGGAAATACCGACATCCCCCATAGAGTCTGTTGTGCCACTGGAGGTTTCTCGGAGATCTTCAAAATGGCACGGGGTTTCCGCCACGGCTCTTTCGAGACAAAGCACCAAGGACATGGTGAGTATTTGTCGCGAAACAAGCCGAACAGTCACAAGGACAAATTGATGCCTGGACTTGGGCCATTACTAGAGGATGTGCCCAAGGACAGGCAAGCTTTGTGTTTGTCCTCTGTGACGACCCTTTTGGAGCTCTTCGCAGGGCTGACAGTCCCTATGAGGATTGTCGATATTCTCCACGATGCCCGGAAACAGTTGCACCCACCACCGGCAACTGTTTCCGTGCATCCCTTTCCCAGCTACCCCCACACACAAACAGCCCAACCCCCCCCCACACAAACAGCCCAACCCCCCCCATGCAACAACATATGTATCAGCAATATCCAGGCCCTAGCAGCTATTCTTTTTCTAAAGATTTGTTAGATTTATAATTTTCTAAAAAGATAATTATTTTATAATTCATAAAAAAAATAATTTATATTGTTAAAAATAAATTTGATTTATCTTTCAAATTAATAACGAGTCAGTTTTTATTTTAATACTTTGGCTGTGGCAGTGGTCTGTATATGACCGCTAAAGAACGGATGCTGAACATTGTGTGTTCCACTATTTTAGTGGAACATACATGGTCAGCACCCAATAAAGAATACATTTTTATAGTTTTAGTGGGAATGCATGGGAAATGTATCACTTACCCAATCACTATTTTTGGGTACGTGATACGCATTCCACTATTTTTACCTAAAAAAGTAGTATATATACTACTTTCTTGAGGGGAAAAAAATAGATTTATAACACACATGACATGACATGTAAATGCTTATTCCAGACCAGCAATATGGGGTCCGCAATATGACCATGGCAGAACAGGCCTGTGGCCATATTGCGGCCATATTGCAGCCAGCATATATGGGTCTTATGCACAGATATTAACACCACGAACACAGTTCTTTCGTGTTGTTTCTGGCCGTGCCTCATCAACGCAACAAAGTAGTGCATGCACTACTTTCTTGCGTGGTGGACTGCCGGATATGGATCGTGGACCAAATTCAAGTAGATGGGTCCAGAATCCACATCGCCACTGTTACTGCACGTGCTATGTAGAACCAATTTAGTGGTTCAAAAGCACGTTCATTGATAGCACACATGATTGTGTATGAGAATTTCTGTTCCATCTATCCTTAGCGGTTTTGTCACATACATTTTAAAATTAAAATATAATTAGAAATTTATAAAAAAATCTAGGTACATCCACAGAATTTCTATACACAATATATATACACTATATAAACAAATTTAATTTTTTTTGTAATCAGCGGCTATATTACCTTTCCAGATAATTGGTAATGAATATTCATACAAAAGCTCTTTACCTATGATCTGGTCTAATAATAGTCATTTTTTTGATCAGTTATTTCAATCATTTGAGCCAAAACCATGTGCGGGTCATAAATACAGATCTCTTGCAGATCTTTTATTATACCTTATCAATGTTTACCATCCACTCATGGTTTTGGCTCACAATAAATGATGGAAATAACAGATGTAATAACTGATGTGTAAACAAGGCCGAACATTGCCCTGTGTAATACTGCCGTTCCTTGCTGCTTAGGTATTAGGCTAGGGCTACACGGAGATAGTTGTAGCGCGACACCCGTCGCAGCCAGTATCCCAGGGTAGCGGGAATCCAATAGAGATTAATGGGATCGCCGTGGCAGTCGCAAGAAATCCTACACGGTTGTATTGCTTGCGACTGCCGCGCGATCCTATTCATTTCTATGCTATCCCCGCTACTCTAGGATACTGTCTGCGACAGGTGTCGCGCTCCAACTGTCACCGTGTATCCCTTGCATTGTGAGTTGAAAAAAAAAAAAAAAAAGAAACATAAGTGGTAATATTTTATTGTCCAGGCGATGGAGCATACAGCCCAATATACATTCTGTGTAGCGTTCGGTATTGCGTGGGCATTGTATCCAGAAAGCCTGTACCTTAAAATATTTCTACAAAAAACCTTAGCCCACAAGCCCACGTCAAGGGTCCTCATTATCTTGTGGGTCCCTAATCTAATCTAAAAACTGGGGCACTATCTATCTAAAAAATAAATTATTCCAAATTTAATAATAATTTGTTCCAAAGCCAAGATTAACGAGTACCACAAATGCTGTCCAGCTGCCACGATAATGCACCCACTGCACTAATGAAGTAATCAGCAAAGAGATCTCAAATTGCTACGGTAGTCCAGCTGATCCAGGTCTTCCATGCCGATTTTGGTCCAGTCCCAAAGATTCCTCTGTTGGAAAAGGCGTCTTGGAAAAGGTCGCATTACATAAGGAGATAATGTAAACCCCTCATCTGCCACAATTACAAATGGAACGGCTGGAGAAGACGAACCTGGTAGCCGCCTTGGCTCTGGCAGGGCTAGTTGGTTTGAACGAAGCCGTTCACTCATTCTGGAAGAACAGAAGATGTGGGCGTCAGCTGTGCTTCCATAGGCCCCAATATCAACAATAATAAATCTGTAATTACTGTCAGCCAAGGCCAACAGAACCACGGAAAAATATTGTTTATAATTAAAATATTGGGACCCTGAGTGAACCGGCTTCTTAACATGAATGTGCTTGCCATCCAATGCCCCGATGCAGTTCGGAAACTGCGCAGATTGGTAGAACCCGTCGGCAATTCTCTGCCAATCTTCTGCCTTGGGTTGGGGCATCAGCGCAGGTCTGAGTTGCTGCCACATAAGTTCACAAGTGTGACAGACAATCCCAGATATGGTTGAGATTCCCAGCAGATACTCGTAATGCAAGGACGCAAACGAGTTTCCTGTAGCGAGGAACCTGTGAAAAAAAAAAATATTATTTCATTTATCTTAAATACTTTGGTAATTATTAATAAATTTTCAGTCAAGTAAGAAACTTACCTCAAGGTGACAAGAAGTCTTTCCTCAGGCGAAATGCTGTGCCTCATAGTGGTGTCCTGGAAGGTCAGTCTAGAACACAGAGACGCGAGCAAACGATCAAAGGCTGCCAAAGACACACGGCAATAACCCTGAAATTTATCAGGGTGCTGCCGTAAGTCATTGTACAGCCGATGAAAGTGGCCCTTCTGAAGGTGCTGGGAGACAATGGGATGAACGCATTGCCTCCGCCTTCTCAGTTCTATGCTTCTATGTTCATCAGACGTTATAGCTGGCTGCGGTCCGAATCGCCGAGAGATGAGCCAGTACACAAGGTCCCACTCGCAAGCCATGACAGCCAAAGAAATGAAGCCAGAAACAGATGCCGATCAAGCACAAGTCTCTCACAAAGCTCTCTGCGCAGTCAAAGCAACAGAAAATGGCGCCTAAGAGATGAGGTAACAGTTTTAAATCCTTTTTTTCTTTTCTTTTTTCATTTTGGAAATCTTTATTTAAAATCATTTCAAAGACACTTTCCGTATATTTGCGGATCGGCAAAAATACAGTGTTTTGATGCTTCCGTATCCGTTTTTTGCGGAAGTACGGACATACTTCCGTGGCGTTTTTCTACGAATATCTGAATAAATATGGTCGTGTGATTGGGCCCTTAAGAACATTATTCATTGAGCTGCTATCATCACTCCTCTCCGTGCTGTGTGCAGTTGCAAGGCTGCTTCTAATTGTAATAAGCTTCTGCTATAAATTTTGCTTTGCCCTCTCACTCTTTGCCACAGCTTAGGTCCCTAGTTGTCTATTTAACCAGTGAGGAGTGCTATTCTGTCTGCCTGCCAAATACCGAACTTCTGCCTGTTTACAGATTCTGATACTCTGCTGCCGTGACCTCTGTTTAGTTTCTCGGATATGAACAAACTTTGTTTGCCCTGATCTAGGCCTGTTTCCTAACTTCAAGTGTTGCCTAATCCTTGGTGATTCACACCAGTGTCTCTTACCCCTGTAGGTCAGCTGCCAACAACACCAGGAGTCGGGACTACTCTTGGAGGTAGCAGCCTACAAAGGCCTTTGCCTTTATACACAACGTCACACGCTGTCTACCTATAGTGCTGTCACTCTTTTTATCTACCCTTCAACACAAGCGGCATTAGTCTGAAGAAGGCCATTCGTCTGAAACGTCATGATATTACAGCCGCAGAACTAAATAAACTACGATTGAATTGCACTAAAACATCTTGTGCTGAAGTCTAATTTATCAGTCTACAGTGACCACCATAATCATCTACTGGACATTATGCATAACATGTCCACCCGCTTGAAAGCCCTGACAACTACCATGATGATACAGTAACCACCATCTGCAACCATGGTGCCAGTACCACTTCCTCAAACTACTCCCAGAGGAGCTCTCATCTGTCACCTCCCCCAGTCTTTGAAGGTGATCCCAAGCTATGTTGTAGGTTCATAAACCATTAATTAATTTCTAGTTGTTGGCCTACCAGTTTTCTACCAATTGGCCAGTGTCATTTATGATCTTGCATCTGTCTGGTAAGGCGCTAGCATGGCTAACCTTCAATGGGATAGAGGTGATCCAGTGATTACTAACCTGCATGAGCTCTTGGAGACATTTTGCAGTCTTTAGGCCTCTTTCACACGGGCGAGATTTCCGCGCGGGTGCAATACGTGATGCGCATTGCACCCGCACTGAATCCTGACCCATTCATTTCAATGGGGCTTTTCACATGAGCGATGTTTTTCACGCATCAGTTCGCCGTTGCGTGAAAATCGCAGCATGTTCTATATTCTGTGTTTTTCACGCAGCCCTGGCCCCATTGAAGTGAATGGGTCTGCGTGATTCACTGATGGTTGCTTAAAGATGTTGTTTGTAAACATTCAGTTTTTTATCACGCGCGTGCGAAATGCATCCATACGCATCGCACCCGCGCGGAAAAAACTGAACGAACGTACGCAATCACAGTCAAAACTGACTGCGATTGCATCCGGATTGGTGCGGATGCGTGCGGATTTTCCGGTACGCACCCTGAACGCATCCGGACTGAATCCACGACGCTCATGTGAAAGAGGCCTTAAAGAACCTGAGTGAACTTCTTCAGCTGCCTCCTGTTTATTAGTTCAGCATCTAAGGAAAGCCCTTGGTGGTGACATCAGTTGATGGTAGGTCCCTCACTGAGACCATACAGTTCACAGAGCCCTAGTAACTTCGTGTGGGTGAATTCCACTCTGAGAAAGTTACCTTGTACATCCTACCTGTCTCCACAAATTCTCTGCTTCTGGGGCTTCTTTGGCTCTGCCTGCATTGTCCTGTCCTGAATTGGAACTCTAGACAGATTCTGCACTGGGGTTCTGCATGTCATGCCCAATACCTGACCACTGTTGTACCTGTTCAGACTCCAACCGTTCCACAAAACCTGCATGGGTTAGCAGTTTCCTACTCCAGCTACACAGAAGTCATGAATGAAAAGTAGGCAGAGACCTTGCCTCATTATTTCTCCTTTGATTGCCCTATAGACCTCGTTCCTAGTACCACTCCTCCACGAGGTCGAGTTCACCCTCTGTCTATACCTGAGACCCAAGCCATGTCTGAGTATATCAATTAAAACTTGGAGAGGAATTTCATCTGTAGGTCCTCATCACCAGCAGGAGCATTTTTTTTTCTTTGTGAAGAAGGACAGATCCTTCAGACCCTGCATATAGTATCATGATCTAAATAAAATTACTATAAAAAAGCTCTTCGATAGGCTACGTCGTGCTAACATCTGCCTACAACTTGATATGGATCCATGAGGGAGATAAAGGACCGCTTTTAAAACCTGTTTTGCGAATATCTGGTCTTGCCATTCAGGTTCAGGAATGCCCAGCTAGTGGTCTCCCAAGAATTTGCAAATTACATTTTCAAAAAAATTAACGGAAAAAAGATACAAAAACCTCCTGCACGATATGATAGTAAAATGTGCGGATGTACAAGGCTACATTTATAAAGTCACAGAAAATAATGCACTATAACAGTAGATGCAAAGATAACATATGGACTAAGGCCTCATTCTAATGATAAAATCGGAGACTCTTAGCCAATATATTTTGATCAAAACACATCTGTGCCCACCTACCCATTTCCGTGAATTTTTTTGATGTGTCTGGAAGGAGTGGCACCTTCAGGTGTGAATGCGCTTCTATCCCAGGAGTAGCATTCATGTGCACTTTTGCCCCACCTATCTAAGAGGCGACCTTGATTAAGGTGGTACATATAGGTGTATGTGCTCCTCCTCTCATTGGTTGCTGATGCACACAGAGGTAACTAGGAGCAGCACACTATATGTGCAGGGTCTGCGCTCCTAAACATAGATGCACAACCGCATAGGCAAATTACATTTTCTCCAAACTCTGAGCAGTATAGAGCCACAGAATACCACCTATGGACTTCTATGGGGCCCTTCTGTACCTCGGTATGCCAACAATATGTATGTGTCCAACAGAACAAAAAACATGGCATGCTGCATCAGATGCCATTTAATGGAGCTATTCTCAGCTAGAAACATTGTAACCTCAGATACTGTCCATGTGCCTGAATGGTCAGTAATCCCATAGAAGCATGGGAACATGGCCTTAAAGGGGTTCTCCGCTTTTGCTATATTAGTGAACTTTTCTTAGGATAAGTCATCAATATAAGATCGTGGGAGTGCCGTATGAAGAGAATGCAGCTCTTGTATGAGCGCTGTGTTCTCACTGTTTATCTGCTTGCCATTGACATTGCAGCAGAGAGCAGAAGTCCCATTCACTTCAATGAGACGGCTCACTCCTATTCAAGTAAATAGGACACAGCCGTCCCATTGAAGTGAATGGGATGGCTGAGATGTAATTACACTACTCGCCAGTGCGATGTTGACGGCAAGCTGGTTAACAGTGAAGATACTGTAAGGCTGCGCTTGTATGAGAGCTGTAAACAGATGATCGTTGGGAACGCTGGGAGTCGCCCCCCCCCCCCATCGATCTGATATTGATGAACTATTCTGAGGATAGGTCATCAATATAGGAGACAGGAGAACCCCTTTGATACAGTATTCTTGATATTCGACTTTATCATTCATATGCCAGTATGGCATCTTCTGGTTGAAACTTAACTTATCCGTGTCTAACAGACATTTTTCTCATGCAGAGAAATTTGCAGAAACTTTGCTTTATTTAAGCTTCTAGGAGACTGCAAATTGATAAAAATTATCCTCTCAAAGTCATGAGAAATGTCCTGTATATTACTCAGCTGTCCCAGCTAAATTGCTCTGGAGTGTATTCATTAATTTTTTTTTTCAACTTTCTCTTTGACTAAATTCTGTATCAAATTGCCTACATCAATCAATCACGACTTTAATTAATGTGCATCCATAATTTTCCAGCGTTTCATATAAGACACCTTTCTCACTGTGTGAATATATGATTGCCTTTGTACCTGTTCTACAGATTTTATACCTAATTTTGATGGATGTTCTTCCCTAGACGGAGCGAGTCCATTGTAATGAATTGTGACTGTTGTTGTTATTATTACCACTTATAATATTACTGTATAGTCTGAACTGATGACACACGGCTACATTACAATACCGATGACTGCATATGGTGTCATTTGCATTTAATGCATGTATCAATAACTTTATTATACGAGATTTCTCAATGTGATCAACCACAGTGCCGTATGACACTGGTCTGTACACGTTTTATATGAGATCATAGAGCAAAAGACACTTCTTAAACCTCTAAATTGATATAAACATCATAGAACCAATATGGGCTTCATTTATCAAATCTGTCTATGGGTATGTTCAAACCGCATTTTTTCCATGCAGATCTTGGCGAATATTCCAAACTGAAATCCATATGGAATCCGCTTCCCACTGTTTTTAATAATAAATCTGTGCTGTATAGACACATTTTGAAATCAGTATTGCAAATCCTCGGATTTTGGCTGCATATTATTTGGCAGATTTTTTGCCAATATTGTATCCTAACAAAAAGGCTTTCTTCCTCTAGTAACCAATCACAGGGCAGAATTCATTTTCCAAAAGTACGTTTGTTAAACTTTGATCCACTTTGCTGCTACTGTAAAAAGCTGCAAACCTTTTACCCACAAATCTATCTGCCAGGTGTGAACATAACCTTAATTTGCATATTTTCTGTATTCCAGTAGGATTTATGTGCATAGTTGACCACAGCTGAGCAGCAACTGTGTACATCTATAGTATACTGTACATAGTTATATAGGATGAAAAGAGACACTCAACTATTAAGTCCATACTTCTTAGACACTATTTTTTCACACAGAGCAAGGCAAAACAAAATCTTCTGAGCAAGGAACCCAATTTTGTTTTATGGGAATAAATCTAAGGCTGTCACACAATGTCCCTTGATAAATTTAACATCAGTCATGAGATAATTGTGCAAATCTGACCTTGTACTTTTACAGAATAAATCTTTTATTGTAGAGCCCAAGGAGTTCCCAAGGTCCTCCAGCTTGAAGAAACAAAAGATGGACGTATAACTTTCATTATGGACCTTGGACAAAAGTTCCATATGTATATGGGACTGTAAAATATCTGTTTACATGAATGGAGATTTCAGATGAACGATGATGGGCCTTTAGGTGTATTTAAGTAAACAACACAGTTCCATCGTTAGGAGAAACGTTGGCTTCTGACAGTAGGCTTGGGCTATCATTGCTCTAGGAACTTAGGAGCTCCAGCATTAGGAGAAACATTGGCTGCAGATAGTAGACTTGGGCTATCATTGCTCTAGGTACTTAGGAGCTCCAGCATTAGGAGAAACGTGAGGCTGCTGACAGTGGGCTTGGGCCACCATTGCTCTAAGAACTTAGGATCAATCAACTGTGGTGCTTCTTCACAAGGAAGGATGCCTTCTTAAAGGGGTTGTCCAACTTTTAACTGTGGGAAGCTGAATATTTTATCTGTTCAAAACATGATACCCACCTGCTCCTCGGTGCTGCATTCTAGTTCTCTGACTCCCTTCACTGATCTTCTAGTTCCCATTCTGTAAAGTTACAGACAGACAGGGTAACGTGCATTGCTAAAGTCAGTGACTGGCATTAGCAGTGACATGTCCCCAAGCGGCTGGGTCATGTGCTGTTTGAGGACATATCACCATTTAGGCCAGTCATTGGTTGCAGCGGTGCATGTGACCCTTCCAGAAGTTTGCAGGATGGAGACCGGAAATAGAAGGCCAGGGAGTGGCAATGCAGCATCAGGGAGTATCTGAGTATGATTTTCTTTTTTTCAACAGGTACAACATGTTGCTGCCCACAGTTGAAAATGCCCCAAAGCAAGACAACCACTTTAAGAGTGGTCCACACATGTTTTTGTGGCAATTTTTGAGCGAAAGCCAGAACTGGATTGGAAGAAAATGAGAAATATAAAGGAAGGACTTATACTTCCCCTTACTGTTGCACCCACTTCTGGCTTTCGCTTAAAAAATTGCATCAGAAACTTACACAAAAACATGTGTGATACCACCCTGCTAGTTACAAGTCTTTGTGACACTTCCTGGTGCATACTGGAATCTGCTCATGAAAATGGATCAACAAATTTTGAAAATGATATTTTGCCACCAATTCTCAATAGCAGGATCTAAGGACCAGGGGCTACATTTGGTACAAGATGCTGTTTTGTGCAGTCTCTAGGCATCTCTGTGTTCCTGATATATGTAGACTCTTACCTTGGCACTGCAGAAAGGAAGATAAGAGATAGAGAGACTGCTGCGCGTACTGTAGTTCATGGGAGTTGTAAAACGATCAGCTGCTCCCATAAACTATATAGATAGCTACACATATACAGTATATATAGTCACCTTAATACATCCAGTATGGAGTACTGACTGGGGAAGGAGGGGTCTCTAAAACTCCCAGAAGCGAAGCCCGTTCAGAAATTTAGAACATATTCTGATGATATGCCATAAGTGTCTCCGATGGAAATACTGCTTGAAGTTTTATCACGGCCATTGAGAGTGATGCAATCTCTTAATTTGACCTTCAGACCAAATGTTTATACACCCCATGCTGTAATGCCAAATACTTGTCTCTGGTACGTTTTGATAGGGAGGTACACCGCAAATGAACATCTTCAAGCTAGTTATACAGTATGTGTCTCTACTGTTTAAAGGTGCCAACTTCTATGACTCAGCTTACTAGTTTCTAAGGAACGTACATGAAGTAAGAGTATAATTATATGGGCCTGAACCAATTTACTTTTAGCCTGAAAAACAAAACTGAGATTGACTCAACTCTATCTGAGTGAAGCTCAATTAAGTAAAAAAAAAAGTACCCAAAAACGGGAAAAAAGAAAACATGCAATTTATGGTGTTTTTGCAAGCCTTAGGCTACTTTCACATTAGCGGCACGGGTGTCCGTCAGGCTGTTCCAGAGGGTGAACAGCCTGCCGGATCCGTGCTGCCGCTAGTCCACGTCTGCGGCCGGAACTACGCTCCGTCCCCATTAACTATAATGGCGGCGGGCTGGAGTTCCGGCCCCAGCACGGCAAACAGGCCGAGAGGCGGCCGGACTAAAATTACAACATGTTTCACATGGACATGGACGTGTGAAAGAGGTCTAATTCGAATGGAGCAGGAGCGAGGCCAGTAAGCTCAGTAACAAGTCATTCAATGGTTTATACAAAACCTGAAATGAATCAGATTCAGGATAAAGGATGCACAGAAAATAAAATTGGTTGTAGATGTTTAGAAAAACAAGGCTGCTTCCTTCCAAAAACAGTTCCACCGGTCAATGGGATGTGTGGGATAATGCATCTCAGCCCCATTCATTCAAAGGAGCTGAGCTATATACTAGGTACAGCCCATGGAGTTTCTGGAAGAAAGCAGCCTTGTTTCTGTAATCCTGAAGAACCCTTTTAAGGCCATCATTAGAATGCAGTCCTGGCATGCACCAGCAGGATGTAAATAGCCTATGCCTTGACTGATATACATTATGAAGGCAAGAAATTCAACAAATTAGCTCTTGACAAGGAATATCTGCTGATTGAGAACCATTCCGCTGTCTACCTCATGGAGTTGATTGAGAGAACGCTAAGAGTGCGGAAAGCTATCATCAGAGCAAAAGAGGACTACTATGAAGAACCTAATCTATAAAACATTTTTTTAACACTTTTTCGTTTGCATCTTAAAGGGCATCTATCAGCAGATTTGTACCTATGAAGCTGGCTAACATGTTTGCTTGAAACCTGATGTCATCTGTGTTGATCCCATGTTCATATGTGTCCGCATTTCTGAGAAAAATGATGTTTTAATATATGCAAATGAGCCTCTAGGAGCAGTTGCAGAGAGAGCTGAGCCTCTAGGTGTAATGACAACACCGCCGTTGCTCCTAGAGCCTCATTTGCATATATTAAAACATCATTTTTCTCAGCAATGTGGACACATATGAACATGGGACCAACACAGATGCCTTCAGCTGCCAAGCACAAATGCAAAGAGTCAGTTAGCTTTATAGGTAGAAATCTACTGACAGATGCCCTTTAGTTCCATGTGTTCCTTTATGGTTTTCTTGTCTTCAATCACGTCAAACAAAGCTAATAAAACAAATAGCAAAGCACAGTTATCTTCTCTGTACAAGACCGTACTCTGTGTACAATATGTTTGCAATGAATTATCTTTGCCACTGTGACTCTGTATTCAGCAGACATAAAACCAAGTTGTGCCTAGTAATCTCTTCTGACCATTTTTCTACAGCGCTGCCTGTAAATAGTGAAAGTTGACGATTGCCTACAGTCTCCCACTAATAATTAATGCTGCACTGTGGTGAGAGCACACTTTAATGTTATAGTAGCAGTAATAAAACGCTCATCCATTATTTCTAAATGACTGAATGCCTCTTTTACAGCGCCCCAGATAAACAGGGCCAGCGTGATAAATCATCAGGGCTGCCATATTCAAATGTTTGCAGATAATCGCTTTTTTAAATGATGCTAATTAAAGGGGTTCTCAAAGATTTCTTAAAATTAGACTCAGAGCAATGAAAAAACAAAACCTTAAGGTGCATTTACAGGGCCCGAGAATCGGGCAGATTATGTAAATGTTCCGCCAATCCTTTTTTTCATACAGGCACCACCAATTATGGCTTCTCAGATGCCATGATTCTGTATGAAGAAGGATGGTAATAGCGATCCTTCGTCCTCATACAGTGAAGGAGAATGCTGCATGTAAATGCAGAGGTCTCGTTCACTGAACAAGTAGCCGACAGTTGGGAAGAAACGCTTCTTTCCCAACAATCGGCTGCTCAGTTGGCCTGTGTAAATCCAGCTTTACTCACCTTTAAAATGCCCCACCTCCGCTCTGGTACCTGCCGCATTGGTCCCTGCTGGGCCTGCAAAAATTGTGTTGTTCATCATTCACATGACACTGCAGCCAATCACTGGCTTCAGAAGTGATGTTCCATTCATGTCAGTTACTGGCTGCATGGTCAAGTGAACTATGAATTTGTCATCTTTGGTACAGGCCACACAGGGATCAGTGGTGGGTCCTGGAGAGACAGTACGGTAAAGGCAAGATATTTTAAAGTGAAGGGTTTTTTACAGTTTACACAGCCCCATGCCTAATTTTAATACATTTTGTCCGTGTGCACCCCATATCTCTGTCTGAACCAATTGACTTCAATGAGTCCATGATCTGCAAGATGTGGCCAAAGATATGCTCGAACCCAGAAGCAAGCTCAAACCCAGAAGCACACAGAAGCCCTTTTAGAGATTTCCCAAGTTATGGTATAAGGGATCATTACTACAGAGGAGCCACTGACCAGTTGATCACAGCACTTTACATGTGAAAACAAGGTTGCTAAGTTAAAGGAGTACTCTGGTTTCAACAAATGAAAATGTTGCCTCATCACAACCATCCCTTGAGTCCCTCTTTAGATAGTGACAGTAGTCAGCTGTTTGCTGTTATCATGGAGGGAAGTTTAGGCCGGTCATACAAACACGGCAGCAATTCAAAAGATTGGCCATCCGCTCCTTTAAGGGTTCCTTCACATAAACGTTTTTTGGAGAGCTTATGAAAAACATCATGAATTTCATCCATTTTTTGGTGTCACTTTTTTGGTCACCAATTTTTGACTTTTTTTTTTGAATTTTGCATTTTTTCAGGCCTTTTGTTTCCTATAGACAAGTGTATGGAAAACTGCATGAAAAAATGCCATACCCATATCACTTTACAACAGTCATCAATTATCATTGCCATAACAGGGCTCTCAGAGGCTACTTTTGGGTTGTGTACCTCTTGATGAGAGATCGTTGATTTCTAGACATGCCTCTTTGACTGGCTCAAAGACATTTAGTCCAGTTGACAAACTTTAAGAGGGGGTAGACCAGTGGATTGAGAAAATGATTGTTTTGATGAACTGCCTGCCATCTAGGCCGTTCTGACCTAGCTGTTGGGAGTTACTGGGAGCAGTGATTACGTGAGGGCGTGCACACATGGCAAACAGGATCTGGACAGCCCAGAAAGATCATCAGTAGAGAGGACCATTTGATCCACTGTCAAGCGAGAGGTTTGTTGTCCACCATCTAGATATAGGTGGTACCTTCATTATACACCTCTGTCTCTGCCTGGACAATTTCCAGGCACTTAGCAGAAGGAAATTTGATGTCATGGTGCTCATTATGTGTCCTGCGATTAAGATTATCACCTTTATCTGCAGTAGTGTTGTGAATGAGAAACATGGACTTCTATAGACTGGAACCTTATCACATTGTATTGTATTTAGCAACAGATCTAGGTTCTGCTTGGGATCCCATGAAAGTCAGGATTGAGTATGGAGGCCTTGTGGTGAGCCCTTTAATCCTGTCTTTGCCAGTGTGATGATCTGGGGAGTCACTGCATACGACAGTCGGTCACCACTAGTATTGTTACAAGAACACAGATGTGTTCCTCAATGGAGATGTAATCCGCAGAGAAATCTGCAACATCATTCACAAACAAACACCCATCCTATTTTGTTGAGGAAAAACTTTGTAAAATCCTTGCCTGTGGGTTTTGTTGTGAAAATTCCACAACCTGAGAGGGCACCCTTACATGGATGGCCGTTATGGATGGTCTGACACATATGGACCTTCTGACCTGACTTCCTATGGCAAAATAAGCTGCCTAAACTGCACTAAAAAATAAAACACACAGTTTTGTATCCACTATGAGGCCAAACTTATGATACATGAGGCTTATTATACATTATCAATAAATAACAAATAGAGGAACACTCACCCGAGTTCAGCACTGGCACTATTGGCAATATAAGGTACAGTTAATAAATACTTAGTGTGCCTACTAGCCGACCTTTTTGATTATATTTATTATACATTAAACCTGTTGACATCTTACCTTCAAAATACTTGGAATTATGTGATTGGAAAGGTAATCAGAAGAATATTGTATTTCCTATAGGTCAGTCAATATCTGAAGTTGCACTGAGGTTTTCTACTCTGTCTACATTGTCCCTCACTCCTCATTAATAAACTTTTAGAGTCAGCGCATCATCCGTTGCAAATGTGTTTCCAATACTTTTTAAGAATATATTTTCCGGAGCTGGTAGTTAGATGAATGTTAATGATCCTCCGCTTCCTCTGGAAATAATGCAGAAATGGCATCCTACATTAATTTACTATGATGATATGGGACATTAGAGTCAGATTCCTAAATACTTAACTAAGAAGCATCAGATACAGAATTACATATATCTGAATAATGCTTTATTAAGTGATATGTGCACTCTTTGTGTTCCAGAGGAGCAATTCATGAAGTAGACATTTGCAACACAAAGGCTTAGCTTTTGTTGGGTTTTCAAGCCGCACAATCTCAATACCAGTGTCTAGAAGTTACATTTGGGTCATGAACCTAACTGTGGGTTCCCCCATTGATATTAAGGAGAAAGACATTCACATTTTCGACTCGTGTAAAAAACATTCTTTGTAGCCTGCGCCCACCATGGCTCTGCTCTACTGGTGAGCAAGGCTAATCTTCACTCCCAACATGCATCAGTGTAATTTGAGCACCCATGATCCTGTTATCAATTTGTCCAGTTTCTCCTTCTTCATCATAAATTAAAGGGGTTGTCCCATGACAAATGTTCTACAGTTTTTAAACCAGCACCTGCATCTGAATACTTTTGTAATTACATGTAATTAAAAAGTTTGCATAGCCACTGAGTTATTCTATAAAATGTATCTGTATAGCGCCACCTGCTGTTTGTTTTTTTCTTATTTCTTTGTCCTGCTCACTGAAAAGGCCACACATGCTCAGTTTCATCCTTCAACTGCCTCCTGAGCTGTGACAGGGAGAGCTGAGACACGCCCCCTTATCTGCAGCAGAAAAGACACTCCCTTTGAGCTACCAGCTTGATATAAATCTAGCAGAGCAATGAATGGGGAGATCTCTGGATCCATGTGAGGTACAGGGCTGGTTCTAGCTTTGTTAGAAAGATGTTGTCATGTACTATATGATGTCTGATTTTCATTTTTTACATTAGTCATGGGATAACCCTTTTAAGCTCGTCACCCGGTAGTCTGTGTGCCTAGATCAAAATGTAGAAGAACTCTGTAAAATTCCAGAAAGAAGATAAATGAGCCTGGCTGATGGCCCGCCATACCCTGTCCCCTTTTTTTTGGAAGCAGAAAAGGTAACGCAGAAACACCACTTGCTCCTACATTTAGCAATGGCGATTATAGAGACACAAACCTGAGGCTTGTGACTATTTGACACTGGAAAAGTGGCGTAGTGGGATGATAAAACTGCATCAAAAAGGCAGTTCTATTTTGTCTCTTCATCCTCTAGAGGTGGTAAATGTTTTTCTAGTTCTAACATTTAGACCTTGATCATGGTATTGTTTCTCCTTCTGAACACTTCATCCTTCGGGTGCTAATAATAACACAAGGCTGAATATTAATAATATTTGACAAAACTCAAGGATTTTTAAATGGGATGTTATGAGGAAACGAAAACCTGATTCAGCAGCGGGCACAGACGCAGAGAACACACACATTTATTTGCTGCTCAGAATTTACATATTAGAGTACCAGCAACACAGATGAGATTTTAGCTCTGCTGAAAAATCCAATGTGAATATTGATCTGTAGTCAGATTTTGAATCGGTAGCAAGTCAACTTATCCTGTGAATTTCCACCACGGATTTTACCCGTTGCTATGCGCAGGGAGAAATCTATGGCAAATCCACAACAAATCTGCCTGTAACTCCGCAGATATTTCATATGGAAGACGAAGCAGTGGTTGCATGGACCATCACCTCTGCTTCAAACAGCTGATTGGCGAGGGTGCCGGTACCCTGCTGATCAGATATTGATGACCTATCCTAATGATAGGTCATTGATATAAACAGGCTGCACAACCCCTTTAACTAATTCTATGTACACATCTTCAATGTGTTACCATTCAGGAACTTCATATATTTTATTAACACTCCCTACACCTTCAGACTTAAACATGAGGTTCTTAGCGCACAATATAAAAAGATTGTGCGAGCCCATCTGCCCCGTCAAGGCGACCTCAATCAGATGGGTCCCTATCCTAAGACTTTTTCGTTTCATTAGACACCCAGAGATATTGCACACTTGATACGTCAACTGATGCTAAGACTGCATTAATACAATGCAGATTCTGTGGGGTCTGCGGTTAGAAGATACCCACAGCATAACATCTCCTGTTATAAAAGTGTTAGTGTAGGGACCCATCTGAATAGAGATGCCATAAGGGTTGGCAGATGGGATCACACAGCTTTACTTGTGTGATAATAAATAGGACTTCCATTTCATTAAAATGGAGGACCTAGGGAAACTGTCTCAACCAGTCTTTTCCCTTTTTTGACAAATAGTTTTGAGCAGTCACCTGAACAATTGTTCATCTGACAGCCATCACTCCCCTAAGTCATTTCTATGGCAGTTAGAAACTTCTGATGCAGGATATCTTGTGTGACATAAAAAGACCAGACAGGTGGAAATCCAACTTGTCCATTTCCTCTTCCCTTTTCGATTACCTTGTCACCACAGATATGACATTTTTGGCTGATCCTGCCATAATCACGCCAAAGTTCCACTAATATAAATCTAATATCTATGGTCCGATTTTAATGTCATTTGGATGAAAATAGGAGCAAATATTATGATCAAACCTCTATCTTCACTTACCTCTATTACACAGTGTCATAGTGTTTGTTTTCTCATAAGCTTCTTATTCTCAACCACAAGAAAACCTCCATGTCATGTAGTTGACTCTAGTAGGCGCTCAAGGCCTATAGTTGACCTAAATGGGCTTCTCTGTCCTTGCAACCCCCAAATGAAATACATGAATCTCTGATAGGATGAATCTCTGTACTGACGTTGATACTTCTCTGCCTTGTAATGAGCAACAAGTGAGCATCTGTGTCCTGTAATCGAACCTTCACTAATTTTCTTGTCACCTTCTGTCCTGTAGTGGACCTCCAGTGGTCTACTGTTTTGCAGTCATCATCTGCAAAACATCATCTCTTCTGTACTTGATGGACGTTTCAATTTTGTGGTGAACTCTGGCAGGCCTCTGCGTCCTATAGACCGTCCTCAGCAGGTTTCCCTGTCCTGTAGAGGATTCCCTGTCCTGTAGTCAGACTCTTGATTATGCTGTGGTTGATTTCAAGTTTTCATGACCGGAAGTCAACTCTGAATATGCATCCATATCTTTTAGCTGATCCAGTGGGAAACAGCTATATGCCTGGAACTGTTAGGTACCAGGAACTATTACTGGCTCTTAAGCATGCCATGGACAGCCAAATCAATAAAAAACCTTTAAAGGGGTTATCCAATGCTATAAACTGCCCTCCCATATGCCGAGCCCCTCACAGGGAATATACTTACCCCGCTCCCCGCGCCACTCCTGGTCCCCGTACCGCCCCTGCTGCTGCTTCTCCCTGTGCGCCGATGAAAACATCTGGTGTCGGGGGTGGGGGGTGGGGAATGAGCCCCCCTAGCATGACCCACGATGCTAGGATAACCCCTTTAAACCATATAGGTCACCAGTGTTGCATGTAGTTCGCTATCAGTGTCATGGTGCTGCACTTCCCTTCCTGCACATCTCATGATGCCTAGCATTTTGCAGGCACAGACTATGAAGAGTGGAGAGATAAGATAATGGCTTCCCTTCTCATTCCTTCTGGTGGTATTTTACTGAAAGGTGACCATATAATGCCCACCATAAACAGGAGCCACTGACCACACTGTTTAGGTGATAGTAATCTCCTGGGACTCTCCCAAAAACATGCATGCTTGGATCAGTTGATAATGCATGTTTACTGCAATAGGGAACAGGAGGAACAATATACAGAATTCTTCTGATTGATGGCTAATATTGTTTACCTGCAAATTTTCTATCCTAGACAACAAAATAATGAAAATCAAATGTAAAGGGGTCGTCCCACCAAGGCTTATGTTCATAAGCCTTATTAGAGCCTATGGATGCAATAATGAAATATCCCCTGCTTGGGACCCCTGTCTATGATTGTATACCAATTTATCATCATCAGCACTATATCTGTAACCAATCTATCAGCATCAGTTTTTACTTCTCTAGGGACACACAGTTGCGGCTCTGACTCTGATTGGAGGAAGCGGCTAATATTGTGTTAACACTGTGCAATTCTCATTTATCAGTGGAGGAGGCTCACATAACTGTCATCTCTCCTTCTATTAATATCTACTATTTCATATTAGAAACAATAAAAGGAACTTATCTACGATACAACGCGATGATCTGCAGGATGATCCTGCTGCTCTGGGCAGAGCCGGGAGATGTCCATCTTCACTGCTCACCGAGCTACAACTGACTGGAGGCAACTGACTTTTTTTTTTTCCAAATTCAAACCGACTAATTCTATTGGTGGATGGCTACTGCTATCAACATGGTAATGTGGAGCAATTCTATTGGTAGATGGGTACTACTGTTAACATAGTAATGTCGAGCAATTCTATTGGTGGATGGTTACTGCTATTAACAGCAATGCCAAGCAATTCTATTGGTGGATGGCTACTGCTATCAACATGGTAATGTGGAGCAATTCTATTGGTAGATGGGTACTACTGTTAACATAGTAATGTCGAGCAATTCTATTGGTGGATGGTTACTGCTATTAACAGCAATGCCAAGCAATTCTATTGGTGGATGGCTACTGCTATCAACATGGTAATGTGGAGCAATTCTATTGGTAGATGGGTACTACTGTTAACATGGTAATGTCGAGCAATTCTGTTGGTGGATGGTTACTGCTATTAACAGCAATGCCAAGCAATTCTATTGGTGGATGGCTACTGCTATCAACATGGTAATGTGGAGCAATTCTATTGGTGGATGGCTACTATTATTAACATGGTAATATAAAGCAATTCTATTGGTGGATGGCTACTGCTATTAACATGGTAATGTGGAACAATTATATTGGTGGATGGCTACTAGAGAGAAGCTGCGTTCACCCACCAAGGGTACTACTTTTACATCTGTGGCACTATTATCCGGCCGTCTGTCCCGGCAGAGAATGCTGGGAATTGGCCGGACACAAACCGCAGCATGCACCGATTTTTGTGTCTTGATAATTCTCAGCATATTTGCCAGATTATGGCCAGATCTCCGCCGGACCCTTTTATAATTACAGTAATGGGGCCGGTGGTCATTTCAGTTGCATCTGCTAAAATAGCCTGCCGGAATCCATGTCGCAGATGTGAAAGTAGCCTTACACAGCTGATGGTGACAGCATGATCCTGTAGAGCACCATGACATAATTGGTGATATTACACTGTATGAACTTTGGCATTGAGAGCGCAATCACATCCATCGACGCTTGTTTGCACTGGCCTGATTACACATGCCAAGGCAAACTGAATATAGGAGGAAAGATCACTACCACATTCTGTTCTACTCATTATAGGCAGCTTATCCCTGATTACACAGAGAGATGTGCTGCCGATAATCGGACAGCCTCTTAAGGTGGTGATGGATAAGGGCCTGTGTGTGCCCAGATATGTACAGCCTTCACTCAGGTCAGGGGTAGGCTTATAAATGTATAGGAGGTAAGCTCCATCTAGGTTGGTTGCAGTCAGCATTTATCATATAAAATGGTGCTCCTAGGTGGACATTCACTTTGAAGTGGATCTTTCAGATCTCTTATGTTACCCTATATGGGGGCAGCATAGCGAAACTATGTGAAATACTGAATTTAGGAGTACAGTACTTAAATAATGGAATCTGTAGCTCTTTATTTCTAATTGATATGCTTTTTAAGTGCGACTATCACCTCCTCTTAATGATCAGGTAACTATTGGGAATTGTGATGAGTGAATTGATTCATACAAATTGACTTGTTCATCAATTAAAGTTCTTACGCATCGAGGCTGTCCCTACTGCTCGAGAGACTCCCCCCTTATTTGGCATCTTTTGACATCGCTGACTCTGTCAGTCTCATGCCAGCACTGCTGCACTGAGTACTGGAACAGCGACTGTGCATGTGCCTCTACACTTTTGGCTAAAGGTGCATGCAGGATGTCTGACCCTGCCAATCAAGTGGGAGGGGGGGGAGGCTCTTGAGCAACAGGGACACAAATGGATCTGTATAATTCGATTTGCTCATCTCTAATTTTGAATGAGCATTGGTCCATCCATATAAAAGTTCGTAAATGGATTAGTTTGACCAAGGAATCTAGATAGTGGCTCTAAGGCCAGATTAAGAAGTATGAGTGACAGTGGTCACTAGGGGTCAGTAACCTCCGGCACTCCAGACGTTGTGAAACTACAACTCCCAGCATGTTCTATAAATTTCTATGAGATTTCCTAGAACAGCAGTGAAGGCATTCATGCTGCGAGTTGTATTTTCACAACAGGTGGAGTGCCGAAGGTTGATGATCCCTGCCCCTAGTTAACAAGCTAAGGGCTTGTTCACACGGCCGTAGGACCGCAATGCAGGGGCACCTACCGTGGTGCTTCCGCATGCGGATCACGGACCCATTCACTTCAGTTGGGTCCGCGATTCACATCCGACTGTCCAAACAGCACAAAAATAGAACAAGTTTTATTTTTTTGCGGTGCAGAGTTGTGGACAGGTCCGCAATACATGGGCACTGGCTGTGTGCACCCTGCATCACGGAGATGAAGTGCGGAATGGAGGTACGGATTGGAACCCCACAGGAGCAGTACGGAGTGCTTCCATGGGGTTCCGATCTGTTCCTCCATTCCACACTGCATCTCCGTGATGCGGGGTGCACACAGCCGGTGCCCGTGTATTGCGGACCCGCCGTATGAGGGCCACACAACAGCCGTGTGAACAAGCCCTAAATATACTAATCTGGATCCTTTCTTTCTTACATATGGCTTCTATCCATCCCCTAACCCTTCCTTTAAAGCCTATAAAGACTATAAATCATAGCAGCTGTGCTAGAGGCTTCCAGCTTGCTTCTAGCCCAGTCCAGCAATGCAACGACCTTCCTAAGGGTGCATTCACACGACAGTATGTATTTTACGGTCTGCAAAAAGCGGGTCTGCAAAAATATGGATGATGTCAGTGTGATGTCCATGTTGCATCCGTTTTTGTTTTGCGGATCCATTATAGCAATACCTATTTCTGTCTGCAAAATAAACAAGAATTTTTTTATTTTTTTTGCAGGACAGCGGAACAGGTATACGGATGCGGACAGTATGCATTGAAATGAATGGGTCCATATCAAATCCAAAAACACTGCAGATCGGATGAGGACCAAAAATATGCCTATGTGAATGGGTTCTAAGGGGTTGTTCACATATCAGTTTTTTGATCAGTTATTTCAATCAGTTATTGTGAGCCAAAACCAAGTGTGGGTCAAAAACACAGAACAGTTGCAGATCTTTTCATTATACCTGATATCTGTGGAGCTCCACTTTGGGTTTTGGCTGCACATGAATGATGGAAATAATGATCAAATAACTGATATGTGCACAACCCCTAATACTGTGAGCTCCATAATGTCACTTCCCAAAGCCAGGTTTAAAATTAACTATGGGGAAGATGTACATGAGGTAAGAAACTACATTAGCATATCTGTTAAAAACTATAGTACTCTCATAAGACCTTTAGTAGAGATCTGTCATGCTTGTAGGACTGATCAGAACCAGTTATCAGATTTTCAACCTGATTCCTGTTTATGCTAAATTACTTTCTGTGGCATTTTGTGATATTCAGGTAAGTATACTTCAATGCTTGAGGGGCCCGGCATATGGGGGGGGGGGGGGGGGTTTTTATAGTCTTTGGAATAACCACTTTAATCTTGTGTTTTTGACCTGGCTTGTGTAGCCAAGGATTCTTGCCCTCTTCCTGCTGCCATTTGTGTTTGGACTCAGACTGTTTTAGTGGTTTCTTCTGCTTTTGTGTTCTGTGCCTTTTGTTTTCTTGGTTCACTATAGTATTGGACCACTTTCTTCTTGACTATTTTCTATGGGCTAAATTTAGGCAGACTTGCATAGAACACATGTAAAGTGAGCCAGTGTGCAGCAATACCTAAAATAATAGGCTTTGTTAAACTACAATGTCTATGTATAGCAAGTAAAAATCAGAACTAGGGACATAAGTACAAAAATCCTATGCCTAGATGAACATTCTAAGCCGATCAGTGAGAGATAAGTGAATATCCAGGTGGTGCAAGCAACTAGATGCATTCTATACATATATACAGCTTGCTCCTAAGTGTCATTCAGCAACAATGTTTGGACACACCTTAATATTCCCTAAGATTTTAGTGTGCATTTTCATGTACAGATAAATAGGAGCGCATTAACACCTGAAGGTTCCTCCTAAATGTATCAAAGACTGGAAAAAGATACAAAACATCCCCACGAATACAATAGAGTGCAAACATATACAGTTGGACACAAATTCTCAATCAAAATATTTTCTATTTTAGGTTACCACTTTGTAGATGCTTAACTGCACACATCTTGGCATTCCTGAAGCTTCATATGGTAACACCTGTGGCCCATTTCAACTTACTTAGCCAAAGGTCCTGAAAACCCCCAATGTTCTTATTCTGCAGGTCTGCTCACTGTGGGATCAGCTTTTCTGGTTAGCACCCCATCAACTCTCCTTCTTGGTCAAATAGCCCTTACACAGCCTGGAGGTGTGTTTGGGGTCATTGTCCTGTTGATAAATAAATGATGGTTTAACTAAACTAAACGCAAACGGGATGGAATAGCATGCTGCTGCAAGATGTTGTGGTAGCCATGCTGGTTCAGTATGCCTTCAATTTTGAATAAATCCCCAACAGTGTCACCAGCAAAGCACCCCCACACTATCAAACCTCCTCCTCCATGCTTCACGGTGGGAACTAGGCATGTAGAGTCCATCCGTTCACCTTTTCTGCGTCGCACAAAGACACGGTGGTTGGAACCAAAGATCTCAAATTTGGACTCATCAGACCAAAGCACAGATTTCCACTGGTCTAATGTCCATTCCTTGTGTTCTTTAGCCCAAACAAGTCTCTTCTGCTTGTTGCCTGTCCTTAGCAGTGGTTTCCTAGCAGCTATTTTACCATGAAGGCCTGCTGCACACAGTCTCCTCTTAACAGTTGTTGTAGAGATGTGTCTGCTGCTAGAACTCTGTGTGGCATTGACCTGGTTTCTAATCTGAGCCGCTGTTAACCTGCGATTTCTGAGGCTGGTGACTCGGATGAACTTATCCTCCGCAGCAGAGGTGACTCTTGGTCTTCCTTTCCTGGGGCGGTCCTCATGTGAGCCAGTTTCTTTGTAGCGCTTGATGGTTTTTGCGACTGCACTTGGGGACACTTTCAAAGTTTTCCCAATTTTTCGGACTGACTTACCTTAATTTCTTAAAGTAATGATGGCCACTTGTTTTTCTTTACTTGCTTTTTTCTTGCCATAATACAAATTCTAACAGTCTATTCAGTAGGACTATCAGCTGTGTATCCACCTGACTTCTGCCCAACACAACTCATGGTCCCAACCCCATTTATAAGGCAAGAAATCCCACTTATTAAACCTGACAGGGCACACCTGTGAAGTGAAAACCATTTCAGGTGACTACCTCTTGAAGCTCATCAAGAGAATACCAAGAGTGTACAAAGCAGTAATCAAAGCAAAAGGTGGCTACTTTGAAGAACCTAGAATATAAGACATATTTTCAGTTGTTTCACACTTTTTTGTTAAGTATATAATTCCACATGTGTTAATTCATAGTTTTGATGCCTTCAGTGTGAATCTACAATTTTCATAGTCATGAAAATACAGAAAACCCTTTGAATGAGAAGGTGTGTCCAAACTTTTGGTCTGTACTGTATATATGGACTAAGCCCTCACTCTGATATAATAAAATCTGAGACTCTCAGCCGATGAAGGGGTATGCCCTGCTTAAGCAGACACTTCTTCACAGAGAATATTCCTATATAATTGTTTTAGTTACTTAAGTACTGACCATTGAACCTTTAACTTGACAAAAACGGAACTGTACGATAAAAGACTATTAACAAACAACAGGGTTTACATAATAATCTGTTATATTGCTACTTTGTGTTTTTTATGTATTTTGACAGCATCACACAAGATCATATTTAGTGCAGAAAAAAGTTGGATTTGGGTATTTTCAGCCATTGTTCTCTTTCAAGCTCTGTCAGGTTAGATGACATTTTCGGGTCTTTCCAGAGATGTTCGATTTCAGAGCTCTGGCTGGGCCACTCAAGGACATTTAAGAGTTGTCCCTAAGCCACTCCTGTCTTGTCTTGGCTGTATGCTTAGGGTCATTGTCTTGTTGAAAGGGGAACCTTTGGCCCAGTCTGAGGTGAAGAGCATTCTGGATCATTTTTCATTAAGAATATCTCTGTACTTTGCTCCATTCATCTTTCCCTCAACTCTTTCCCTGCAAAGTCATCATCCATGACCACCAAGAGCTGCTACTACCGTTATCGGCTACTTGATCATCCATCTCCTACACTTCTTTCCACTGACACCCTCACTATCATCATGGGTGATTTCAGTTTGACTAATGCTATTTAGCCTCCTCTGAACTTTCACTCACTTCCTTCTTTGTCCCGTCATAATGCGCCTCCACATATACTTAAGGGCCACAAATCAAACCTTATTTTTGCACCTCTCTGCTCCCTATCTCAAAGACACCAATCCATGTGTGACTTGCTTTCATTATTTTCACCAGCCCACTTCCCCTTAGTCCAGAAACTGGCACCCCCTTATATAAAGCTCAATGTCTTGATATTCATATATCTCTTGTGAGACATCAGAACCACTAAGTTGACTGATGGACTTGTGCTATCTTGCAAGGAAGGTGTTATTGAGTCTTAATTGACAAACAAAGACTGTGGGTGCTAAAATAACTACTAATTTACTTTAAAATAACAGGTCAGTCTGGAGGCCAAATCAGGAGTAGTCCTCCAACAATGCAACAGCTTCACCTCAGACTAGAGGCAAAGTGAAAATTTAGCAATTCCTCCCTCATTTAGGGGAATATGTTGGTGGCTTTACTCTGCAGTCTCCCAAAGACCTGCTGAAGCCATTGAAGACACATTGGCAGTGTCTCCCTTATACTATAAAATGCTATATGAGGACTGTAGCCATCTCTGCCAGTAAATATTGTCAATTATTAGGGAGAGGTACGCTCCGAACTGGTGGCTTCAACACATTTCTGGCTTTTCATTTGTTTTAATCTTTCTGGGAAACAGAAGGCGATGAAAATTGCTTTCTAAATTTTTTTTTTTTTTTTTTTTACAAAGTTAGGAAATGCAACCAAACAAAGTGAAGTATAATCTGCTAATTATGTTGCAAGTCAGTTTATGCATATTCATATTTTGTCAGGAACATAGACACCTCTGTAAATGCACCCCTTGGTCATGGCAGTGAGAAGATCACAGCATCCTCTCTCTCAACTTCTGTCTAATTGGATGACATGTTCGTGGGGTGTCCTGAAACTCAAACCATCGATTGCTCTGTTCCCTAGTAATATGGTAGCCATTTACTTCGATATGAAGCCATTTTGCTCCATCCTATCGTTTGTGTGAACGTAAAAGTGCAAGGGATGTTTCTCTAGGAGCCAACTATGGCGCAAGAATATAATAATGGTAATAATAATAATAATAGTAATAAATGTAAAAGTATTGTATTGCTTTATTATAGTTATTAGTGTTCAGCAAATTGAAGTTACTGAAGTGGACTTTGATCTGAATTTCAGGAAAAATGTGATTAATTACGAAGCCGTAATTCCTTGTTCTTTGTGGTAACGATTCAATTTTTCCTGAAATGGCAGTAAAAAACAAACAAAAAAATACATACTTGTGGTTGAGGTCATCTTGATTGAAGAAAACACACCAAATCTTACGAGCGCTGACGTGCTCTGACATCACCACATAACCACGCTGGCCGGGCACAGACACACATACAATGGAATGCGATTAGTGATGAAGTAATTCATCACAAATCGAATTTCTTTGTGAACTTCGGTGAAGCAGCCAAATCAAATTTTTGATAACTTCACTCATGTCTGCTGACACTATTTGGCAGAAGAAATTCTGTTCCTCTGTCCTGAGGGTGAACATCTGATGGTGTGAACCCACACCATATGTGATTTCCTTTTACATTTTGCTATGGGCGACATGTAAATGTGATATATTGGTCGTTCATGAACATCACACTATATTGAAAGGGTTGTCCCATGAAAAAGTATCCTGGAATCTGGATACTTAAAAAGTGAGTTATTTAATGAAATCTATCTGTATAGCGCCACCTGCTGTGTAATTTCTCTGTCCTCCTGACTGAGATAGAAGCACATGCTCAGTTCCATCTTTCAACTGTCACTAGCTGCAGCAGACAGGGCACACCCTCTTAGAAAGGACATGCCCCCTGAGCTGCCAGCCTGAAATAAATCTAGCAGAAGAATTGGAGCAATGAATGAGGAGATCAGGTACAGGGCTGGTTCTAGCTTTGTTAGAAAGAGGTTGTCATGGACTAGATTATGTATAATTTTCAATTTCTACATTAATCATGGAATAATCCCTTGAAGGTAGGTCTACTAGCTGTGTATTTTCAATAGGAATTTTACACCCAAACTCTGCAGTCTTCCAGCTGCAAGTAAGGGCTCAATCACACGACCGTATGAATGAGTCCACATCTGTTCCGCAAACATAGCCATTTTCTATCATAGTGGAGGCCATGTGCAGTCCGCAAATTGCAGAATGCACAAAGGCTGGTACCCGTGTTTTGCAGATCCACAATTTATGGACAGTAAAACACTATGGGCGTGTGAATGTAGCCAAAATGAACATTTTGTAACTTCATTCATTCATAGGCAGTGCAATAACCTATGTAGATTTAAAAGGGTTGTCCTGTTCCCTCTGGCTATACTTCATGTCCCCACCTGTTGACTTCCACACAAACAGGCTCACGTGTGCCACTGCAGCCAATAACTGGCCTCAGCGATGTTATGTCCCCAAGCAGCACGTCACTGCTGGGTTAGACCCTGATTGGGGACACATTTCTGCTCAAGCCAACTACTGATTGCAGCGGTACACATGACCCTGTCAGTGTGGGCATCAACAGGTGGGGACCAGAACTGCAGTGAAGACAGTCTGCAAGCAATGGAGCCAGAGCCAAGTGGCAGGGAGCAGGTAAGTATGGCACAGATACCACTGGGGTGAGGAAAGGGTGGTAATATTAAAAAAAATCGTGGACAACCGCCAAGAAATCCACAACATTTCTTGTGGATGGTGCACAGTTGTGAAGCAGTTTTGTTTTGTAATATTATGGATAAAATCTGCCAGTAAATCCATATGTTAATATGGATAGTCGGACAATATTCAGTCAGTGCTGTCAGTGGTTGACAGTGCAGGGACACGCCCTCAACTGGTAACACTCAGTTGAAAGTTTATTGCAGACCACTGTGAATTCATCCATACATTTCTAATAGGAATAATAGAGGAATGGCATAACACAGAGTCATAAGAATAGATTAAACAGAATTGTTACATGGGAAATTCAAGTAGTTACAAAGACAGACATGTCTGGAGAGGAGACAGGTCCTCTTTAAGTACATGGAGTGTAACCAGGCCCCTCTTCCCTTGCTTTTGTTAAAAAAAAAAAACAAAAACACTATACATGATAGGTACCGTGTTTCCCCGAAAATAAGACAGGGTCTTATTTCTTTTTTTTTCCCCGGAAAAAGGGTTAGGGCTTATTATTGGAGTAGGTCTTATTTTTGCCCCCACTGAACATATATGTCTTTTTTTTTTTTCCAGGGCCTCTGTGCACACAAAACATATGCTTACCTACATTCCGCTCCGGACTTCTTTTTCTCTCCCAATCCTGTCATCCAGCGTGATCCCGCGAGACCCAGCGCCAAGGTCACGTCTCGCGGGATCATTACCGGGGAGATGTCTTGCAGCGCTGGATAGGGTATGGGTATAGGTGTGTATATAGGTAACTAACTGCGCAGCGCTGCATACTATAGTACACAGCATTGCACAGGTAGTGTCACCAGCAGAGAGGCCCAGACTGGTCATTAAAATCACTTGTCCCTGCCCCCACCCCCCACCCCAATCCCCGCGGGGCTCGGACCGTAACCCTATTCTCAGTGTATCATCAATGTACATAGGGCTTATTTTTGGAGTAGGGCTTATATTTTAAGCCTACTCCAAAAACAGGGCAAAATAGCACTAGGGCTTATTATTGGGGTAGGTCTTATTTTCGGGGAAACAGGGTATTAGCTCATCTGTAAAAACCCAAACTATAAAATTATTAATTTCATTTGCACAATGAAGATTGTAAATGAATTGGTACCAAGGTAAACTGTAGCTCATCACGCAGAACACAAGCAGAACACAAGCAGAATCATACAGAAAAATAAAAACGTGATGGCTCTCAGAATACGGCAGCACAAAGCAAAGTTTAGAATGTTTTTTTATTGTGCAAAGTTAGTAAACTTCAAAAAACCTATATAAACTTGGTCTCACCATAATAAGACTAATCTGCAGAATAAAGTTATGTCATTTAATACTACCGGGGGAACACTGTAAAAACGAAACCCAAAACACATTAGCGAAATCGTTTTTTTTTTTAATTGTCCCCCCTACCCCCAGAGAAAAATAATAAAAGTTTTCAATAATCTACATGTGCTCCAAAACAGTATCATCAAAAATACAAGTCATCTTGCAATAAACAAGTGAAAGGAAAAAATAAAAAGCTCTCTTTTGTAATATATAATTATTATTAGTATTATTATTATTACTCTATCTAAGTTCTACTTTATATACAGACACACAACAGTCATCCAATGTACAGGAGGCACAGCGGATGCAGACTTTCCTATTTTGTGGTAATTAAGCTCTACCTGGCTCTGCCTTTTCATATGTAAAGTATTTTTCAGAATGATTTCCAGCAGGAGGGAGGTTACATGAAGTAAGATGAGACCACAGGCCGCACTTCCCCTGGTTACATTGTTAGTGTGGTAACCTATAGGACAGCAGGGACTTTCACTGACATGCGGCTTCCTGGAGACCGTCACCAACAACAATGAGTCTGTAAGAGAAACAGTGAGCTGAGAACTACTGCTGCCAAGACCGAGGACATTGCAAGCCCTGCATCTTCTCTACAACGTCTCTGCATCTGAAGACACAGGTAGAAGACAGTCACTTATACCCTGCAGTAAGACTTATAGTCATGTCTGATAGCTGTCCTGGAGGCCTGCCATCATGCATCATCATAACTATAGTTATTAGTGTTGAGTGAAGTCGAAATTTCAGGAAAAATTTGATTCACTGCGAAGCTGAATTTCCTGGTGCTTCAAGATAACAAATCGATTTTTCCTGAAAAGGCGGTAAAAATAAAAAATCATACTTACCTCATCTATTTAAGCGCAAAGAGTTCGTCATTGTCATCTTGCTTGTAGATCCTGCGTGAATCCATATGATGTCACCATGCTGGCTGACGTGACACGCTGTGCGAAATTTCACGCTGGATCGTCAAGCAAGATGGCTGCGACGAGCTCTTTCCGATGAAATTGATGCGGTTTGTATGATAATTTTTTTATTTATTTTTTTTTTAATGTGCAAACAGTAAAACGCTTTAATATGGATCTCAGATGCGGCGATCAGCGATGAACGCAGCATCTGAGGGGTTAAATAATAGGGGGGGAGCACAATCGGCGTTCCCCGTCATTGCACCCACTGTTTACAAAGAAATGCTCTTCGTGACGAAGTGATTCACCACATAGCAAATTCTTTGTAAAATTCAGCGAAGCTGCCAAATCGAATTTTAGAGAAGTTTGCTCATCTTGTATAGTTATACATGGCCGCTGTGATTCACAGCCATGGGATAATTTACCATGGGACAATTTAGCATTGTAATATTGTTATCTATGTAACATGTTAAAGGGTCTTACATTACCAGCTGTCTATGAAATGTACAGGTGAACTGGCAGACATGCAGAGCGTCTACTGTACAACCCCCTGAACTGGATTTGAGGGTACATTAAGGCTAAGTTCACACAGCAAAATCGGTGGCATTAAAATCTGACCAGATTACTAGCTGAAGAGAGGTGGTTTTTGGTGGCAGATTTCTGATTTGGTAGAGGTTTTAGAGGAGATTTCACAGGAGTATTCAAAGAGCATTTGGTTAAGATTTTGCTGTATTTAATGGCGTTTTTTCTTAACATTGACTGAATGTAGCCGGGGCGGATTGGGAACTTAAAGTGGCCTGGAAAAAAATGTAATAGTGGCCCCATGTTGTAGGTGGGTCCAAATTGATAGAAGACAGACCAAAACAAGTAGGCAGGGACAACAAAAGTAGGTGAGGCCTGTAATACCATAGTGCAGCACAGAATACCGCCCCAGCAGAACCAAATACCACAGGGCAACACAAAATCCTGCCACCCCAACCACAGTATTTAACTGTATCACTATCATGATTGAGGACGGTAATACAGTTGAGTTCAGGAGGGACTTGTGGCCATTGAGAATCGGATCATTATGTACCTGGCCTGCGGCCATCAAGAGGGCTTGAGTAGCCCTCTAGGCATTGGCCCACCGGGATGTAGGTTCTATTGCCAATCCACCCCTGGCCTTACACAATCATTACAAAAAGGCAGATGGCACGTTCTGGAGCCACATGGTTCTCTTCCAATCACTGCTGTCAGGAGAACTCTTTCCCAGCTGACAAGACTATAGTCAGATTGTCTTCTCCATATGTTCTTTTCTGACGGACTATAGTATCACCAAGTTCCACTTCCAAGGTGGAGGGAAGGGGTGGGGATTAAATTGGGTGCTTTCTGTGCTATCTGGTTGGTCATAGATTCTGTAGTGCCTTTTGTGGACATATTTCCCTCTGCTGTATGTAACCAGGTATCTAATAATGGGACTCGTAGTAGTTTGTATATCACATTGAGACCACTTTTATGACTGCCTGTATATGAGGTTTCACAAACTAGACAGAAATAATATCTAATAGCATTTCACTTTAAGGAAGCGCCTACATTTTCATTGTATTCCTTTTTATTTTCTGTATTATTCTTAGAAATGCCTCACAGAAGATCTGCATCCAGCATCCGGTCTGATAACAGCGACATGGACCTAGAAGGAATGGGTAAGACTCGTTTTTGGTGTCTGCAAAAACATATCTACTTTATAGCCATAAAATATACATCAACTGGTTAGGAAAGCTGGCAGTAGGGCAGAGCTGAGGGCACCACGCCTGAGCTTCTCTAAGGCTACTTTCACACCAAAACGCTTCCGTCATGATAATACAACCATCTGCATCCGTTCTGGACGGATCCGGTTGTATTATCTTTTAAAGGGAACCTGTCACCTCCTTTAGGCAAATTAAACTGTAAACATTACCTTAATGTACAGATCAGTGTGATTCTATTGAAGGTCCTGATACTGAGAACTGCCTGCTGAAAATGTAGTAAATTGAACTTTTATTCCTCCTGCGCGAGCTTTTCCGAGTCATCTTGAAGTCAAGGGGGCAGCGGCCTCCTTGCTTCGAGTCAAGAAAGCCACTCCCCACTTCCCTGTGATAGACAGTTTGCCTGGGTGCCGGGGTTCGCGCAAATCTAGCGCATGCGCGTTGCGCGATTTCTGACTGCGCGATCCCGGCCCCGGCTCTTCAGTTTGCCGGCGCTTCTCCTGTCTCTGCGCATGCGCCGCATTACAAAGCGAGAGCGCGCCCGCCGTCCCCGCACGCAAGGGGTCACAGAAGCGCCGGCAAACTGAAGAGCCGGGGCCGGGATCGCGCAGTCAGAAATCGCGCAACGCGCATGCGCTAGATTTGCGCGATCCCCGGCACCCAGGCAAACTGTCTATCACAGGGAAGTGGGGAGTGGCTTTCTTGACTCGAAGCAAGGAGGCCGCTGCCCCCTTGACTTCAAGATGACTCGGAAAAGCTCGCGCAGGAGGAATAAAAGTTCAATTTACTACAATTTCAGCAGGCAGTTCTCAGTATCAGGACCTTCATTAGAATCACACTGGTCTGTACATTAAGGTAATGTTTACAGTTTAATTTGCCTAAAGGAGGTGACAGGTTCCCTTTAAATAGCCAAACTGATCCAAACTAATCTGTCATGAACTCCATTGAAAGTCAAAGGGGGACGGATCAGTTTTCTATTGTGTCTGAGAAAACGGATCCGTCCCCATTGACTTACATTGTGAGTCATGACCAGATCAGTTTGGATCTCTTTCTTCATGTGGACACCAAAACGCAGCAAGCAGCCTTTTAGTGTCCGCCTACAAAACGGAATGCTGACTAAACTAAAGCAAAACTGATGCATTCTGAACGGATCCTTTTCCATTCAGAAAGCATTAGGACAAAACTGATCAGTTTTGGACCATTTATGAGAGCATGTAACGGATCTCACAAACGGATCCTTACAACGCAAGTGTGAAAGTAGCCTTACATGTGTGGTCAGGTATACAGGAAATGGGAACAGAACTACTGAAAAAATATAAATATGAGAAACATGCAGATATAAAGGTTATGATAAAGAATGGATATACTGTATAGATATGTAGTGTTGTGAGTGGACCCTGTTGGACCACCAGTTTTGTGTCTGTTATGTGGTTACCCAGAATGCTGGCTGTGATATCACCCCCTTCACCCTCTGTCCTCCCTTTTTCATACCCATTAGGGCTCATGCACATTAACATATTTTTTGTCCGCGTCCGTTACTGTGGCATCCGCAAAAATATAGAGTAAAACATGTCCTATTATTGTCTGCATTACGGACAAGGATAGGACTGTTCTATTATGGCCGGAACATTCCATTCTGCAAAATACAGGACACACACAGTCAGTATCTGTGTTTTGCGGAGCCGCAATTTGCAGACCGCAAAACAGGCAATATTCATGTGCATGAGCCATGTGCATATTTTTATACCTGAACCTGGCATGGCTTCCTTGAGATTTGTCAGGTTGTTGAAAGATTTAGGGACTCGGCCAACATGTCGTACTCCGCATCCAACATTGTCCTCATGCCGCTACCTGTATGCTGAGCTTTTCATCAAATTCTTATAAACAGTGAAAAATAAGTCAAAAGTCTTTCCCCTAAAGGGCCCTTTACTTGGGCCGAGAATCAGCCAGATAATCACTAACCTCTGAACGCACATTAGAGATTATCTGGCACTGTAATGGTGCCGCCGATTACCTGATGAACGAGTAATGTTTAGGCACTTAAATCTTGTTTTCTGGCAGCAGATCGTGCTGTGTACACTCTGCTGCCGGTAAACAACGAGTCTGTATGGGGACGTGCAATGGCATTAGCGATCGCTCCTCCTAAATGCAGTGGTCTCCACTGACGAGCTGGTGTTTGCTGGGAAGGAACACTTCCGTCTCGTCAAGGAAGGCAGGACTAAGCATCGATCGGCCACATCATATGGCTATTATGCCTTTAAACCAAGAGTCTCCTGATGAACCTCGCATCAATTTAAAGGGGAAACGCATCGAGACCGTATGAGCATCTGTGAACACAGGCATACCTAGATTTGGGATATTCTATGAGGTAGGGCGTATTTAGTGAAAAGGGTACAGCCACCGATAAGTGGGGCCGCTCCTTTCGGGGCGATTACTCTGCTTTTAGGCAGGGACGGGATAGTTCAAGTAGGGACAGTATCCCACCTGCCTGAAAGTGTGACTCATGATCAGCACTGGAGAAGAATTTCTGCAGCCTCCGGTGATTGAATTATTTGAAAATAGATGAGCCCCCCCTCCTCTCTACAAGAGTGACCCACCTAACCGTGAGTGGCCACCATTGTGGCAAAATATTAATTGCTATTTATCGAATCGCAAACAGGTAGCCTGTGATTATTATCAGAAACATCTTATCGTTTTGTTATTTATTTTATGTGCACTGTTTTTTGGTGTGGGATTCTTTAAATTGACTTAGTAAAAGTTATGTTTTAACAGGGTATTTTTTTCAGTGATAAGCTCGTCAATTGCCTGCTGAATTGTCCTGTCTAAAGGAACCTTAAGACATAAGTGACATTAGTAATAGCTGTAGGCTGTATCACAGACAGATTTATTTATGATAAAGAAAATTTTGAGAAAGTACAAGTGTAGTGAGTCAGTAAAGGCACTTTTACACTGGTGTAATTGGCGGCATCCTTACACCGACAGATAATCGTTAACAAACGTTCCTATGAATGCTCATTAGCGATTATATGGCAGATTCTCGGCCCCTGTAAAGGGTCCTTAGGCTTTGTTGACAGGAGATTGGTAGAAACATACTGGAGATGTATGTACCACATGCTGCCATTGACCCCATGCTAAGACAACTATATGTATTTCACTTCAACAAAAAAAATCAAGATTTAAAGCAGCCAAATGGACACTCTTGTGTCAAATCTCTGACCCAACTGGATCCTTTCCCTACGTATACCACAAACTGAACCATAAATGTAGTGTGAACTGAGCCTTAGACACTTCTTATCCATTGGAATAGTGGTTAGCAAGACTACATAGTACGTATACGTACATAGTACGTAGTGTGGTGACCCTCTCAGACACATGACACTTCTTTAGGGAAGGGAAGTCTTACTTGGGAAGTCGTATTGATGCAAAAGTAACTCACAAACAGCTTGTAGAGAGTACAGGATTTTACTACGACCTCAGGACTTTGCCCACCAGAGGAGGTTCCAACAGAGGCAATCCGCGCCTAGGCACTGTCCGTCATGGAGAAGCCCTACCTCTGCCAACAGAATCTTCAGCAGGAACAGTGTGCCTAGAGCCCCAGTCCCACAGCGATCAGGCAACGCTGGTCTGAGTGATTGACAGACTTAGCTCTCTTAGGGTTAACAAGGGCTCAACGGAATAACAGGTCTTGAGCAGCATCAACACAGCATCAACACAGTAATTCTGTGTTCTAATTCCACTAGAACTAGTGCACTTGGGTTCTGATTCATGATGACAGCTGAGTGCAAAACAGTTTCTAAAGTATCATCAATATACCAAGTGCCCTCTGGTCCTTGTCTCCATATTTTTTAGGCAGCTGGCCCTGTTGGCTCCAGCACCCACAACACAATCACTGCTGTCTTTGACTTTGGGGGCCACAATGGGGTACAGAGTAAACCAGGAGAAATTAAAGTTGTCTGCAGATCCCATAAATCTTTGGCATGCTGGAGAGAAGCAGGAAGATTGTCGCTGCCTTCCTGCTGGTCTTTCCTGGCTGATGCCATCCTTCTCCTGGGTTCTTCTTGCAGTCCTGCCATGCTCTCTATGCTCCTTGGCGCCTTTCACCTGCCCCTGCCCCCAATCTCTGCTCTCTGTCCCCTGGAGTTGTCCTCCTCCAGAAACCAGTCGTCCAATAAGGGTTACAAATACCAATGCAGTATGTATTGGTGCTGCGTCCCATATAGAGTAATGCAGTAGTAAGTGCTGTTAGAAGGTCTGCTGCAGTAGGAAATAGAGGCATCATGGGGTGGTTTTCCTATAAACTCAAGTGGAGGTTCACATTGAGGAGACAAATAGGGTATGTGTGGCCTCTAGAAACTTAGACCCCTGACCAATTACCCATTCACTTAGAATAAGCTACGATATTTATAACTAGTGTTGCGGTACACTAAACTACTCACTTCTGGTGTGCCAACAGTTTCCATTCCTAGGCTGGCAGAAGTATGAAAATCTTGTTTTAGTGCTAGCGGATAATTGGAAGTCTTACAAATCACTGAGTTAGTAAAATTATAATGTGACAAGTTGTTTAGTTTTTACACTGGGTTAGGCTCCGTCTTTCATGCCCTAAAAGGAACCAAAAATTCTGTCAAAAATTCTAAACAGGTTTTCCATGAGAAGATTTGGCTCCCGGCCCAGGTAAATTCCTGTTCTTGCCTCCTAAAATAAATCCTCATAAAAGTAGTCCAGAAAAGCCAGCTTGCTATGTCAGATAATGGTACTATGCAAGCATCTCACTCCTCCATTGTCTTGGCATGAATAAAACTTTAACCCAAAGACAAACCTAGGAAACAATGTGCTGGTAAGGCCGCATTCACACCTGCAATCTTATTTTTATTTATCTTCTCCACTATAGGAGCAGATCAACAAAAATATTGAAAGTGGCGGTCCGGCACATTATGGACACAGGTGGCACCGAATGGACCCTATTCTCTATAATGTCCATCAGGGTTTCATCATGTGACCTTGTATTTTACTGGACAGCATGCTGAGATATTTTGTTCTGCATTTTTTGATGGTACAAAGAGTCATACAGTTAATCTGCTTCTGTTTAGTGTCTCCATACACTTCTGTTGGACATACTAACTCCAGATTCTGGACTTTCTAGTTCTTTCCATTCTCTTTTCCTGGAGTTCTGTGTAGTAGAGATGGCTTTCTCTCTGTGGATCTCTGGAGTTCAGGCTTAGTACTCTGAGGAGTGAGCACTAGTGTTGAGCGAGCATGCTCGGCCGAACTCGCTGTTCGGCCGAGCATGCCTACGCTCGGGTGCACTCGGTGTTCGGCCGAACACCGAGTGTACTCGAGCGCAAAGCTCAAGTCCCCTAGACGGATCCGTCATGACCCCAATGCAAGTCAATGGGGACGGATCCGTTTGGTGTGACACACTACTAAACGGATCCGTCCCCATTGACTTGCACTGGGGTCATGACGGATCCGTCCTTACCTTTCCCTGCAGCTCCCTCCTCCCGTCCAGCAGGTGGCGCTGTGGTAAAACTTACCACTCTGCGCGCCGTCTTCCTGCTGGAGCAGGTTGGGAGCTGCCAGGGAAGGTAAGTATGTCTCTGTGTCTGTGTGTTTTTTTTTTTTACTTTGGGGCACTTGTGTAAACCAGGCACCCCCATCTACTCCCATAGACTTCAGTTATCCTCGGGTGCTCGATCATCACTAGTGAGCACATGTAGTTCCCTCTCACTTCCTCAGCTAACACACTACTAACTGAGCTAGGGGCGGATCTGAGTCCATCTCCTAATTTCCTAAATGGGATTATTAACCCCAACTGATCCATACAGGTATATGCTGGTACATTACAAGGCATTAAAGGGTTTTTCTGGGATTTTGACACTGATGACCTATCCTTAGGATAGGTCATCGGTCTCAGATCTGTGGGAGTCCGACGACCAATCAGCTGTTTGAGAATGCACTGTGCCTCCTGTGTGCAGTACGGCCTTCAGCCACATGAAGTGCAGCAAGACCTCCCATCAATGGAAGGCAGATTCCTCACTGCTACAGGCAGGTTTTTGGTGCAGAATCTGCCTTAAATTCCATCTGTGAGAAATCTAGTGTGAACAGGGCCGTAGACAATTTTCATGAATCTGTCCCACTTAGTATTAGTACATATTCCATAGACATGTTGTGCTGCCATATTTGAGTGGAGAAGTGCAGAATAATCATTTCCACTATACAGATTTACTTATATCTCGTCCATATGTTTTATAGCGGACAGCGAGCTTGCCAAACTACAGCGTATGTTTCGCCTGAAGGAAGGACAGCGCCAAGCAACCACCATTGGGAAACAGGAGCAAATCAGGAGACAACTGTATGTATAGCTCACTTAAGACATGTTTGACTAATCTCCTGCAGAATGGCAGATTACTGCCTCGGGGAGACGTCTCTTAATGTCAGGTCATTAGTGCAGCATGGCACCCGGGGATGTGATGTCTAATAACATGAGGCACTGCAAGACACCTGCCACTTCTGCCATGGTTTGCATCTTATTTACAGGCAACCAGCATAATGACCCAGCATGCCATGTATAATTGTCACACATGTGTATTCATAGGCATAATTACGGTATAATTTATCCTGAACACTGGACATAGTCAATCACAATGAACTCCACTACCTGATCACATATTCATTCTCATTCTCTACATGGAACCACTTGTCTTTAAAGGGATTATCCACAAAAGGTTTTTATCACCTATCTGCAGGATGGGTGATATATATATATATATATATATATATATATATATATCAGATTGGGGGGAAGGGGAGTTCGGTCGCTGGGATGCCTAAAGGGTATATTAGACGGGTAGATTCTCTGCACGATAATTGCTAACAAGCATTCGTAGTAACGCTCGTTAATCTTCATCTGGCAGTCTAATGCCCCTTTCACACGAGCGGGAGACTCGCATGTCTCCCGCAACGCATCTACAGGGCTGGACTCGGCACGGACAGGGATCGCATATAATGCTATGCGATCCCTGTCAGTGCGGAGTCCAGCCCTGTAGATCCGTTGCGGGAGACATGCGAGTCTCCCGCTCGTGTGAAAGGGGCCTAATACTGCTGCAGATTGCATGATGAACAAGCAAACGCCCGATCATCGGGAAATCCAGATCTATCAGCATGCTGAAAGATCAGGATTTTCCTGCAGCGGATCGTACTGTCTAATTACATTCTGCCGCCGACAAACCACTGTAGAGCATGGGGACGAGCGATGGCATAGCAATGGCTCCTCGCCATGTTGCTGAGGAGGTGCAGGCGAGCAGGCGATTGCCGGGAGGGAACGCTTCCCTTCCGACAATCGTCTATGTGATTGGGGAGTCTAATACATTCTTAACCCTTTCAGCCCCGGAGGTTTTTTTTCTTTTCCATTTTCGTTTTGCGCTCCCTGCATTCATACAGCCATAACTTTTTTATTTTTCTGTTCACATAGCTGTATGGGGCTTGTTTTTTACGGGACAAGTTGTACTTCCCAACGCCACCATTTAATATTGCATATGGTGTAGTGGGAAGCGGGAAAAAAAATTCCAAATCAGGTGAAATTGCAAAAAAACGCAGTTTCGCTACAGTTTTACGGGTTTTTTATTTACGGGTTTATTTTTGTTCATTAAAATTGACCAGTTTCATTCTACTGGTCAGAACGAATCCGGCGATACCTAATATGTAAAGTTTTTCTTGCGTTTTGATAGTGATAAAATAATTATAAAGTTGGAATTTTTTTTGTCATATCTTGACCCCTATAACTTTTTGGTATTTGTGTGTACGGAGCTGTATGGGGGCTCATTTTTGAGCGGCGATCTGAACTTTCTATTGATACCATTCTGGGGTGTGTATGACTTTTTGATTGCTTTTTATTTAATTGTGCCTCCCCGGTTAATGCCAGGCCCCTTCTGTATCTGCGAGGATCGGCATTTACAGCAATACAGCTCCTGTGTCCGCCCGATCATCATGACGTACTAGTCTGTCAAAGGTCGCAGCATATAAAAATTATGCCTTGGACCAAGCATCCAAAAATTATGCCTTGACAGGGTCGGAATGCCTGCCTGTATGACACGCACAAGTTTTGATTGTCAGAAGAAAAAGTCACTTGTTGTGAACAACCGTGTGAACGGGTCTGCTCCTATTCCGCAAAATTGCAGAATAGGTGCGGCCCCGTTCACTTCAATGATAGCAGGCAGCCGCGGCTCACCAAAATAAAAATAAAACATGTCCTATTCTTGTCCGGGCTGTGTGTTCTGTAATTTGCTTAACATGCGCTGGTTGGCATCCGTGGTATTGCTGGTGGGGCTTCTGCTGATAGTGGCGATAGGAAGGGGTTGACTGTAAGGGGGGGGGGGTGGATTGGAGAGGGGTTTCCCTTTCAGACACACTGGAAGCAGGCATCACTGTAACCTGCGGCAAGCTATGTACATAGTGTTTCCTGGTAGTAATGTGATTTGTCCTCCCTTTCTGCCAGAGGAAAACATTCCCCCATTTTGCTTTGAAATTGATGGTCTAAAAGCATGACTATCCAGTAATCATCAGTGTGCCTGATGTCAATGATACGCCTGTCATTGCGTAAGCAAGCGAGCATACATGTCACCATTCTGGCCAGTGTGTCTGATGAGCCACTTCTTTCCGGCTCCACCCCCCACTAAGACAATTGGGTGTCTTGGCTGGTGCTATCCTCATTGTCCTCTTGCTCCTCCACCTCCTCATTTTCCAGTGGCAGCTCCTCATACTCACATTCATCATCTTCTTCATCATGGCTGATTCCCTTAGTGTGTCCCTAACAGCTATAGGGCGGACAGCAAGATGTGTTAGCTGCTCTTCTTCCGCAGTGGTCCCCTACTTCATGAGCATCAGAGTCTATTATAAGATAAATATGTGCTTGGACAGTCTTCTGGACTTTGCCAGCAGCTTGCGCAAACCACTGTATTTATTTATAAAGTGCTGCACCATTATGTTGATGACGTGCGCCATACAGGGAGCATATGTTATTGCACCCAGGTTCAGGGTGGCCACGATGTTGCACCGATTGTCGCTGCCCACCTTGCCCAATTGGAGTCATCAGGGTGACAGCCAGAAGGATGATTGCTGCTTAAAGTACTGCTCACCAGTGTGGCTACTCTCTCCCAGGCTGATCAGCTCCAAAATAGCATGGCAACGCATCACCTGACACATGTGATAGGAAGCAGGAATAGTGCGAGTGACCCTCTGCTTAGCTGCAGTTGAGGATGGGAACGTGTCTATGGAGGAGGTTGAGAAGGCGGATATGGGACTCGTGTGGGAGCCAGGCCGACACAATCATGGGGGTTAAAAGGACCTGGCTGCTGCAGTGGAAAAAACATTGAGCTAGTGGGCCATGAAAGATATGTACTGTCCCTGCCATAAGAGCTGCTCCACGTTTCCACTATGGCATGAACCTTGCCGCACAACAAGAATTGCATGGATCGGCCCACGTTGTCTGCCACGTGAGACTACAAGGCAGGGATGGCTTTTTGGGAGAACTAATGCTGGCTAGGAAACTTCCAGTGAGGATGAGCACACGCCATTAACTCCCTAAAGGGAGCCGACTCGACTAAATGGTATGGCAGCAACTGCACCGCCAGCAACTTGGCCATGTGGGAATTAAAGTTGCGCACCAACAGATTGCCGGACACGGGTGTAGAGTTTCCTGGTGACGCCTTACGTTATCAATGGCTAACGATGGAGAGGAGTGGGATGATGACAATATGAAAGACACCGTACTGCCACACCGGCTGCCACCTCTGTTTACCCATGGGATAGAGTGATGCCACTTCATGTTGTTCAGTAGAGCTGTGGTGCCTATGTTTTGTGTTTGCCTGCCCTCATCTTTTTTTCTTCTTGGCGGCCACTACTACCACCACCAACACAGCTACACCTGGGGTCTGCAGCCTCCTCCTCCACCTCCTCCTTAGGGCAGTACAAACGCCAACTCCTCTGACACAAGTTGTCAACATGGAGACTCTCTTGACTATCTGCCATAGGGCCTGGTGGGGTTTTCTTGCCACTTCTTAGGAAAAAGGAAGGGACCCCTCAAAGAAGGGGCTGTGAAGACTTGGAGCATGCCACTGAAAGCCTTCTTTAGGGATGCAAGAAGAAGGAGCAGGAGGAATGCTGTAACCCCTAGCTCCACAGCACAGTGTTGGTCTCTGAAGTAACCTCTACGTCATCCTGTTGTGACTGAGAGGAGGAGTGAGCCATCCAATCCACAATCTCAACCTCCTTCTCCTCAACTATCATGTTGCACCTATCCGAAGCAACATTAGTTGGGGCCTCTCAGATAATGTTATTCACTACCATGTGTATTGGTGTAGCAATTATGTATATCTGCTGCTAGTTTGGCTAAAATCAAATCCCCCCCCCCCAAAAAAAAAAAAAGATTGAAAACGTGATTATAGGGAAAATGATTTAGGCCTAAATTCATAATTCCTCACTGATACTTAGGTGTGCTGGCCTGTGTATTGGTGTTGATCACCTATATGCTGGTTTAATTAAAGTGAACAAGTCCCAGAAAACAATGTAAATTCCAGCCGTGTGTAAATAGAATTCACGGAAACTGACAATTGAGCTGTCACGCGCAGGTGTGGAGGAGGAAACCAAACCAAGCGTAGGAGGGAAAGGAGATTAGGCCTAGAAACTAAGGAAGGAAGATGGACACCTCCTACAGGAAACCCTGGCTCAATTCCTGTCTATCTACCAGTATGAACAGGCCTCGAATGTAGGCAAGTTCATACACAGGAACCTAAACACCGAACTGAGCCTATAGGACCCTGGAAACTAATGACAGGAATGAGTCTACCTGTTCCTCCAAAAGGAAGGACGAACAGGAGTCTCCCTAAGGCCTAATAACAAAACAACAGGAGGGAAAAGGAAACTTAACTTTCAATGAAGAAATGGAGGCTCCAGGAATCTCAACAACTGAACCTCTCAACAACTGAAGCTATAAACTGCAAGGAATAGTGGGAGAAGAAGCAATAAATAGGGGAGGGACAGTTACCACACCAGGAACACCTGAGGGAAAGGGGTGTGGTAAAAACCAACAACAAAAAGGGAAAACTTGTCAGATTACACCACGTGTTGCCAATCTGACAGACCTCCTGTTATCTGTCATAGGAATGTCTTTGACATGAGCCCTGACGCTCAATTTCTCGTTTTCAGTTACAGGTTGATTGCTGCTGTACCCTGTGTCTTGTAGTAATCACATATATATGCTGGTTTAATTCAATTTAGCAATCAAAAAAATATATGAATTCCAACCGTGTGGAAACTGAATATACGTAAATGGACGATTGAGGCTTGACACTAAATTTCACCTTATACATACTAGTAGATTGCTGCCACACCAGGGGTATTGCTGTAGTAATAACATATATATGCACCTTATATAACCCCCCTCAAAAAAAATACAAATAAAATAAAATAAAAAATCTTTAAATTGCGACCATGTGGAAACTGAATATACACAAAAAGACGATTCAGGCTTGCCGCCAAGTTTCACCTCAATACACACTGGTAGATTGCTGCCACACCATGGATATTGCCGCAGTAATCATGTATAACTGTTGCTTAATTAAATTGAACCCCACAAAAAAAAGGATTTCTGTGAAAATGGGGGGGGTGTGTGTGAAAGTATTTGCTTGCAGGTAGCTGCATTTGAGGTGCACCTGCACTTCTGATAGCAGGCACAGTCAGGCACAGGTCCTGTCTCTACGCACTATGCACCATTTTAGTGAATTCGTCCACAACAGACCTGAAAACTTTCGAGTTGGTGCACTGTCTGGTTCAGTCCATACAGGATCCTTAGTCCGAAAACATTAAATAAATTTTTTTTAAATATAATATAATATATATATACTGGTATTCAGGGACTGATCATACCTCTTGCTCTTTATATATAGTTTAATATTATTAGAGTTAATATAACACTTAGTTAATGTCTTTTTTCTCTTTCTGGACCAGTTTTGAAGCATCTCCCTCTCCTGGAAGCTTTTTTGATTTTCGTTATTTTTAGTTACTTTCACAGAGAAGAATGATATGCTTGCAGTTAGAAAGCATTTCTCTTCTTATCGCCGATGGCCCAGCTTTTCTGGGTGATCCTTCTTCTTTCTGTTTCAGAGGATGACAAGACGCCACAGACTTCACAGCCAACAATAACAGCCATTAACATCCATATATCTGTGTTATGTTTACACGTCGGTCCAGACTGAACAATCTTCTGATAGATTCATTTTGAAGACCAAATTCCTTTTTATCCTACAAAGCTTTTTATAGACATTATATCAGTAGTAGTGTAATAGTTTGAGCAGACGTTCCCTAAATTGCTACCTTCTGTGTAAGAGAATTCATTAAACAGAGCTTAGACTGGGAAAACAATTTCAAGTAATCTTTTATTTTGCCCCTGCGTATGAAGGGGATGGTGGGATATTCAGGCTGCTCTGTAAAACTAAAGTTATGTTGGTATAAGGTTTATTCTGTTGTTCATGTCATTGCTTATAATGGAAGCCATGATGCTGTGACAAATCTGTTTAAAATCAGATAATGAAGGATTCTAGAGGCTCCCATACACATTAGTGTATAGGCAAGTTCAGCCAACAGTCTAAGGCCTCATGCACACAAACGTATTTTGTTTCCGCGTCCGTTCGGTTTTTTTTGCGGATAGGATGTGGACTAGAGATGAGCGAACGTGTTTGTAATGAGCACTGTACCGCTCGGCTCCCCTGCGCTCGCATGGGCGCAGGCAGCTGCTTCCGTCCTCCTCACCCGACGAAAGTGGCTGCCTGCGGCCATGAGAGCTCAGAGGAGCCGAGCGGTACAGTGCTCATTACGAGCACGTTCGCTCATCTCTAATGCGGACCCATTCATTTCCATGGGTCAGCAAAAAATGCGGACAGCACACCGTGTGCTATCCGCATCAGTATGTCCGTTCCGTAGCCCCGCAAAAAAAATAGATTGTTACAATGGATCTGCAAAAAAAAAAAAGAAAGCACGGATTCCATACGGAACGTCATCCGTTTTTTTTTGCGGATCCGCAATTTGTGGACCGCAAAACACATACGGTCATGTGCATGTAGCCTAAATGTGTATGAGGAGATCCAGACTCTCCACCAAAAGATGAGAAAATAATATCTCCTCTTTTAGGCTACTTTCACACGACCGTTGTGTTTTGCGGTCAAAACGGATGACGTCCGTATGGCATCCGTTTTTTTGCAGATCCATTGTAACAATGCCTATCCTTGTCCGCAAAACGGACAAGAATAGAACATGTTCTATTTTTTTTTTGCGGGCTACGGAACGGACATACAGATGCAGACAGCACACAGTGTACTGTCAGTATTTTTTGCGGACCGTAGAAATGAATGGGTCCGCTTTTTATTAGCAAAAAATGCGGATCGGAGCCCGCAAAATATACAGGGTGGGCCATTCATATGGATACACCTAAATAAAATGGGAATGGTTGGTGATATTAACTTCCTGTTTGTGGCACATTAGTATATGGGAGGGGGGAAACTTTTCAAGATGGGTGGTGACCATGGTGGCCATTTTGGATCCAACTTTAGTTTTTTTAATGGGAAGAGGGTCATGTGACACATCAAACTGAAAAACAATGGTGTGCTTGGTTTAACGTAACTTTATTCTTTCATTAGTTATTTACAAGTTTCTGACCACTTAAAAAATGTGTTCAAAGCGCTGCCTATTGTGTTGGATTGTCAATGCAATCCTCTTCTCCCACTCTTCACACACTGATAGCAACACCGCAGAAGAAATGCTAGCACAGGCTTCCAGTATCCGTAGTTTCAGGTGCTGCAAATCTCGTATCTTCACAGCATAGACAATTGCCTTCAGATGACCCCAAAGATAAAAATCTAAGGGGGTCAGATCGGGAGACCTTCTTCTTATTGAAAAAACTAAAGTTGGATCCAAAATGGCCGACTTCAAAATGGGCGCCATGGTCACCACCCATCTAGAAAAGTTTCCCCCCTCCCATATACTAATGTGCCACAAACAGGAAGTTAATATCACCAGCCATTCCCATTTTATTTAGGTGTATCCATATAAATGGCCCACCCTGTAGTGTCGTATGAAAGAAGCCTTAGGCGCAATAAATCCAATGCCAAAGAAACTTTAAATTATGGATCTTCTTTTTTTTTAATTCCAAACAAAACAAACATAAGACAACGCCTTTTTGGGGTACTTAGGCCCCCTTTATCAGGTCTAGAAACATAGTGCACATAGGGTGGTATAAATAGTCGGAAAAACCGCCAGAAAAACGCATGGGGGGAGGTGTCCAAAAAATGGGAAACACCCCCATGTGTAAGTAAATATACTTAAACCATTTCCATATATGTCATAATATCATTTAGCACATTTCACAAGCATACTAGGAAGGTAAGAACGAGAAGACACTTAAATGAGCCATAAAATATTTATAGTTATTTATATAAAACAGGCGAGAAAAGCGCTGGATCAAAAACAGTCACGTGATCGCAAGGTTGCAGTCACGTGATCGTAACCATAGTAATGCATCCCATAGCTTCCGGAGAAGGAAGAGCAGCCGATCACATGATCGCGAATTGCAATCACGTGATTGTAGTCATGGCAACCGGACGCTAGAGCATCAGCTCTAGCTCAGAGCCCGTGGTACGAGGATATTTGTAAATAGATCTTAGTGTCGGAAGGGCGATCAATGCGTTCAAACATACGCAGAGCACATGGCACAAGAAGACACATTGGGGCATATTCATACTTAGTTTTACCATTAAAAAGTATGTTGCTAGTGTTGGGAAAAAAAATATATACCTGGGGTGTTTTCCATTTTTGGGCACCTCCCCCCATGCGTTTTTCTGGCGTTTTTCTGACTATTTATAATACCCTACGTGCATTATGTTTCTAGACCTGATGAAGGGGGCCTAAGTACCCCAGAAAGGCGTTGTCTTATGTTTTTTTTGTTTGGAATAATAAAAAGAAGATCCATAATTTAAAGTTCTTTTGGCATTGGATTTCTTACGTCTAAAAGAGGAGATATTATTTTCTCCTTGCGTTTCCTTGAACGATTGGGCAATTGCTTCTATAAGGACTTACCCTATGTCTACAATAGTGTTGTGCCTATTATAGCACAACTCTGAAAGGTGAGCCTGCACTCTTTTATTCCATTTTCATCCATCATAGAACATACTGCCCTATTTTGCACTCTCTTTTCTGACCAAATCTTCTGGACACGCCCATTGTTTCTTCACTCCACCAAAAGATGTCAGGGGTGAGAATGTTCGGACGAAGGGAATATCTTCACCCAATCCTTTTTTTTCTCCCAGGAGACAAGCCGATGATTGGCAGTGTCTGGGGTCCCTGCCGATCATGAGAACAGGGTTATTGTGTAAACCCATACAACTTTCTTTATTCTATCTATCTATCTATCTATCTATCTATCTATCTCATATCTATCTCATATCTATCTATCTATCTATCTATCTATCTATCTATCTAGCAAGGCTCCCAACACGAATGCGGAATGCTAATGGTTGCTATGGCAGCTGGAGGGCTAAACAATGTCCCCACGGGTCTGTTATGTGCATATGCCTATTAGACTCTGTTGGGGGCTGGGTCTAATAGGCTGCCTGTCAGTTGTATACTAACTGATAGCATAAGGCCCTGTACTAGTGGTAGTGCAGTGTACAGTATAATAGTATATGTGGGTTAAAAAAATTGTTTGTTCAAATCCCCTTGTGGGACTAATAAATATAGTAAAAAAAATATTAAAACATGTTTTTAAGTGAAAAAAATAAAAAATGTTCATTCCTATGAGACTGTCATGTAGGAATACATATAGAGACTGGCTTCCTGTCCACACATAAGATGCTGTGTTATTTAGATAGTTAGAGTTGGTCACATGACATAGCTGAGGATCAGAAGGGAGGTATAACAAATACAGACACTGGTAAGAAGATTAACTTCACTACAATTTACATCATCTACCTTTCTAACAAGTCAGATAATACAAATGTTTGTGGGAGTGCTACTTTAAGTGTATTTTTTGTGCTAAAGTAATAAAACATAGTAAACAATATATTTGGTATTGTCATAATCATACTGAATAAAAGTAACATGTTATTTATGCCTCACAGTGAAGATCGACAACTTTATAAAGCAAATACAATAGTGGACTTTTGGTCTATTCCTCTAGAGAGAGGTAATAGAAGTTGTACCCCAAAATGGTGCCATTGAAAAATATCAGGCATCCTACCAATCAGAACAGAGGGACGGGGCTGTGAAGCATCTCATGGCAGAGTACATTTGACAGTGAAGCTACCTACCTAGTGCTGTCAGCAGCTTAGAATGGTCAAAACTGATGACAGAGTCACTTTAAACCTGGATAAGAGTAAAATATGGGTGACCTATTCTTAGAATAGTGTGAAAAACAAAATAAGGCCAGCACCTTCAAACAACATGAAATAAAGTATAAGTGCATACTTCCATGGCTGTAATGCAAAAGCACTAGAAGTACGCTACTCCTGGAAACATGGACAAACATGGAACACTGCTACTGGAAACACGGATACTTCTGAATTTCATTGCAGCTACACTCACTATATGAAAATTAGAAGCTCTTTGTGCATATTTTTGACCAAAATTGTGTTGGGGCCATCTATAAGTGACAAGGTGCTTCCAATAGACGGGACCTATACTAAGAGACTTGCCTCTCCTGGGCCTAAGTCTTAGGATAGGTCATAAATAGAGATGAGCAAATCCTAAAAGATTCGGGGATTTGGTATTCGGCCCGAATCCCACCGCGGGATTCGTGGATTCGGGCCGAATCACGAATCCCATTAAAGTCTATGGGAGACCAGAATATTTTTGCAGGGGCCAAAGGTTCTGCACAGTCAAGTTTTCCCCAACATGTGAAAACCTCAGAAAATGATGGAAACACCTTGGAAATGCATAGGAAACACCTGGGGCAGCATGTAGGGATGCCTCTGAGGCTCCCTAAGGGCTCATTCAGACGTCTGTTTGGTGTTGTCCGTGTTTTGCGGATCCGCAATTTGCGGAACGCACATGATAGAAATGCCTTTTCCTGTCCGTGGATCCGGACAAGAATAGGACATGTTCTATTTTTTTCCGGACCCACGGAACGGAAGTGCGGATGCGGACGGCACACAGTGTGCCGTCCGCATCTTTTGCGGCCCCATTGACTGTGAACGGGTCCGCACCTGGTCCGCACCCGGTCCGCAAATTGCGGATCGGATGCGGACAATTTTTGCAGACGTGTGAATGAGGCCTGAGGCTGATGCTGCAGGTCCCTACCTTATGTAAATTTAGGTCACATGTCACTGCCAGCCAATCACTGCTGCGGAGGTATAGGGGCTGTTACATCACAGCAGGCGTTCCCACAGCCTTCCCTTTGATGCTGATTGGCTGAAAAAAACGGGCATTTCAAATTGGCAGTGACTCACGAATCTTCACGAATCCGCGCTGCCTCGGGATGCTGAGCCGAGCCGAAGCAGGCAAGATTCGTGCGAATCCCGAATCTCGCTGCTCCGGCTCGCTCATCACTAGTCATAAATATCAAATCAATAGGTGTCTGACACTGGGCACCCCCACTATTCAGCTGTTTGAAGAGACTGCGGTGCACCGTTAAGTGCTGAGGCCTCTTCCTAGGCCAACGATGTCACGTCCATTGGTCACATAAACAGGTCTGGGCTGTAATACCAAGTATAGCCACTTTACAAGTTTTGAAAAATTCGATTTGGCATTCGGATTTTGACAAGAAATTCTACTACTTCATCACAACTCACTTCCATTGTATGGAGAGGGCGCAATGGTGGGAAATGGCAATCACGCCCACAAACCCCCCCGGTCATTTAACCTCGCAGCTCAGTTCCATTCAAGTGAACAGGCCTGGGCTGTAATACCAAGCATAACCACTTTACAATGTGTGGTGCTGTGCTTGGTATCTGGTAAGGAGCCCTTTCAACCAACTGATCAGCGGGGTTGTGGGGCGTCAGACCCCCCTGATCTGATATTGATGGCCTGTCCTGACGATGTCATCACCATTGTATGCTTTTAATGACCATTTTCTAGGCAATAAATCGGTTTTCGTTCTTCATAAAGAATAATATATTGTATATTGAATCATTTATACACACTAAACTGAGGAAGTACGCTCATTTCACTGCTCGTGATTTATCATCATTAAAATGGAACAATTTGTTCTATAATCTTGTAAATTAAACATGCTGTTAAAACTAGTGGGAGTTGGTAGCTGATTGAATTTAGTCAGTGTCTGAGCCTTTATATATAAAATTAGAATATTTGATGGCAGTGCGAGATGTTTGCTGCTGCTGCTGCTGTAAGAAACAGACTGGAGGATGGGAGTGGTAGTGGCCCTGGCTGCAACAGTTATTCACAGTGGCAATCCTCATACTGATGCTCCCTAGGGCTGAGCAGTGACAGGAGGGCACACCCTTTCTTCCCTTGGGACACACCCTGAGCTTGGGGATCAGGATTAAGATACAGCTGGCAAGAACCGTCAAAGTATGGAACGGTGTGTTCCTCTCATTGCAGTAAAGTCTTATCAGCCTTATATTATGCCTAATTTACACTTCAGTGTTTTGGTCAGTGATTTCCATCAGAGATTTTGAGCCAAAACCAGGTGCAGCTCTAAAAACAGGTGCAGATCTTTCCTTTATACCTTATAACTTGGGGTGGACCTAAGTCCAGAACTTAGTTTCCTACAAGGGCAGAGTCAGGATTGTTAACCCTAACTTATCTATACAAAACTATTTGGGTAATACAACATATTCGATCATTATATAACATTTAAATAACAAGAAACAATTTTGCAATTACTCTAGTCTGGGGGTTGACATTTTGTCAACACAGTGACCATGTGGTGTGAAATAATGTGAATAATGAACATGCTGATCTTTCTAGGTATAATTCTATTGCCAATCATCACTGTTTGCACTTTATACAGCCTGTCTTACTACTGTCAGTAGTGCTAACAGAATGAAAAGCTTGTGGCACTGTCAGGTACATGCTAAATTTGAACATCTATCTGAGATAATGACAGAATGACAGTCATTAGAGCAATATCCCTGAAGTTCTATAAATGAAAGTTAAAGGATGCCTGTCAGGCTGAACATGATGTCTGATCTCCAGGTAGCATGTTATAGAGAAGGAGGAGCCCTTATTGATATAAAGCAGGGATCAGCAACCTCCGGCACTCCAGCTGTTGTGAAACTACAACTCCCAGCATGCTCCTTCCACTTGTGTGGGAGTTTAGAGAAAAGCCAAACAAGTGTGCATGATGGGAGATGTAGTTTCACAATACCTGGAGTACCCCAATGGAAAAACACATAATCATTATTTGCTTTTTTTCCTTTATGAATTAATTTCTTTTGATAGTATTATTTTTTATGTAAGCTACTAGAATGGGGACTCACTATGGTATCAAATTCAAGACATCATACAATTCTATCTGCCACTCCAACAGACTAGCAACTTGTATCTAGAAGTCAGAGGGACACAGGCAGCAGAGGGACCATATGCATTAACATTAAATGGGCCCTTGCTTTCTAGTAGCTCATCATGGAGTAATCCTTTAACAATCTGGTACAGTATTGGGAAGCCATGAAATGTATTAGCTCCGTCCTCACATGCATTATCATGTGTAATACACAGCAGAAAGCCACTTCTAGGTAGCAGTGATACCTCCTACATACTGGTTAAATATTTGATACGTCCGCACCCGATCTAAATGATAGTAACTTTGATTTTTGCAGAGCTGAGATGCGTACATTGGAAAGAGAGAGAGATGAACTACTGAAGGATTTGAGGCTATCAGGGAGTCGGAGTAACCAGTCCCGTGACCAGGACCATCAAGAAAAGTTGTATTCCTTGCTAGAACAGAAGGATGAGTTGGAAGAGCAGCTGGCCTCTGAGAAGCAAACAATTGCTGATCTGGATCAAGAGGTATACAAAGAAGCTTCTAGTAACATAGTAAGGATGAAAAAAGGTTCACCTGTTTCAGCATATTCTCTGGCAATGTTGGTTCAATGGCAGGCAAAGGTCTATACAGTATGAGGGAGAAGATATTTTTGCTCATTCCTTCCTAAATCCAGATGAGACTAAAAAGGGTAGTTGATTATTACACTGAAGAAATGCATCAGGTGCCTTTAGAACTCACTATGACAACTTCTTCTGGTAGAGAGCTTCATAATCTCATTGATCCTACTATAAAGAGCCTCCTTTCTTGTAGGAACCTTTTAGTGTAGACTTACTGAATACCCTCCCGTTTTTATAGAATCAAGACTACTAAATATATTGTTAGACAGATCTCTGGTACTGGCCTTTTGTATATACAGTGTTCTCTCAAGATACAGTGGTCCCAGGATACAATATTACAAGATGCAATGGTCTTTTCTGTTCCATCGTAAGGTAAAACTACTGTAGACAACATAAAATGCCTCAGTCTCAGATCCAACCAACTGACAGGGCCATTTTTTGAAGAAAAAAAAAGACCTGTATGTGTTGTCTTGCAGCTCCTCTTTACAGTATAGTGCGGTACTCCATGTCCTACACTGCCCTCTGTCTGTACCAGGATAAGGTGCTACTTTGGACACCAAGTGAGGGCGGCTCCATTTTATTTTTCTTGTACACTGTGTACTGTACATGTCCCCGAAGAAGCTCCGGACCTCATCACAAAACATGATTTACAGCTTCCAGCATCTATTGCTGACTGTTATATGTATGGACTTGCTTTATCTGTCTTTGTTATCTACTTATTTTTCTTAAATCTTCATTTTCTCTTATTTCACATGATATTTTGGGGCTTTGGAAGCAATTGCTAGTTTTCCATAGCATATTTCATATTCAGTGGAAAGTGCTGGAAACAATACTGTAATTTGAGGGACAACTGTATGTAGTTATTAGGTCGCCCCTTTAACTAGCTTTTTTTCTCATTAATCTTTCTTGGTAGTGAAGGGATAAAGCCACAATAAATGATAAAATTGAAGAATATTAAATGTATGGTCTCATGTTATATGACTTTGACCTCATTACCAGGTTCTGGTATCACATCCCTGGTACCATAAGTGAACAAAATTTCTACAGCTGCCAACAGCTGGAGAGTCACATGCAGCTTGCCTAAAAAAAGTTCCTCCCTGACTAGTGATTGGAGAGGTCATTACAACTTCACAAAAATATCCTAAAAAGAGCAGAGCCAGAGGTTTTCCAAGAATTCTTCATTGCTTATGATGTGTATGACCTAATGAAAGACTTATACTTACCTGCCTTCCACTGCTCTAGTCCTGCGCTATGGCTCCCATTCATCCATCTTCAGAACCCAGGCTTGTTTACTTCTGGTCAGGGTATGGACATGGTCATCTGCACCATTGCAGCCAATGGTTGACTTCAGTGGTGATGGTTCCCCAAGTGGCATGTGACCCAGTAGTAATGTACCACTTAGGGACATGCCACCAATGAAGTCATTAACTGCAGGGGCACAGGTGATCATAGTGATACCCCGGCCAGAGGTAAACAAGGAAGGGTTAAGAAGGGGAGTTTTTCATTAGGTCATACACATTAGGAGCCATAAGTAAATACTGAAGAATTTCCAGAAAACCCCTTTAATGACTTAGCTAGCACTGACAGATAAATAAAATAAATTGTTGAAACATTTTTTTAATGTAATATCAGTTTTTCATTTGAAATAAAAAGCTCATATAGAAATATATATTTTCTTTTTTAGATAAAATCATGGGAAAAGAAAATCTCTAATCAAAGGAAGCAAATAAGAGGGTCATCCGGATCTGCAAAGCAGAACAACCAGACTCAGAACAATGTTAAGGTGATGGAGAATCGCTTGGACCGGGTAAATATTATAAATTAAAGTCATTTTCTTGTCTTTTTTCCGTGCGTCACTAAGATAGAAAAAATTGTTCTCCGAGTCACGATCTCTGGACGTGGCTTTAAAGGGAACCTGTCATCTCCGAAACACCCCCTGAACTAGAGTAAGCGTTGTATAGTGTAAGTGATGCTGAATCTGAATATGTAAGTTTTATCTTCATACTCACTTCCATTCCGACGCTGTGCTCCCACAACCTGCAGTAAAATGCACTCAGTGGACTCCGGTGCTCACTCACATAATGGAGAGGACTCAAAGAAGAGTCCTCTCAATGCATTTTACTGCTGGTTTGTGGGAGCACAGCGTCAGAACGGAAGTGAGTGTGAAGATAAAACTTACATATTCGGATTCAGCATCACTTACACTATACAACGCTTACTCTAGTTCAGGGGGTGTTTCGGAGATGACAGGTTCCCTTTAAGTAAGGAGAGGACCTTCTTCAATGAAGCCCCCATCGCCTAGTTTGGGTTTTCTGTAGCGGTCTATAAGTATTACATCTTTATCAGCTTAGGCTAGTTTCACATTTGTGGCTGAGCTCTCCGGATCCGGCATTGCCAGATACTGTCTCCTGCCCACCTGACCCATCGACTATAATGGGGTCCGGCAGGGATCCGTCTGCTACCGAGCAAATATCCTGGGAATTGGCTGCACAAAAACCACTGCATGTAAAGGTTTTTGTCTGGCTGATTCCCGGCATTCTACTGTAGAAACAAAGTAGCGGGTCCAGCACTCGGGTCTTGAATATACCGAAACAGCCTGCCGGAAAGGATGACCACAGATGTGCAAGTGGCCTTACCTACCTAGCTTCACCCACAGGAAAGGGTAACATGTGGCCCAGAGTGGTTATACAGTATATTTCCATAACTCTAATAAATACATAAATCTCCACCATATGGTATAAAGGGCAAGTCATATTAATGACATTATACTTGAAAACAAGGACCTTGCAATGAAGCTGGGCGTGAACGAACTGACACCAAGAGCCACCTGCAGCTTGGAGAATATCAAAATATCCACCTGCCACAGCAGAAAAAAGCAAATCATTACTACCCTAACGTAAAAGATCCAGGAAGTACAAAATAACTGGGTGGTAATTATAGACTTTATAACACGTGCGATAAGCACAAGCTGGGAAGTATAAATATTTCCCTGAGACTGAAAAATGCCATCCGTTTTCAGAGAATAATTACGTGCATCATATTTTTGACACTTCGAGTTAATGATTCATGAGATAATTATTTTCCTTTGAATATAGATTTGATCACAGCCTTGCTGAGCATAATTAGCATCTCACATATTTGTCATGCTTGCAACTAAATAGTTCTTAAATTTATATTTTACACAGACCAAGCAGGAGAAATTCTTATGTTAGATTTATAGATATCTCTGTTGAAAAACAGGAAAATTCAGTTAATGCAGTTCACCCAAGTAACTTACACCCTCCAAGATGCTGAGATTTGAGGAGCTTAGGTGCTAACTGCATACTATTAACTCAGTGTTAATATGCATTACAGGGAGTCTGTCGCCTTGTTTTGGGGTATTTAACTGAGCACAGTGTCAGGTCCTGCTAGCAGAGACATTTAAAGGGGTTGTCTCGCGAAAAATATTCAACAGTTTTCAAACCAGCGCCTGGATCTGAATACTTTTTTTAATTGGATGTTATTCAAAATTTAGTTATTCACTGAAATCTATATGTATAGTGCCACCTGCTGTTTGTTTTTTCTTATTTCTTTGTCCTGCTCACTGAGATAGCCACACATGCTCAGTTTCATTCTTCAGCAGCCTCCTGAGCTGTGATAGGGAGATCTGATACACGTCCTATTAGCTGCAGCAGAAAAGACACTCCCCTTGAGTTGTCAGCTTGATATAAATCTAACAGAGCAATGAATAGGGAGATCTCTGGATCCATGTGATGTACAGGGCTGGTTCTAGCTTTGTTAGAAAGAGATTGTCATATACTATATCAGGGATCTCAAACTCGTGGCCCTCCAGCTGTTACAGAACTACAATTCCCATCATGATGTCTGATTTTCAATTTTTACATTAATTATGGGATAACCCCTTTAATGGACAGAAAAAAAATAGTTTGAACACATATGTAAATGGGTTGTTTGGAGCGCTAAGCAAATCATTACTGCGGGCCCTTTCCCCTCGGTGCACTGTTGTTTCTTCCCTCTGCTTACTAGAACCCTTCTATCTATTGGTGATTGACAGGGACAAGCTTCTGAGACCTGATTTTGTCTGGCCCCTTAACCTCATGTGTGCACCTTGTGCCAGAATTTCAGTGCATGTGTAGTACACTTCTTCTCTCCAGTAGAGGAACGAGATCATGTACTGTGCATGCCCCGAAATTCTGATGCACAACATACACGCAAGATTGCGGAGCCAGACAAGAGCAGTTTTCAGATACCTGCCCTATCAATCACCAAGGAATAGGAGGCGTTAAGTGAGCAGTGGAAAGAAGCAACAGTGCACTGAGGGGAGAGGGACCACCCATTTACTTATGTGGTCAAACTACTTTTTCTGCTAATTAAAGCAGTTTACCATAAGAATGTCTCTGCTAGCACTACCTTACACCATGCTTAGTGTAAGGTAGTGTAAAGGGTTTTCCGGGAGTAGAATATTGATGTTTTATCCTCAGGATAAATCATCAATATCTGATCGGTGGGGGTCCAATACCAGTGTGCTCTGGTGAGCTCTGCAGACTCCTCACAGCTTACCAAGCACAATGCCGTTCATTGTATAGTGGCAGTGCTTGGTATTGCAGCCCAGGCCTATTCACTTGAATTGGACTGAGCTGCACTTAGGCCAGGGGCGGATTGGCCTTAGACCCTACAAGGAAATTTCCTGGTGGGCCAATGCCCAGGGGGCCATCTGAGTCCTCCTCACAGACAGCCAGTGGAAGTTTTTGGGGATGTATTTTGTGCTGCTGGCAGTATTTTGTGATGGACTGTGGTATTTGGCTCCGTTGGGTTGGTATAATGTGCCCCAATATGGTATTTCTGGCCCTGCCTTCCAGCAATTTGGATCCAACTACAAAATGGGGCCACTTTTAGTATTACTTCCAGGGCCACTTTTAGTTCCCAGTCCGCCCCATGACATCACTGGCCTAGGAAGAGGCCGCAATACTCAGTGGAGTGTCACTGCCTCTTCAAATAGATGATCGTGGAGGTGGGTGCCAGGAGTTGGACTCTTACCTATCGTGAGGAACCATCATTAATATTTTATTCTTGGAAAACCCCTTTAATAAGCAAAACAAGGTGATAGACTCCCTTTAAGCTCCTAGATGCCTAATTTCTGGTTGGCACATGTTATACAGTTGATACTTGCAGCGCCTGTATGTTAAATCTATATCTATGCAAGGGCACCATATTTGGAACCAGAAAACAAAGCCAAACCCATAATTATTCTTTGTTAGGCAATTAATTAGGGCAGAACTTTGGACCTAAAATGAGATGATTATAGAAGGTGGAGACTGATTTTGTCAGGGAAAGTTGTAACTCGTTCCTCTCCATGTCAGCTGAAGAACACCCCATGTCTCTGCTTCCTGCATCACTTGTAGAAAGGCTGGCAGATAACCAGGACATTTACTGTTTCAGCAGTTCCTTATGCTTTAGAAGAGACAGATTTTAGCATTTGTCTGTGAATATTATGACCATTTTTACTTCATTATACAATACTGTATATGGTTGGCTCTGACATTTTGTTTCTCTTGATTTTATTTCTGGTAACTAGGCTTTGACCAAATTTAATCTGCAACTAGCAAAAAATTCCAAGATGAGGGAAGAGATTGACATACTGAGAATTGAACGTTCTCGTTTTGACCAACTGTATAAAAGACTTGAAAAGGTAAGCACAATACTAAATGAGATAAAAGGTAGAGTCTGCATTTACTGAAATGCTGCCTGTCCTCCAGAAATTGGTAATTGACAGTTTTAGGATAATAGAGATGAAAATAGATTAGTTCTGTGCAGAGTAACGCTTCTTCCTTGTTTATTTTCTTAAGGAACTGCTTCAGACCCGAAAGGAAATTGGTACAGTGATTGATGAGTCATCTGCAGCTTACGATGCAAGGTATTGTACACAGCAATGTTATTTTCCTTTAATTTGCGTATAATGAATTAGGAAGTACAGGCTTTGTACTCTCAGCATGACTGCTATATGGAAGAAGGATTAGGGTGGCCAAACACATGAATTTACATGAATGTCAACTGAATCCTAATATGTATGGTGGTGTCCTGTCTCTACCCAAATGGCGGGCGTCAGGGAAAATATAAATTGGGCAGTTGGATTTTAACTGTTTTGTTCTCTCTGAAGATATGTCACTGCCAGAAGTGTCTGTCATCTGCTTATTCCTCTCTCCTAAATGAGAATACATGCACGCTAGGGCTAAGCATGCATGTTTATGGGAGCTCGGGAAAAATGGCCAACAGCAAGCCCCATAGCAAAATCTTTAGCAGTGTGCTCAGAAAATGAAAAGCACAGAAATAATGCACACTGTAATGTAACAATAGAAGGGTAATGTATACTGTAAGTACAGAGATAATAAACACAGTGATGTCACAGTACAGAGACAATAAACACAGTGATGTCACAGTACAGAACAATAAACACAGTGATGTCACAGTACAGAGAGAATAAACATAGTGATGTCACAGTACATAGAGAATAAAAACAATGATTTCACAGTAAAGAGAGAATAAACATAGTGATGTCACAGTACAGAGATAATAAACACAGTGATGTCACAGTACAGAATAATAAACAAATCGATGTCACTGTACAGGGATAATAAACACAGTGATGTCACAGTACAGATATAATAAACCCAGTGATGTCCCAATACAGGGATAATAACAGTGATGTCACAGTACAGAGATAATAAACACAGTGATGTCACAGTACAGAGATAATAAACACAGTGATGTCACAGTAAAGGGACAATAATCACAATGATGTCACAGTAAAGGGACAATAATAGTGATGTCACAGTGCAGGGATAATAATCACAATGATGTCACAGTACAGGGATAATAACAGTGATGTCACAGTACAGAAATAATAAACACAGTGATGTCACAGTACAGAGATAATAATAGTGATGTCACAGTGCAGGGATAATAATCACAATGATGTCACAGTGCATGGTACAGTAATGGTACATTATAGAAATAATAAATACATTGATGCCACATTACAGGGATAATGCACACCATGCTAGGATAGTGCAGAAAAAACTCATACAAAACAGGTTACCATGTACACTTTGAAATCTCAGCATGGGTAAAAGAAGACATGCAATGATGACACAGACTGATATAATGCACACACAGCATAATAAAACATAGAACAACAATGGCTATGCAGATTACTCTATGCTTTGTTTACTGGTCATTCTCTACTCATTGTCAAGGAGTCATGGGTAGGCAGGGGTGGACACAGACAACAGAAGACCCCTGTACAACAACCATAATATAGGCCAATTTATTTGTTGGACCCTATAGCAGCTGCCATGCCTGCTTCTCTGGTAGTTATGCCCATGGTTAACAGCTATCTAAAGTTTATGGTCAGATTTAGAGTTCTTGGAAATCCCATAAGCCAATATGTTATTGTATTGCCACATCCACTAATGGTGTCTACTACTAACAAGACACATTTTAGAGGCTTTCTAATGTTGCTGTCCTGAGGCTAATGTAAAGTGTTGGATGTTTATTGTATACATGCACCAGGGCATATGTACCATAGAGGCAGACTGTGTGGTCACTGGAGAGAGATGTCCCATCCCTGGTGCCAACATCTTGTGCAGTATTTCCCTCTGCAGAGATATTCAGAAATATTAGCAAACAAGATGAAAAACTAGCCCAAGGTCTAAGGAAAGTACATGGACTGGATAACAAACTCCAGTCTCTCCTGTTCGGTTTGTCAGGACCATAATGGGGACCCATTTAGATATTTGCTATGGGGTCTCTCTATTCTATGTACACCACTGTTAAGAATCAAGGATGTAGTCAGTGGAGGTATTTAGCAGGATCTAATAATGATTAATCCCATTTCTCTAAAACTTTGACGCTCAGCAATTTTCTAAAAGTTTTGGAAAAACATATGCAAAAAGAATTTAAAGGGATTGTTCAAGTATTTTTTAAAGGCAAAAACCCTAGTAGAATAATAAAAAAACTTAGATTATGTTGTACAGTGAATATACAGTATTTTAATGTGTATGGCATATGTATATAAGTTTAAGGTACTTTAGAAGTGACAATTATTCACCAACATAACAAAAGTTGATATTTTATTTCCACCTAATGTTTGTTGTGAAGGGACGAGGCTCAGACTAAGATGCTACAGATGAAGGAGAAGGCCGAAAAGGACCTGAACCAGCACACGGCAGAGATTAAGGAGCTTCAGCGTGTTATTGATCATGACCGCAGACTCAAGGAGTTTATGGGAACTAAGACTCAGGAGCGCTCAATCAGTGAAGAAGTGCTTGATGCCCGACGCAGGAGAGGTAATTGTGGAAACACCAAACTGGTAAATTACTTTTTCTTCAGATACAGAAGCACCCATTGACTGAGAGTAAAGTATAGCAGAGGCAACAATATATTCTCGTTGGGAGTAACTTAACATTTTGTTGACATCAGAGTAGAGAAAGTAAGTAAAAGTCATTTGTATTGCCTCATATTGTAGAAAAGTGTTTAGGAAGGAGCGATACGTTACTTTTAGATTGGATCTATTGGACTTCTACATCAGATAAGAATAAGAGGTGTGCTACAGTGAACAAAACTGAAAATAAATGTGACACAGTGGAGAAAGACAGTCAACCAAGATTTTAAACCAAAAAATCACCTATTTCTCCACTCACCACTGCCATCAAAATGTATATAGGCTCAAATAATAAAAAAAGCTTATTCAAAAACTGGTTAAAAGAGGTAATTGAGCACATGGTTCCATAGAGTGCTTATACAAATCAGGCTGGTAGGAAATGCAGATAGGGGAAGAGCCAACAATCACATATAAGGCTCTCAACCCCCCACCCCTACCGCCGTTAAGTGTGATTGCTTCAGCTGGGATATAGCTAGAAGAAAGAGATGATATATACCCGGAGAGAGAGAGTTGTGTGTTAATATGTCCATTATAACTATCCTAAGCTGTCCCTGTCTAAATCATTCCCTACATAACTGCGGCAGAACTAAAGGAGCTTCCTATTAACGCTTAATGTACTTCTAAATTGCGGTGTTGGCAGTTCTTCATCAGGACGCAGGAGGAGCAGGAAAGAAACTGCTGACTGCTGCTAATGGTGTGCCGTCAGCCAATAATGCCTCCAGCAATGTGATGACCATACCATTCACCGCTGCCCCAGTCATTTTATAAGGACCTGCCCTGTTCCACTCGACGACCTAGCCGGAGGAAACAAATCAGAGAGATAGGTGTATAAAGTACAAACCCACCTGACCATCTCTTTCCATTGTAAGCATCTTTGGTTACTGGTAAATCATTGCCGTATAAACCATGCCCCAAAGTCAGCCAGTAGGGAAAGGGGATTACATTATTTCATGATAAGATGAGCATCAAATATGACATAGATTGTATTGTTTCATAATAAAATTAGTATCAGATATGACATACAGTTGTATATGGAGGTGCTTCCCCAAGTTGGATATACTGTATAATGTGGGCAAAGAGAACTCAGTAGTGCAAAAACACTTAAGAACTGTATTGGAGCATACCGATGTAGTAGTTGGTGAAAGATCTAATCTCATATTCACGACCAAGTGAGTTTATAATTTTAACTACTCAGCCAGTTTTGATAGAATTACATGTGATACAAGAGCTGTATCTGTGGGTACATGTAGGTTTGTTGGTCAAGCAGATTTCCCCAATGGGGAATTGGTAGAAACTGTGGACCGTCTCTTAGATTACCACCACAAAGATATGTGATAGCAGGATACTCTCCCACTAGTTGGCCAATGTCTGGATCATATTTAAGTATACCTTAAAGTACTGAGAATATCTACATATGAATCTTTCCTTCACATGGTTCGCTGCCATCAGTTCCGAACAGTTCCGTCACTCCCTACAGTATTGACTTTTAGGGATGCTGTATTTAAGTGAGGCTGGATGACAGCTGCCCCATCGTAGTAAGCCATTTGTGGCCATACTTTTGAGGAACATTCCAGTTATCACCTTTCCTAGAATATCTTGATCTATGGATACATTCAGGAAGTTGATGTGCGATTCATCAATCTCAGAGCTCAGATACAGTCTCAAAGTGCTGCTATTGAGTACAAACTTATGGACTTTCTCTCTGCTGCAATTCCAGAGGATCAGAACATTGTTGTGTATTCAATGTATCTAATCCATAATGATACCAATTATGTCCATTCCTCCGTCTCGTCTCTGAACATGACCAGCCCAGGCAGAGACTGGCATGGGTTGGGACACAAGGATAGCCCACCGCCACTCCCCTGAGCAGGTAATACCACTAGACGAAGTGCACCGGTTTGACTTGGGGCCAAACCCATAGGGCAGAGACTCAGTGAGCCCCGTTCTTCACAGAGCCTGTGATTGTGGGGATGAACTTAGCTGAGGGCTCACTGGTCGCACCTCCAGGATGGTCCCGGTGCACTTGGCCACTTGCCTGCAGAGACTGACATTGGTGCAAGCACCAGCGGTTCAGACAGACTGGAACCCAAGCACATGAAAAGGAATCCAAACATAATCACGGGACACTGTTCAGACAGGACATAACGGGAACCAGAAAGCAAGACATTTTCCCTCTCAAGTGCATTGAGAGATTTCATCTCTTCCTGAGTAGAATTCACTTGTCCAGATCTCCCTATCACCCAACGATTTTAGCTTGTCCCATGGACCTTCACCACAATCCCTTATACCCTTTTCATAGAGGTGTGCAAGTGTGAGAAAGAATTTCCTCCATTTTAGTTTCTTGATTAATGCCTAATTCACATTTCTGTGGAACATGGTGAAATCCCGGACCGTGCTCCTTCTGAGGACGGGAGCGCACGGCGTCATTGGTTGCTATGATGCCGTGCGCTTCCTGAGGCCGCCGCTGTACAGTGATACAAGTGTATCACTGTACAGCGGCGGCCTCAGGAAGTGCACGGCGTCATAGCAACCAATGACGCCGTGCGCTCCCGTCCTCATGCGCTCCCGTCGTCAGAAGGAGCACGATCCAGGATTATTTCACCCAGTTAAATAATTTAATGCAAATGCTCGTTCATCGCTAATTGGGATCTTTTAACATGTTAAATAATTCTGGTTTGCCGGTGGCAGATAGACGCTCTGCTGCCATCAAACAATGAGACAGTATAGGGACAAGCAGCGGTGCACCATCAATGAGGCCTGGTGAGGCGATCACCTGAGGCAGCACCAGGTAGGGGCAAGAGAGGGGCAGCTGAAGGGCCATGGGCTGAAGGGAAGGGGTTAGGTTAACGAAATTGACATTGGGGACGAAGGCGCCCCATTTCAGCTTTCGCCTCAGGCAGTAGAAAGGCTAGGTGCACCCCCGGGGTCAAGTGATGCATTAACGATCGCTCATCCCTATACTGAGGAGGAAAACACTGCATATAATAGCAGCGGTCTCCTCCTCTAGCAGCAGGCGATTAATATGCGGGAACGTTTCCCTCGACAATCGTCTGCTCTATCTGTCCGCGTAATAGGACCCTTACATAGGGACACATATCTGCTCAGGACAATGTGCAATTAACAATTGTAATTTGTCCCCTGGATGACTTAAGGTCCTTTTACACGGAAAGATAAATCGTATTAGCGATCGTAGATGAACGATCGAACGATGCAATGTAAATACCGTTTACACTGAAAGAGAAGTCGTTCACAATCTTCGTACTTTCGGTCGTTTTATAATCGTTATTACGATCGTTCCTTGCTCCTTGCCATAAGCATTACCATTACCATCTGCCAACGACTAAACGATTTTCGTTTAAACTGGAAGATTTTTCGAACGATGAACGATTAATTTATTGGCGGGACAAAAGATGCGATCAACGAGAAGCGAACGAAATCTCGTTCGTCGTTAAATCGTTACCCGTGTTTATACGCAACAATAATCGTGCAAATCCGAACGTTTGAACGATTATTTGAACGATAATCGGCTCGTGTAAAAGGGCCTATAGGTCTTCTACTGGTCTCCACGCTCTTCACAGCCATTAGTTCTTCCTGCTTTATCTACTGATGAAAATGTTTAGAGACATGTTGAGCGTTAATAGGAAGTTACTTTAGTGCTGCACGCAGTTATGTAGGGAATTACTTTAGCCAGAGGCGTAGCTACTGGGGGGGCAGAGGGGGCGACGGCTCCGGGCCCAGTGACTCAGGGGGGCCCAGCAAGGATGACTAACAGGCGAATACAAGTGAGCGCTTCCATTATGGAAGCGCTCACTTGTATTTAGGGACCCCCATCAGACCTCAGATCAGCCCACCCAGCCACATAAGATCAAAATAAAAAAACCTTTCTCACCTGTCCCGCGCTGCGGCTGCCCTCCGGTCCGGCGCTCCACTGTCTCCCTGGCCGGCGCGCACTATGACCTGACGCTGCACGCAGGGTGGGCTGATCTGAGGTCTGATGGGGGCACAATACGCTGATCTGAGGTCTGATGGGGGCACAATACGCTGATCTGAGGTCTGATGGGGGCACAATACGCTGATCTGAGGTCTGATGGGGGCACAATACACTGATCTGAGGTCTGATGGGGGCACAATACGCTGATCTGAGGTCTGATGGGGTCACAATACACTGATCTGAGGTCTGATGGGGCACAATACGCTGATCTGAAGTCTGATGGGGGCACAATACACTGATCTGAGGTCTGATGGGGGCACAGTAGGCTGATGTGAGGTCTGATGGGGCACAATACGCTGATCTGAGGTCTGATGGGGCACAATATGCTGATCTGAGGTCTGATGGGGGCACAGTAGGCTGATCTGAGGTCTGATGGGGGCACATTCTGCTGATCTGAGGTCTGATGGGGGCAAAGTAGGCTGATGTGAGGACTAATGGGGGCACATTCTGCTGATCTGAGGTCTGATGGGGTACAATACGCTGATCTGAGGTCTGATGGGGCACAATACGCTGATCTGAGGTCTGATGGGGGCACAATACGCTGATCTGAGGTCTGATGGGCCACAATACACTTATCTGAGGTCTGATGGGGCACAATACGCTGATCTGAGGTCTGATGGGGGCACAGTAGGCTGATCTGAGGTCTGATGGGGGCACATTCTGCTGATCTGAGGTCTGATGGGGGCACAGTAGGCTGATCTGAGGTCTGATGGGGGCACATTCTGCTGATCTGAGGTCTGATGGGGGCACAGTAGGCTGATGTGAGGTCTGATGGGGCACAATACGCTGATCTGGGGTCTGATGGGGGCAGGGGACTGTTAGTTTAGTGATGTAAAAACTGGGGACAGGTTTCCTTTAACATAGGGGTCCTCTTGTTTTTTACTCCTCTTAATCCTATATTTTACTGCATTATATGGTAGAGTATTTAGACTAGGGTATGTAGAAAGTCTATTGTACTGTACTTAACAGAATAGATGATCTAGCAGTTTATACAGTCATCTTTCTAATACAATATTATAACCACAACTAGTAGTATGTGCCTGTGAAGTTGGAAACGTGCGTTTGGGAAGCCACTAAGTGGGGGGCCCACTCAAGTATGTTTCGCCCCCCCTGTGCTGAACCTCTAGCTACGCCTCTGACTTTAGCTATAGGGACAGCTTAGAATAATTGAACATGGTTAAAACTTCTGAGAGGAGATATTAACACACAGCTCTCTCCAGAAATATATCATCTATTCCTTCTAGCAGTATCCCAGCTGAAGCAATCAGACTAAACAGTGGGGGTTTGGGAGCCTTATATATGTGATTGTTGGCTCTTCCCCTACCAGCCTGATTTGTATACGCAGTCTATAGGACTCTATCCCCAATTACATCTTTTAACCAGTTTTTGAATAAACTTTTTATGTTTTATTTTAGCGTGTTAGGCAGTGAATCGCGTACCCACATCATAGTCATATTTTGCATTGTTATTAATTCCTATTTTTCTTCACCGGAAGCAGACTGCATCTACTGTACTTCAGATGGAGAAAAGTAGGAGTCTTTACACATGAAATTGATTCGACTATATTCATCTTGGCAGCATTGAGCAGTGATTTTTGCTTATTCCAGGCAGCCAAGAATTTACTATTTAGGGCATTGGAAATTTCGAATCAGAATAATCTATAAAAAAGTTTGAAAGAAGGAAAAATCTTGTATTTAATTTAAAGTGGTTACCTCAAAATCTAGCAAGACATGTGAATGTTACCTTCTTTTTGTGTGTCATATAAGAAAACGGAGCTCTGGCAGCCTTGGCACATTCATGCATTACAAGGGAGGCTGTTCATTTGAATGACCAGCATGTGACGTTACGTTTCACTTGCAGTAGCCAATATATGTGCACCTAGGTGTGGATTTCAAGCCAATAATATCAGAGAAACTGGACCCTAAGCAATCAGTTGATAGCATCTTTTTTTAAAATGTACTATCTTCATGAAATACTTTAAACTAGAAAGAGGCAACCTTTATTATTAAGTGAAGTCCACATTGTTCTTTCCATTGAACATTCTCCCAAGCAGCTTTGAGGATCAACTGGAAATTTTGTTTTCTAATTATATACTGTAACTCTACACTGCAGTAGTTTCCACTTCCTAATCTCCCATGGAACCAGGAACGTAGCTATTGGGGGTGCAGAGGTAGCAGTCGCTACTGGGCCCAGGAGCCTGAGGGGGCCCAAAAACCCTTGTTCCGCATAAAAAGACACACAAAGCACTAAGGGGAGGGGGGCTAAGCTGAACTCTTGCACCAAGGCCCATGAGCCTTTAGCTACGCCCCTGCATGGAACCTATTTTTGTCCATTCTCATTTGTGGCATCATAATCAATGAACTGAAGCTAGAAAGGCCTGCAGTTGTTTGGATGTTCTTCTGGGAAGTTTTGAGGCTTCCTACATAAGATGTAACTACATAATGGAGTAATTTCAGCATACTGGACACTCCTCGGAAGGTTTACTGCTTTTGTAAATCTCCATTTGGAGATAATCTCTCTAGCTTTGTTGCAAACCCAGGGCCAAAGATGTTTTTTTTTTGTGTTACTGGAGATGAAATGTCACATGTCACCCCATTCATTAGCCAAAAAAAAAAAAAAAAGACAGTTGAAGATAAGTGCGCAGATGATCATCTGTCATAATGGATGTAACTACTGATATATGTGCTTATATATTTCATAATAATAATAGCAAACTGAGTAAGTAATACTTTCTCCAGGAGTACACTTAAATAGTATTCACCCAATTTGGTTTATGGTATCTGATTGAAGCTACAGCTTTTCATTATATTCAGCTAATGATGAGATGGAAATATTGGAAATATTGAATTTAGGATATCTGACATATATAACATCTATATTATATGTATTATCCATTTTTTATTAAATAGAAAAAGAAGAGCAAGAAAGAAAAAAGAGAGATCCAACAGAAGACACCATTGAGACCTATGAACAAGCTTTCCAGCAAATCCAGTCTGTCACTGGTGAAGACAACCTTGACATATTAGTCAACAGATTCATTGAAGGTATAAAATTATAGCTTTTTAGTCTTTTTCAATCAATGTATGACATTGAAGTAAAGTATAAGGTTCCTTTGACATGGGTTGGTGATCAGGAACAATCAGTGTTCCTTTTGGTCATTGCCCCTTGTAAACATGCCACCAGTCGTGAAAAACCTATTTTTCAGGTCCAAACCTCGTCTAATTTAAATGCAATTTATTTATTTTTAGGTCTTTACCTTTACATGTACATTATAAGAAATGAATAATTGTATACATATATACAAGGAGAAGACTCCATTCCAAAATCTACTTGGGCCATGCTCCTCATGCAGAGCCCTCTTCTGAGTTCTGCAGTACTGCAGATAATTTGTGTTAGGCCTAATGTCCACAGCTAGATTAGAGATCCAAGTTGTACAGTTGTATAATATGGCTTCATATCCTGCTATGAGAATTTAATACTCTCTCACTGGAGCAGTGAGGGTCTACAAGAAATTGTGTTACATTTAGAAGCAGTGGTGGATCTGGCGAAGTTATGTAAAGGCCGGCACCTCTACATAGCTCTGGCGGATACACCGCCAGCGCAAGGGGATGTTAAGACCGGCGTCGAAAACACTACTCTTAGTAAATGACTCCCATAATCTAGACTAGAGATTCTCAAAGTGTGAGGCAGGCCCCACCACTACAGCACCCCCTAGATCTTGGTGAGAGGCTGAATCAGAGGCAATTTTCACAGAAATGCCCATAGCCTGTATAGTGATTTCTCTATCTGCACCAAGCTCTGGTTTGGTAACATAATGGACTCATTCTGTGCTTATTTTAATGTTATACTGGGTTTACAAGACAAACGTTGTATAAATTCAACCAGATATGTACGGTATCTTCATGGTCTGGTTGGTGAGACCACAATAGAAAACATTTGAGAAGCTTTTTAGACTAGTAGAAATGTGTTTTTTCTTTTGTTCAGTGTTTAGGATTTACATATTAATGACCTATCCTCAGGAAAGGTCATCAATATGAGATTGGCGGGGGTCTGATTCCCATCACCCCTGCCGATCAGCATTGGATAGGATCTGCGCTTGATATTGCAGCCCAGACTCTTTCACTTGAATGGGGCTGAGCGGCGCCTAGGCCATGGACTGACAAACATGACATCACTAGGCTAGGAATAGACCTAAGCGCCCATGGAGCACTGCGGCTCTTCATACAGCTGATCAATGGGGATCCCAGGAATCAGACCCCTGACGATCTCATGAGGATAGGTCATCTATATGTAAATCCCAGGGAACCCTTTTAAGGTTTTTATTTCTTTTTCTTTACTCTGAGGAGTTAGGTGTTCTGTATTGCTCTATGGTGGTCCCACATGGAATTCATGACACTCTCTTACATCGAACATTTTCCAGTTTTCTAGATGAATCCCCCTTTTTTGGAATCATCATACCTTTCGGCAGGGGGTTATATAAGGCCATAAATGTCACATACATATAATGAAAAACAATGCAGCTCCGCTGTTTGGCATTACGATGTGCGGCAGAGATGTGACTTACTGCTTTGCAGTAATATCGCTTTATAAGCTGTGCTCCATAAATGTGTTACAAGTTGCTAAAATATAGTCAGAAAACAAGGTTACAATATGTTTACTTGTCTTTATAATTTAAAGTGGCATATTCCTCTTCTTGAGTTCAGATGCCCCAGGCTTACTGTAATGTTTTTCTCTCTCCTTTAAAGGTAGCCTAGGAAAAAAAAAACAAGCTGTCTTAGAAGATTTAGATTATCACACTTTGGGGGAAAATATACTTTTACAAATAAAGTGCTCTACAGTGATGACCTTCTTTGTACTCAGCAGAATGCATAGAGGACAACTTAAGCTGAGCAAGTGAAAAACATGTAATATGGGCTGGAAAAACCAAATAATTTTCCAGTGAGGCAACATCTTAAAGAGGGATTCCTACAAAGGACATGTATCACCCATCCGCAGGATAGGGGAAACATGTAGGACTGTTGGGGGCTCTACCGCTGGGACCACTACAGTCACTTAATGGTGGTCTCTATCAGTGTGGTACTGGCCCACCAGAGTACCAGAGGATTCCCTGTCAGGCCCAAGCTCTGACAATAACTGACCCCTAATAAACAGGACCCTTAAGGTTCTCTATGCGTAGAATCCTTTTCTCTGTTGGGCTCAGTGGACTTCAGTCTGACATTGCACTGCAATGGAATCTAATAAAGCCTTAAAGGGGTTGCCTCACTTCAGCAAATGGAATTTATAATGTAGAGAAAGTTAATACAAGGCACTTACTAATGTATTGTTATTTTCCATATTGCCTCCTTTGCTGGCTTGATTCATTTTTCCATGACATTATACATGTCTCGTATCCAGGGGTTATGACCACCCTGCAATCCAGCTGTGGTCGTGCATGCATACTATAGAAAAAAAGTGCCAACCTTTCTGGTGGCCAGGACCGTGGGAGCGTGCATAGAAACACATGCACAGTGGTGGTTGTAACAAGTGATGAAAAATTTGATTTGTCTGCTTCTCCCCCCATCATTGAACCCCTCAGATGCTGCATTCATCGCTGATCACAGCATCCCCCTTTCAGGTGTTAATCGGGTTAAAAAAAAAATACACACTCACCTTTTGCTCGTGGAGAGGCTCTCGCAGCCATCTTGATTGAAGTGATGATATCTTCACACTGGCTGGGTGCGGTGACGTCATCACTGATGATGTCACCATGTCTGGCCAGTGCACTGGTGTGGTGATGTCACACGTCAGGCTGTACGAGATTTCGCACAGTATCTTCAATCAAGACCGCCTCTCCATGAGCAAATTATAAAATAAATATTTCATCCACAACAATAATCTCACACAAATATTTCAAGCACTTCTATCTCAAACAGTTCACAACATAACTTCAAATCCAGTTACTATATAAACACTTCGCCAACAGGTCCCATTAGACCCACGTTTAAAACTGGTCATGTATTACATCCAACCACTCCCCTTCAGGGTTCCTTCTTAAGTTCTCAAAACCAAGTCAATGTTCAGATCTTTAGGTTGGGGTAAATTCATACAATAAACCCACTCCACCTTTCTGATTTATTTGTTTCACCGGATCTCCACCTCTCCATTTTTTACAAACTAGTAAGGATGGGATGGGTACTCATCCGACGAACCATTCTCTTGCCTGGGTGCTGTCAAGTACAGAACGGACAGCACATGGACTGAACCCTGAGATTAAGGTCAATGGTGCAGATGCCCTAAAGCAGGGGTGGCCAACCTGTGGCTCTTGAGCCACATGTGGCTCTTTGCCTCTTCAAGTGTGGCTCTAGCGGTTGAGCCAGGAAGCAGTCAGGCTGGCTCATTCTCCACCCCACACTCAGATCTCCTTTACTGATCGGGCACCATTGCTACTCTGCAGCTCCAGCTCGCTGTCCACTATGTCCTGATGCACACAGTGTCAGAACGTAGTACATGGAGACGCACACTATGACCTGACATTGTGCGCATCAGGTCACAGTGGAGAGCGTTTCAGACCTGCAGAATAGCAGGTGCCCAGACAGGAGCCTGGTGCCCGATCAGGAGAGGTAGGTGATTTTTTTTTAAATTATAGAACTAAGCATGGGAGGATCTGATCTGAACATGGGGGGGGGGTCCTGATCTGAGCATGGGGGGTCCTGATCTGAGCATAGGGGTCTGATCTAAGCATGGGGGGTCTGATCTGAGCATGGGAGGTCTGATCTGAGCAAGGGGGGGTCTGATCTGAGCATTGGGGGTCTGATCTGAGCATGGGAGGGTCAGATCTGAGCATCGGGGTGGGGTCTGATCTGAGCATGGGGATATTATCTGAGCATGGGAGGAAATCTGAGCATGGAGGGGGAGATCTGAGCACTGAGGATCTGACACTGGGAGTCTGATTTGTGTTGTCTGATCTGAGCATTGGGGATCTTATTTTAAGTCATATGAGGATTGGGGGTCTGATTTAGGAGTCTGATGAAAAATATTTTTTTTCTTTTTTTTCTGCTAATAAAAAATAAGAAAAAAAGATCAGATAAAAAATATTTTATTTCTGTTATTTTTCTTTGTTAAAACCTAGGTGCATCTTATAGGGCGAAAAATATGGTGACTCATGTGTAAATGAATAGCTTGAGGCTCCTGGTAGTCATAGTTTTTTTTTTCTGGCTCTTTGTGTCTGTAAGGTTGGCCACCCCTGTCCTAAAGCCTCATTCACACGGCAGTGTTCCACGTACGTGTGCTGTTTGTGTTCTCCACAGACAGCACAAATATCTATTCATTTTAATGTGTGTTCACACATCCGTTTTTTACCATGGTCTGCAGGTCCGTGTTTTTAGCACGGATGCATGGTCCATTTTGTCCATGTTCACAGATCCATCACGCACATTATAGTCTATGGGTCTGTGAAAACCACGGATGCCATCTGTGTTTCATCTGTGTTTCACAGGTCATTAGGAAAAGATGCTTTGAAAATTATTTTTCAGCTGTACAGTGTCAGTGAAACACGGATGCAAGATGGACGGGAAAAAAAGGACATACGGACCAAACACGGATCTATCATGGACATCTTCATGGAGGTATCACTGTACAACTTTTCACGGATTTACTATTGTACACAGAAGTGTGAATGAGGCTACAAACGCCAGTCTTAGTATGAAGTCAGTTGGAGCAGAATGCGTTAAATTTATTAAGGAGCAGAGGCCTCAATACATTTGGCGCATCTCCAGGCAGTCTGTGCACCAGACATTCAAATCTACACCAGTTCGTAGTAGGCATTTTATGATTTTTTTTACTTATGTTAAAAACAGATGACAACTGGAAAAATTGACAAAGTGAACACAGGCTGACTAAATTCTGATTCAACACAGGAGAAAAATCTTCAGTTTTAAAGGGCTTCTGCCATCAGGAACATCATTATTAAACTGGCTGACTTTAGACATGTGCTAATGTCATCTGAAGCTAATAGTCTTTGGGGGTCATTTATCAAACTAATGTAAAGTAGAACTAGCTTAGTTACCCATAGCAACCAATCAGATTCCACCTTTCATTTTTCACAGCTCCTTTGGAAAATGAAAGGTGGAATCTGATTGGTTGCTATGGGCAACTAAGCCAGTTCTACTTTACACCAGTTTGATAAAAGACCCCCTTTGTCCATTCTTTCTATTTGCTTCTGTTTTTGTGAAAAATGAACTTTTATTTTATGCAAATGAGCCTCTAGGAGCAATGGGGGTATTGCCCCTACTCCCAGAGGCTCCTTTATCCTTCCTCTGGCTGTGCCCTCATCATGTTGATTGACAGGGCCACACAGGATGACATGAACACTCCTTTGATTTTACTTAGAGAGGGCGTGGCCAGAGGAGGTAGCACTGAGTCTCTAGGAGTAGGGGCAACACCTCCATTGCTCATAGAAGCTCATTTACATATAAGTTCTTTCATAGAAAGAATGGACAAAGACTGTTAGCTTCAGCTGACATTAGCACATGTCTGAAGTCAGCCAGTTTAATAACAATGTCCTTGATGACAGAAGCCCTTTAACAGACAGAACTCAGGTTTTACCTCATTCGTCTGAATAAAGCCCTAGCATGCATTCTCAGCTAAGCCTGATACATTATTCCACTAGAATAGGGGGCGTAAACAGCTGCCGAGGACATTCCAAACCCTACTTCCCAGAGGAGCTAATAGTATTCGGCAGGTTATCGCCTACTTGTGTGAGCTATCTGAATCCGCAACCCCCATCCCCCCCCCCCAAGTTATCCCCAACAGCAAAAAAAAAATCATTGCATTTCTACCCAGAACTTAAATATGGCTATTTATTAGTAAATCATATGAGATTAATAGCCAAAATTCAGTAGTTTTTCGGCATCTGTCCTAAAATGGGCACTTTTCGTTTTACTAGCACTATATGCTGAGTGGACATTTGTCATTTCCTTTGCTTTTGTAAAAATGGTGCCCACAGTAGAAAAGAAAAACGTCCATGTCTCTTCTAGTAAAAGAAAATCAATACCAACCACCTTTAGCTACTGCTATAACTTCTGATTTTCTGCTTTCAAACATAGCTGTGCTTTTGCAGCAATTTTACTGGCTTTTTGCCACCTTTTTCAGCAAAACACTGTGATCAGATGTTTGCTGAATGTGAATAGGGAATTATGTAATCTACTACAGAGGGTTTTTTTTTTTTGTGCTCTTACAATTTCCGCCATTTTTTTTTTCAAACGCAGGATGCTCTAAGTATGGAGCTTTTTACGTAGGATCCAGATTCATGTGGAAAATTTGTGCAAAAAGAAAATGCTACCAAAGAAAATTGTAAAAATGAATGAAATTTGTGGCGATGTGAAAGAGGCTTTAGGGGAGAGTTCACACATAGGTTTTTTGTGGCAACTTTTCTGGCAGGAGTTTGAGCCAAAGCAAGAAGTGGATCCAGTGTGAAGGAGAAGTACTGTGTATGTCTTTAAAGGGATTCTGTCAGCAGGATATTGGGTATAGAGATAATTACATCTCTATACCGGCCTTACTGCTGTGATTGTAAATATGTAAGTGTAATTGTTATTAGGGCAGTAGTTTACATAAAAAAGCGTTTTTATTAACATGTGAAACATGGAGGGCGGTGCTGGGCTCTGAAATCTGCGGCGTGCCCGGGCTCCAACGGCTCGCAGGACCTACCCTTGGGCTCCTTATCCAGGTATTTCACATGTTAATAAAAACGCTTTTTTATGTAAACTACTGCCCTAATAACAATTACACTTACATATTTACAATCACAGCAGTAAGGTCGGTATAGAGATGTAATTATCTCTATACCCAATATCCTGCTGACAGAATCCCTTTAATTTCTATTTTTCATTCTCTTCCAACCAATTTTAGGCTTTGGCTCAAAAAACTGCCACAAAAACCTATGTGTGAACCAAACCTAAAAGAGGTTATCCTATCAGGACAATCACTGTCCATATGCCCTCTTAGAGCCTATGGATATCCTAGATCAGGACCCCCTCTATGAGAAATAGTAAAACGCCATGTAAATGGAAAAAAAGTAATATTACATTTCCCTTGTAGCACTTTGCGGCAGAGGAAACAAAAAGCTGATGGCAACGTCTTGGCAAAATCAACTATTTGCAAGGGTCCTAAGTGACTTACCCACAACAATCAGTTGATCTCCATAATGGCTCTCATATTAAAGGAGTTGTGATAAGAAGACTTTTTTAAAAATACACAGCGAGTCTTAAGGTGGAAATTCTCATTTAGCTTGAACCAGCCTGTACCTCACATGGATCCAGAGATCTTCCCCTATTCATTACTCCAGCTGCTCTGCTACATTAATTTCAAGCTGGCAGCTCAGGGGGTGTGTCCTTTCTGAGGGGCGTACTTTCATAGGGAGTGTGTCCTTTCTGCAGCTCTATCCTTGTAAGTGTCACAGCTTCCTAATAGTAGATATTATTGAATAACTCAATGGCTAGCTTAAAGTACATGCAAAAGTATTCAGATCCACGTGCTGGTTTGAAAAATACTTTTGTACTTTTTCATTTCAAGCCACGTTTTAAAATCAGAAATAGCATCTTTTTAAAAGCGGTCAGTAAATGTATTCCTTCCAACCAGTCTGCCAGAACCTAAAATTCACTCTAATCTTTACAGGTGAACTTAATGTGACCTTCTCTAAACTTTTGAATGCACATGTCCAACTGTTCAATGTTTCAGTACTTTTTGCACAACTTGCTGTTCTCTAACAAGGAGCTTAACTGCAAAATTCACAACAGATGTTTGCTCCATGAATTGCCCAATACATTTCCTGGTTAATAATAATAATCTTTATTTATATAGTGCCAACAGAATTGGTATTTACACAGTCCTCCTCATCATGCTGTTCACATTTAGACATCATGAGACTAAGACGACACCCAACAATTGATAACCATTACCTCGCCATTGCGATGCTTCAAGCATGATGTTCTCAGACGAAAGTGGCCACTGAGCTTAGAATGTCACAGAGTATCATCAGCAGGTTGCAACAGAGATACAGAGAGACTGGAAGAGTCACAGAAAGGCGTAGAAGTGGACATCGTTTGGCCACATCCCACACTGATGACTATTTCATTGTGAACAATGCCCTGTGCAAACGGATGATGAATACCACACAACTCCAGGCACAATTTAAGGGAGGTGATAGGCACTCAAGTGTCACATCAGACCATTCAAAACCATTTACATTAGCATTTTCTACATTCTAGACGACTTGCAAGGGTACCTGACCACACTACCAAGCACAGACATCACCGTCTTGCATGGACCAGGGAGCATCTACGCTGGACGAAGGATCAGTGGGCCTCAGTGCTGTTCACTGAGAAAAGTTGATTTACGATGAGCAGAAACGATGGACACCAACATTGTTGGAAATGTCTAGGAGAGCGCTATGTATCAGCCACTACTGTCACCAGATGAGCCTTTGGTGGTGGTGGTATTACAGTGTGGGCAGGTGTGTCTATTCACTACAGAACTGCCCTACACTTTGTGAATGGTACAGTGACAAGCTCATATTACCTAAATAACATCAATAATCCAGTCATTGTGCCTCTGCATGCACAACACAGGCCTAATTTCATCTTCATAGATGACAATGCAACAGCTCATCGAGGTCACATCATTAGGGAACGACTGCTGGAGACTGGGGTGCCTCAAATGGAGTGGCCTGCACTTTCTCCAGACCTGAATCCGATTGAAAACCTATGGTATCAGCTGAGTCGCCATGTAGAGGCTCATAACTCTGTACCCTAGAATCTCAATGATCTGAGGGCCGCCCTTCAAGAAGAGTGGGATGCCATGCCTTAGCAGACAATAAGTTGACTTGTGAACAGCATGAGACATAGTTGTCAAGATATAATTGATGCTCAAGGCCACATGACAAGTTATTGAGACAGTGACATTTTTTGTGGGGGTATATACACCACCGCTATTGACTTTTGCTTTAATAAATAATTTGAGATGAGGAAATCACCATTGTATGCTTCTACTTACATGCCCTACTTTCATAATATAATATCACTGTAGCGTGAACTTTTTACCTTTTCCATAAATTTCACTCGAAAGCCAAATATCCCTAACTTTTTGTGAGTAGTGTATATACCAGTTTTGTAAGGGGCACTTCTAAATGTACATTATAAAGCCTCCAGTGAATTGTGATATCATACTAAAGTATAAGCATTTGGAAAATAAAATTATACCTTTATGTAAGTGAAATCAACCTTCAAATATGGCGGAGTGTCTCATCTGTGACTTGGGCTAATCATTCAATTAATCCATAATGTGTCTAAAAATATCCTTGTGCTTAGACTGAAGAAATATTGTGTTCTTGCCTGAGCTCCTCTCAGCAAACCCCTCCAAGCCTTATCATGTCATCTGTGCGTCTAGAGGAAAACAGCAGCGTCGATATCATTTTAAGGCCAGCTGTCAATTAGTGCTGTTTTTCGTCCCTTTAAACATTAGCGTAGTGTCACACACAGTGACTGTCATTTCAGTTCCTGATAAATGAATACAAAGAAGTCAAACACATATTGCTGCTGACCTGCAAATTTCATCAAGTAAGGAAGACAATGTTCTAGCTGAGATTTCTTTCATTGACATTACCTACTTGCTCGACACAGGATTGAAAGAGAAAACAGACATGAAGGGGTTAAAGCACAAACTCAAGTGGGAAAAAAAAAATTATTTTTCATCCTGTCATGTTATAGTTCTCCTAGTTTAACAGCAGAACTATTGTAAATGTAACCAATGTGTAAGAACATTGCTGAATGTGGTATATTTTTCTTCTAGAAGAGGGGGATCTGCCTAGTATTTAAAGGGCATCTGTTGGCAGATTTGTACCTATGAAACTGGATGACCTGTCGCATGTGCGCTTTGCAGCTGAAGACATCTGTGCTGGTCCCATCTTCATATGTGTCCACATTGCTGAGAAAATGTTTTAATATATGCAAATGGGCCTATAGGAGCAATGGGGGTGTTGTAGTTACACCTAGAGGCTTTGCTCTCTCTGCAACTGCAGCGCCCTCTGAACTTTGATTGATAGGGCCAGGCTGTGTAAATCTGATCATGTCTGGCTCTGTCAATCAAAGTGCAGAAGGTGCGGCAGTTGCAGAATGAGAGCAGAGCCTCTAGGTTTTAATGACAACGCCCCCATTGCTCCTAGAGGCTCATTTGCATATATTAAAACTTCATTTTTCTCAGCTATGCAGGCACATATGAACATGGGACCAACATAGATGTCTTCAGCTGCCAAGTGCACATGTAACAGGTCAGTCAGTTTCAGAGGTACAAATCTGCTGACAGATGTCATCTAATATTCTGTAACATTATCTTCTTGCTTTATTGCAGTGGAGGATCGCAACTTTGCCTTATTTAATTATGTAAATGAGCAGAACAATGAAATTGAGAGGCTGACAGAACAGATAACGGAGGTGAGGGCATGTAATATATTAATATCTTACATATTTAAAAAGGTTTTCCAAGATTTTTTTAGGTCATCAGTATCTTATTGGTGGGGGTCCAGCTGTTTGAGAAGGCACTGGCGCTCCTGTGAGCGATGCTGCCTTCATGGTCACCAAGCATAGCACCGTACATTGTATAGCAATTGTACTATGTATCGCAGCTCAGTCCCATTCACTTGAATTTTGATGAGCTGCTCCTAGGCCACGTGAGTTATGAATGTGTCATCACTCAGCCTAAGAAAAGTAGAGAGAAGGCTGCAGCGCTACTGCTAGTGCCCCTGCTTTCTCAAACAGCTAATCGGCGGGGGTCCCAGGTGTTGGTTCTCCACCAATACCAATGTCCTATCCAGATGACAGGTGATCAGTAAAAAAAAATCTTGGAAAACCCCTTTACAGGGGTTGTCTCATTTCAGTAAATGGCATTTATCATGTACAGAAAGTTAATACAAGCCACTTACTAATGTCTTGTGATTGTGTTCTTTTCCAGGGGTTACGACCACCCTGTAACCCAGCAACAGTGGTGGCCATGTTTGCCCACTATAGGAAAAAGTGTCTTCCTATGTGCACTCCTGCATTCCCAGCCACCAGAGAGGCCTGTGCCTTCTCCTATAGTGTGCATGCACGACCACCTCTGCTGGATTACGTGGTGGACAATCTCAATATGGACAATCTCAATACATTAGTAAGTGCCTTGTAGTAACTTTCTCTACATGATAAATGCCATTTGCTGAAGTGAGACAACCTCTTTAATGTGTTACAAGTATTTACAAGGGCCATTGTGTATACATTCATCTTAATATGGTCTTCTATGGATTCTAAGGAATTATTTTTCATCTATTAATTGATGACATATTGCTAGGAAATGCAATTGGTCCAATTTCTGGGAACCCCACTGATCCTGAGAATGAAGGGGAAGCTGTGCTGGTTTATCACTCTGTCCTCTTCAATGCTTTTCCCCTACACCCTGCCTCCTTCTGTGCAAGGAACTGCAGCATGGACCCATTGCATTTATCTTCACAGACATCTTAACAGGAGTGTTGCCATGCAGGGGAAACTTAGAAGGAGCTGCAACACTTCACTCTAATCATCGGTGGGCTTCTCAGTGGTCAAACCATCACCGACGGTCAAACCTCCATCACATTATAAATGTGGGAATATTATATTATATAATATTATGTACAATATTATATTACATTATGTATATGGGAATAAGCCTTTAGGTTCTTCCTATCTGCTCTCTTTTTTTTCTTTTAAGTATCAGTGCAACACAATAAACCCACCAAAGAGCCATCAATATTTTTCTGAAAAACCTCTTTAAGGCACATTTCCAAGGATCACATCTCAACTGGGCCCTTGCATTGACTGGACAGTGTCATACTGTATCAGGAGAGCTTACATATCTTACAAAATCTTCATGAATTACTGGTATATGTGAATTTGTCGCAGATTTTGCTGCAGATTTGTCATGGATTTCACCCTGTGCATCCCTTTCTAATTACCGTATATGCCGGCGTATAAGACGACTGGGCGTATAAGACGACCCCCAACTTCTGCCCTAAAAATATAGAATTTGGTATATACTCACTGTATAAGACTACCCCTCTCCCAAATGAAAAAAAGTCTGCTTTGATTTCAACATGTTAATTTTAATTCAAATGCATATGACATGCAGGTACTGTATATAGCAGCAAAACTGTCACTTATAAACATAAGGTTGTTTCAAACATGTACGGTAAAGCTAAAACTTTGCAAAACAAACAAGAGAGCAAGTGCCTGGTGATCATAACTGTAAGCTGCGATATTGTAACAGGTCTTGCTGGCATGACAGTTTCCCTTTAAAAGCCTTCAAAATCCTCCTGAGAATATAGAGAATAGTATGCTACTTCAGTATGCTAAGAGCAGGGCTCTCTACGCGCTGACGGGGAAAAAAAAAACACCTCACACAGTGCGGCCCCCGTATATCCGGCGTATAAGACGACCCCCCACTGTAGCCATTATTTTAAGGGGTTAAAAAGTAGTCTTATACGCCAGTATATACTGTATTTTATATACTGTATATCGTATTCATTTTCTAGTTATTCTTCTCACTTGCTCTAATGATATTCTGCATTCTGAAAACCTTAGCTGAGCTACTTATATAAATTCTCTGTTTTATTCTAATTCATGTATTTGATATAAAAATCTGAAGATATGCAGTAAGACAAAAACTGAGATAAAAGACTACATGTCATAACACAGACATTACTAAAACATGACAGTGTCTGTGAACCCATCCACCTTCCCCAGGATGTAGCTTTGAGCAGGCCCCTTGGTTTAGATGTACAAGGATATGAAGAGTGTCTGTATTTTACAGATCAAAAGAGAGATTGAAGAATTCAAAGCCCAGGGAGTACGACTAGAGCAAGAGCACCGGTCAATTCTTAAAAACATTGAAGGCAAACAAGAGGAGGCGGTGAAACAAGTAGACGGCTACCAACAGCAACTGAAAGGAGTCATGAAAATTTTAGATCAGCTGAAGTCAGGTATGTAATGTGTTTGGCAAAGTCCTGCAATCCCAGGTTATGAAATATGCATGACTGAGATTGTGTGACTGTTGTAATCATATAATATATTACTTTTCAAAGGAGTTTTTACTCATTAAAAGGAAATTAAAAATACAAACACATAATCAAAAAGAACAAAATCAACTTTAAAAAGGATTATCAAAGAGAAGGGATTCTATCAACTTAGTGGGTGTCTACTGTCTGTGCTGCAGAGCTTTCCATCTTCCAGATTAACGTATAGGAAGTTGTCATCCTTGTCTGAAATGTTGCAGATACAGTGGAGTTGCAGTCTGGTCACAGTCACCATTTCTGCATATCTGCTCACGCTACATGTGCCACTCACGCCACTCTCCTCGAATCTCGAATCACTGCTGAAAATGCTAGTTCTTTCTACAGACACAGAAACAGCAGGTAATTCACTGTTTAGGATGCAATTAAGTAAACATGCTACTGTTCTATATACATTGATGATGCCCCCTCAGGATATCTGTCTGATAAAGAGAAGGGGTACAATTCCTCCAAAGACTGAATCAGTGCCTTAAAGTGATATATAACAAAAAGCAGCACTCCAACTTTGGTAAAAATATATGGTGCTTACTTTAGGAGAAACATATATTAATGAGTTCATAGCAAGCTGCCACTGATGCCACCAGATGTAAGGCAGCTATCCTATAAGTCAATGTTTGACCTTTTAAATAAGCCTTGAGACATGACTCAGATATTAAATAAACCTGGATAATAATTAAGCCAGCATCTCATCTGCAGACAGCTGTTTCAAGGTGATTGCCCCTCATCGGTGTTTACTTTAGTCACTCATGTGCAACGTTTCAGTCCAGTTGAAGAAGACATTTCTCAAGCTTTAGAAAGGTTCCATTGAGTTCAACTGAAACACTGTACATGCACATCTATCTATCTATCTATCTACATATCTATCAGCTCACATCAGTAGAGAGAAAGTAAAGGGCTGAAGTAATTCCAATCTCTTCTATATTCTACTCTATATATATCACTACTCCTATACAGCTCATAGTTACTTGAACAACATGTACACCTTGAACTGTCCTCCCACCTCTCTTACTTTTAACTATTTGACCGGCTACAATCGGGCTTCTGACCCCACCACCTCCTTGCCTCGTTCCCTCTCTGTAGGTGTCCCGTAATGCTCTATACTAGGACCCCTGCTCTTCTAAATCTACATCTTTGGCCTGGGACAGCTCATACAGTCCCATGGCTTTTAGTATCATCTGTCTCCTGATACCTTCCTACACACGATCTCCGATCCTCACAAGACCTTCTTCTCTACTCTTCTCTTATCTCCTCCCACCTCCAAGATTTCTCCCATGCATCCCATGTACTCTGGAACTCTCTTCGTAACATATCAGATGCTCACCTAACGTGGAAACTTTCAACCCTCAAAAAACCTACCTCTCCAGACAAGCCTACAATAATCCTGCTTCCACTATACCGCCATGACCAGCTGTACCCTCACCTACTGTACTACTTCTCCATTCTCTTGCAGATTGGAGCAGGGTAATCTTTCCTTCTGTACCAATTTGTAACATGTCTTCTTCATGCTTGTTGTACTTGTTTTTTTATTATTTATGTACACTCCTTTTCATACATACAGTGCCATGGAATGAATGGCGCTTTAATAAATGAAAATAAAAATTACAAATAATATTGAAATAAGTGGAGAGTGCAACCTGGATGTGAACGAAGTAATAAAAGGCCTAGGGAACTCATTTTTAATTCTGTTCTAGGTACTTGAACTTATACACTGAGGTGCATAGCACAATATAGAATCTGCAACAGTGAATAGGAAAAGACCCATACAGTACTGAAGAGGGAAATGGATTTACCATCCTGTTCTATGCAAGGAGCTAAACACAGCATAGCACTGGTCTCACATTAGGGGAATCCTTCCAGATCCATTCCTATATATACAAATCACATATTTTTTAATTATTTAAAGTTATCCAACTACTCTAACCCATGCCTAGATCACTATATGTGCCTGATCAAAATCTTCACTTCCAACATAACTCTATTTGTATATGACCACTGTTAATTCCAACATCCTGATTCTCTCCAGGGCTTAGGAAACTCAAGTATGTGTGGTTATTGCATCGGGGAACTAGTGGTCACCAGCTATTGTATTTACCTATTGTTAATTATGAGAAGAAAATCATTGATGACCATATGTTGTCACTAGTTCTACAGCATGACCACCATACCAAACAACTTCACACAGAGTTTCCTACTGTATAACTTTGGGAACGCGCCAAAGTAAAGTGAACACGTTAACTATGGTCACACCAGAATTTTTAGGTTTATTTTTAACATTTTCATTTCAACAAGAAATCAGACAATACTAGGGATTGCAAAGCCAACAGGCCTCACTACATCTTTAAATTAGAGGAGAGTACATGGATATCCAAAACAGACTATGTTACTGGTCCCCAACCAGGGGAACAGGAAAAACACTCTCACAAAAGCAACTAAATTATATAAAAATATAAATTTTATTCGACAAAATATGTAAAAGATTATTACAAAATAAATAATAGCAATAATATAGGGAAAAAGGCTTCAAACGCCTCAAAATGCTGGGTGGAATGATAGGTTATGGGGCCCCGCCTCTCTAAACCAGATGGAATGAGTCCCACTCAAGGTAAGCATGTAGTCAGAATTGTATAAATAGAAATAACTATAAATCCATGTATGGGGATAACTAATGGCCAGTTAGAAACCACCCAAAATCATATTCACTCCATTATATATTAGTAAAAATACATACATCACTTACCAAGAGACATAGTTAGGGGGAAAGAGAAGGAACAGGGGACACATCCTCATTCTGAGGATTGCGGTGGTTATATTTACTAATGTATTGTGATTATCCATATTGCTTCCTTTGCTGGCTGGATTCATTTTTCCACCATAATACACACTGTTCATTTCCATGGTTACAGACCACCCTGCAATCCATCAGTGGTGGTTGTGCTTGCACTCTATAGGAAAGGCTCTAGCCTATGTGCGCTCCCATGGTCCCGGCCACCAAACAGGCTGGCGCTTTTTCCTATAGTGGGCAAGCACGACCACCACTGATGGATTGCAGGGTGGTCTGTAACCATGGAAACGAACCATGTATAATGTGATAGAAAAATGAATCCAGCCAGCAAAGGAAGCAATATATAATAATAATGGATAATAACAATACATTAGTATTAGGCTTCTATTAATTTTGTCTACATGATAAATGACATTTTCTGAAGTGAGACAACCCCTTTAACCAGGTGAGAGGCCATCTCTGTCTTTCCTGGTACATCTGCCCTGGTGATCCCACACGCCTAGCTCTCCTCTCTCTCTTACAGCAGTGCTCCTTTAAGTATTTTTCCATACAGGTATTAAAAGTGTTCATGATTCTGTATTTTAATGTACTGCAGTCACATTAATTAGAAAGGCAGATATTACCCAGAAATCTGTGCATGCTAGATGATAGACATAATTCAATTATAATAATTATAAATTAAAATAATACAGTAAATTGTCAACAATCCAATATTTTGTCTGTGAAAATTCTCCGGCAGTTCTAAAGGAGACGATTTGAATATTTTTATAAGAGATGTCATTTGCATTCATACAGTAACAAAAATTGAGGAAAAAATCAGTGCCATGCAACAGCTTTTTGACCTTCAGCAGTTCTCGCTTTGAATGATAAAACACACATTTGAAATCTGCATTCTGTTCGGCATTGTGCTGGAATTGTAGTCCTACTTGTCCTGCTTACTAATATAGGATCATGTAAAAAGTATAATACTGGATCAGTATGAACTTGAAGATTAGGCCACTTTCACATCTGCATTTTGAAATTTGACAGATTGTTCCAGCAGAGGAATAGCCTGCCCGAATTCACCATATCAGATAATGACACAAACCGCCGGATCTCATTATTTATAATGTGATCTGGTGGGTTTCCAGACTCTTTACGGGAAGAAAAGGCATGCAAATACTCTCACCCAGTTAAGCCAGTACTTTCTGCTCTGCACTGATGAGGGGCAATCACCCCGAAACAGCTGTCTGCAGACGAGGTACTGGCTTATTTAATATCTGAGTCATGTCTCAAGACTAGAGATGAGCGAACATGCTCGTCCGAGCTTGGTGCTCGTTCGAGCATTAGGGTACTCGTAACTGCTCGATGCTCGGACGAGTATCTCGCCATGCTCGAGGAAATGGTAACTTCCGCATCGTGCTTTTTTGGCGCCTAAAAACACAGCCAATCACAAGCCAGGAGACTCTACAGTACACCCAGCATCACGTGGGGCCCTTACATGTCGATAGCAGGGGTTGGCTGGCCTGATCAGGTGACCCTGGAATATACTACCGACTGGCCGCGGCGCTCGGCTCAGATGCCGTCTGGATGTCGTTAGGGATAGAGCTGCTGCCTTTCAGGGAGAGTGTTAGGGCCTGCATTTAGTTCTCTGTTAGGCAGGGATCACCCACAAAGAACCCAACAGCCCTTCTAAGGGCTAGAAGAAATTTTATTTATTTTTTTGTCACTTGGCTGGCTGGCACTAGTAGTGCAGCTATCGCCATATCTAACCCTGTTTTTTTTTTTTTTGTTCTATCTCAGTGATACAAATCCATTGCACACAGCACTGTGGAACCATTCTGTGTGTCACAGTTCAGCACTGACTCACTCCAATACATATATACTGTCCAGGTGACACTTTCTGTACGTCACACAATACAACCAAGTCATTTGCTACCAATATCATCTACCGCTTGATCCAGAAAATTCTCTGTGTGACATTTGTCTGGGTCACAGACTAAATAACCACCGTTAACAGGGTGTCAGTCAGTTCTACCATAGTTCCTGCACGTCACGTTCCCAAAAAAACAAAATATAAAAAAAAAAAATTATTATTTCAGTTGTTTTAGCTCAGTGATACAAATCCATTTTACTCAGCTTTGTGTAACCTTTCTGTGTGTCACAGTTCAACACATTCGCTCCCATCCGTATATACTGTCCAGGTGACACTTTCTGTACGTCACACAATACAACCAAGTCATTTGCTACCAATATCATCTACCGCTTGATCCAGAAAACTCTCTGTGCGACATTTCTCTGGGTCGCAGACTAAATAGCCACCGTTAACAGGGTGTCAGTCAGTTCTACCATATTTCCTGCACGTCACGTTCCCAAAAAAACAAAATTGTAAAAAAATATAAAAAAACAAATCTTAAAAAAAAAAAATATTTTTTCAGTTGTTTTAGCTCAGTGATACAAATCCATTTTACTCAGCTTTGTGTAACCTTTCTGTGTGTCACAGTCAGAGGCGTAGCTAGAGGTTCAGCACAGGGGGGGGCGAAACATACTTGAGTGGGCCCCCCACTTGGCTTCCCAAACGCACGTTTCCAACTTCACAGGCACATACTACTAGTTGTGGTTATAATATTGTATTAGAAAGATGACTATATAAACTGCTAGATAATCTATGCTGTTAAGTACAGTACAATAGACTTTCTACCTACCCTACTGTAAATACACTACCATATAATGCAGTAAAATATAGGAGTAATAGGATTAAAAAACAACGGGACTCCTATGTTAAAGGAAACCTGTCCCCAGTTTTTACATCACTAAACTAACAGTCCCTTGCCCCCATCAGACCTCAGATCATCAGAATGTGCCCCCATCAGACCTCACATCAGCGTATTGTGCCCCCATCAGACCTCAGATCAGCGTATTGTGCCCCCATCAGACCTCGGATCAGCCTACTGTGCCCCCATCAGACCTCACATCAGCCTACTGTGCCCCCATCAGACCTCAGATCAGCGTATTGTGCCCCATCAGACCTCAGATCAGCATATTGTGCACCCATCAGACCTCAGATCAGCAGAATGTGCCCCCATCAGACCTCACATCAGCCTACTGTGCCCCCATCAGACCTCAGATCAGCGTATTGTGCCCCCCACCAGACCTCAGATCAGCATATTGTGCCCCCATCAGACCTCAGATCAGCGTATTGTGCCCCCATCAGACCTCAGATCAGCAGACTGTGCCCCCATCAGACCTTATATCAGCCTACTGTGCCCCCATCAGACCTCAGATCAGCGTATTGTGCCCCCATCAGACCTCAGATCAGCGTATTGTGCTCCCATCAGACCTCAGTTCAGCGTATTGTGCCCCCATCAGACCTCAGATCAGCGTATTGTGCCCCCATCAGACCTCAGATCAGCCCACCCAGCCACATAGGATTAAAATAAAAAACCTTACTTACCTGTTCTGCGCTGCGGCTGCCCTCCGGTCCGCGCTCTGCTCTCTTCCCTGGCCCGCGCACACTATGACCTGACGCTGCGTGCAGCGTCAGGTCATAGTGCGCGCCACCAGGGAAGAGAGCAGAGCGCGGACCGGAGGGCAGCCCAGCGCAGAACAGGTAAGTAAGGTTTTTTATTTTAATCCTATGTGGCTGGGTGGGCTGATCTGAGGTCTGATGGGGGTCCCTAAATACAAGTGAGCGCTTCCATAATGGAAGCGCTCACTTGTATTCGCCTGATTCTGGGCCCCCCTGAGTCACTGGGCCCGGAGCCGTCGCCCCCCCTGCCCCCCCGGTAGCTACGCCACTGGTCACAGTTCAGCACATTCGCTCTCATCCGTATATACTGTCCAGGTGACACTTTCTGTACGTCACACAATACAACCAAGTCATTTGCTACCAATATCATCTACCGCTTGATCCAGAAAACTCTCTGTGTGACATTTCTCTGGGTCGCAGACTAAATAGCCACCGTTAACAGGGTGTCAGTCAGTCCTACCATAGTTCCTGCACGTTACGTTCCCAAAAAAACAAAATTGTAAAAAAAATATAAAAAAACAAATATAAAAAAAAATTATTTTTTCAGTTGTTTTAGCTCAGTGATACAAATCCATTTTACTCAGCTTTGTGTAACCTTTCTGTGTGTCAAAGTTCAGCACATTCGCTCCCATCCGTATATACTGTCCAGGTGACACTTTCTGTACGTTACACAATACAACCAAGTCATTTGCTACCGATATCATCTACCGCTTGATCCAGAAAACTCTCTGTGCGACATTTCTCTAGGTCGCAGACTAAATAGCCACCGTTAACAGGGTGTCAGTCAGTCCTACCATAGTTCCTGCACGTTACGTTTCCAAAAAAACAAAATTGTAAAAAAAATATAAAAAAAAATATATAAAAAAAATTATTTTTTCAGTTGTTTTAGCTCAGTGATACAAATCCATTTTACTCAGCTTTGTGTAACCTTTCTGTGTGTCAAAGTTCAGCACATTCGCTCCCATCCGTATATACTGTCCAGGTGACACTTTCTGTACGTCACACAATACAACCAAGTCATTTGCTACCGATATCATCTACCGCTTGATCCAGAAAACTCTCTGTGCGACATTTCTCTGGGTCGCAGACTAAATAGCCACCGTTAACAGGGTGTCAGTCAGTTTTACCATATTTCCTGCACATCACGTTCCCAAAAAACAAAATATTAAAAAAAAAAATTATTATTTCAGTTGTTTTAGCTCAGTGATACAAATCCATTTTACTCAGCTGCGTGTAACCTTTCTGTGTGTCACAGTTCAACACATTCGCTCCCATCCGTATATACTGTCCAGGTGACACTTTCTGTACGTCACACAATACAACCAAGTCATTTGCTACCGATATCATCTACCGCTTGATCCAGAAAACTCTCTGTGCGACATTTCTCTGGGTCGCAGACTAAATAGCCACCGTTAACAGGGTGTCAGTCAGTCCTACCATAGTTCCTGCATGTTACGTTCCCAAAAAAACAAAATTGTAAAAAAAATATAAAAAAACAAATATAAAAAAAAAAAAAAATTTTCAGTTGTTTTAGCTCAGTGATACAAATCCATTTTACTCAGCTTTGTGTAACCTTTCTGTGTGTCACAGTTCAGCACATTCGCTCCCATCCGTATATACTGTCCAGGTGACACTTTCTGTACGTCACACAATACAACCAAGTCATTTGCTACCAATATCATCTACCGCTTGATCCAGAAAACTCTCTGTGCGACATTTCTCTGGGTCGCAGACTAAATAGCCACCGTTAACAGGGTGTCAGTCAGTCCTACCATAGTTCCTGCACGTTACGTTCCCAAAAAAACAAAATTTTTAAAAAAATATAAAAAAAAAATATAAAAAAAATTATTTTTTTTCAGTTGTTTTAGCTCAGTGATACAAATCCATTTTACTCAGCTGTGTGTAACCTTTCTGTGTGTCACAGTTCAACACATTCGCTCCCATCCGTATATACTGTCCAGGTGACACTTTCTGTACGTCACACAATACAACCAAGTCATTTGCTACCGATATCATCTACCGCTTGATCCAGAAAACTCTCTGTGCGACATTTCTCTGGGTCGCAGACTAAATAGCCACCGTTAACAGGGTGTCAGTCAGTTTTACCATATTTCCTGCACGTCACGTTCCCAAAAAAACAAAATATAAAAAAAAAATTATTATTTCAGTTGTTTTAGCTCAGTGATACAAATCCATTTTACTCAGCTTTGTGTAACCATTCTGTGTGTCACAGTTCAGCACATTCGCTCCCATCCGTATATACTGTCCAGGTGACACTTTCTGTACGTCACACAATACAACCAAGTCATTTGCTACCAATATCATCTACCGCTTGATCCAGAAAACTCTCTGTGCGACATTTCTCTGGGTCGCAGACTAAATAGCCACCGTTAACAGGGTGTCAGTCAGTCCTACCATAGTTCCTGCACGTTACGTTCCCAAAAAAACAAAATTTTTAAAAAAATATAAAAAAAAAATATTAAAAAAATTATTTTTTTTCAGTTGTTTTAGCTCAGTGATACAAATCCATTTTACTCAGCTATGTGTAACCTTTCTGTGTGTCACAGTTCAGCACACTTGCTCCCATCCGTATATACTGTCCAGGTGACACTTTCTGTACGTCACTTAATTCTACCAGACTGAACAAGTTTGTGGGTTTCAGTACACCACCGAATTACCATCCGTGGGCACGGCGCCTTCAGTCGGTAGCTCTAGGCGCAGCAGCAGTGCCGTGGGTAAGCGCCAGCAGGCGGTGCTCAAACTGCTGAGCTTAGGTGACAAAAGGCACACCGCCCAAGAGCTGTTACAGGGCATCACGGCGCAGACCGATGTGTGGCTGGCACCGCTGAACCTCAAGCCAGGCATGGTTGTGTGTGACAACGGGCGTAACCTGGTGGCGGCTCTGCAACTCGGCAGACTGACACATGTGCCATGCCTGGCCCACGTGTTCAATCTAATAGTTCAGCGGTTCCTCAAGACATACCCCAATCTGTCTGATTTGCTCACCAAGGTGCCGCATCTGTGCGCATTTCCGCAAGTCGAGCACAGATGCTGCCACTCTCAGGACAGCACAGCGCCGCCTACAACTGCCCGCTCACCGACTGTTGTGCGACGTGCCCACGAGATGGAATTCCACATTAAACATGTTATCCAGAGTTTACCAGCAGCGCAGAGCTATTGTAGACTGCCAGATGTCATCTTCCACCAGAACTGGTAGTCAGGTCTCTCAGATTCCTCAAGTCTACAATGAGGAGTGGACGTGGATGTCTGATATCTGCCAGGTGTTGAGCAACTTTGAGGAGTCAACACAGATGGTCAGCGGCGATGCCGCCATTATCAGCCTCACCATCCCGCTGCTTTGCCTGTTGAAAAACTCACTGCTCAGCATCAAGTCGGATGCTTTGCGCTTGTCACAAGAGACGGTGGAGGAAGATACGTCGCTTGATAGCCAGAGCACCCTCCGGTCTGTTTCTCAGCGCCTATCGGAGGAGGGGGATGAGGATGAGGAGGAAGAGGAGGAGAATGTCGGCGAGACAGTAGAGGGTACCAGTGCTCAGTCCTTAACTCTTGAGCGTGTATGGGCTGAAGAGGAGGACTTGGAGGAGGAGGAGGAGGAAATGGAGAGTCAGGTCAGTGAGGAGAGGGAATTCTTGCGTGTTGGGAATCTGGCGCACATGGCAGACTTCATGTTAGGCTGCCTATCCCGTGACCCTCGCGTTAGAAGAATTTTTTCCAACACCGATTACTGGGTGTTCACTCTCCTGGACCCACGGTACAAGCAGAACCTTTCCACTCTCATCCCTGCAGAGGAAAGGAGTATGAGAGTGAATAGGTATCAACAGGCCCTGGTGCACAAGCTGAAACAATTCTTCCCATCTGACGCCGCTAGCGGCAGAGGGCATGGTTCTGTGGGCCAAGTAGCGGGGGAGAGGAGGCGAGCAGGCAGCTTGTCCAGTACTGGCAGGGGAACGCTCTCCAAGGCCTTTGCCAGTTTTATGTCACCCCAGCAAGACACTGTCACCTGTCCCCAGTCTAGGCAGAGTAGGGGGAGCTGTACAGAAAGATGGTGAGGGAGTACCTAGCTGACCATACCAATGTCCGTAGCGATCACTCTGCTCCATACAACTACTGGGTTTCAAAGCTGGACACGTGGCCTGAACTGGCGCTGTACGCCTTGGAGGTGCTGGCCTGCCCTGCCGCTAGCGTGCTGTCAGAGCGGGTATTCAGTGCAGCTGGTGGCGTCATCACCAATAAGCGTACACGCCTGTCAACTGACAGCGCTGACAGGCTGACGCTTATTAAAATGAACAAAGCCTGGATTTCACCGGAATTCAAATCTCCTCCGGGAGAAAGCAGCTAAAGATTTAAATAACTTATGTATCCGATTCTTCTTCTCTACTCCTCTTCTCTACTCCTCCTCCTCCTCCTCCATATCGTCTTTGCCTAACGCTGACCCAAAAAACGCCATTTTTTAGAGGTCCAACTGGCACTCTTTTAGCACAATTTTTCAGGAGGTCCACCTACAGGCCCTCTATTCAAACAATTTTTCCAGAGGTCCACCTACAGGCCCTCTCTTCAAACAATTTTTCAGGAGGGCCCCCTACAGGCCCTCTCTTCAAACAATTTTTCAGGAGGGCCCCCTACAGGCCCTCTATTCAAACAGTTTTTCCAGAGGTCCACCTACAGGCCCTCTCTTCAAACAATTTTTCAGGAGGGCCCCCTACAGGCCCTCTATTCAAACAATTTTTCCAGAGGTCCACCTACAGGCCCTCTCTTCAAACAATTTTTCAGGAGGGCCCCCTATAGGCCCTCTATTCAAACAATTTTTCCAGAGGTCCACCTACAGGCCCTCTCTTCAAAAATTTTTCAGGAGGGCCCCCTACAGGCCCTCTATTCAAACAATTTTTCCAGAGGTCCACCTATAGGCCCTCTGTCCAAACAATTTTAACGGAGGTCCACCTACAGGCCCTCTCTCTCTCCAAACAATTGTTCCGGAGGTCCACCTACAGGCCCTCTCTTCAAACAATTTTTCAGGAGGGCCCCCTACAGGCCCTCTATTCAAACAATTGACGTCTTTTTCCTATCTTTCTCTCTCTCCAAACTATTTTTCCGGATAGCTGCCATATACGGTATTAAACTGAGAAGAATACGGAGAACACATGCTACACTTGATCAAGTTCATAATTTACGACTGTACCGGTTAAAGCAACAGTTTTCCCAAATCCAGTCCGGCTGTTGTCACCACCACACACGCTAGCCCAGGGGGCACTCCTCTGGCTCTTCCAGCGAAACCTCCTTCCCCCCAGCCTGCCCCCCACCTACAGGCCCTCTCTCCAAACAATTGACGTCTTTTTCCTATCTTTCTCTCTCTCCAAACTATTTTTCCGGATAGCTGCCATATACGGTATTAAACTGAGAAGAATACGGAGAACACATGCTACACTTGATCAAGTTCATAATTTACGACTGTACCGGTTAAAGCAACAGTTTTCCCAAATCCAGTCCGGCTGTTGTCACCACCACACACGCTAGCCCAGGGGGCACTCCTCTGGCTCTTCCAGCGAAACCTCCTTGCCCCAGCCTGCCCCCCCCCCACCTACAGGCCCACTCTACAAACAATTTAGCCAGATAGGAGACGTATCAGAAGTTGCACTAATGTTTGTTTTTGTTCTTCTTTTATCTGCCTCCTGACCTGTGATAGGCAGAGCATGGACACGTCCCCTTAGCTGCAGTGGGAAAAACACTCCCCTGGCCAGAGCAAGCTCTTTTTCCGTTTTCCGTGTTCGAAATATCCATTAAATATAGGGTCCCAAGATAGGGGACGTATACGGTATTAAACTGAGAAGAATCGATACTGCACCGGCTGATGCTAGAGCATTTCCAAATGCATTCCGGCTGTTGTCACCACCACACACGCTAGCCCAGGGGGCACTCCTCTGGCTCTTCCAGCGAAACCTCCTTGCCCCAGCCTGCCCCCCCCCCACCTACAGGCCCACTCTACAAACAATTTAGCCGGATACGGGACGTATCAGAAGTTGCACTCATGTTTGTTTTTGTTCTTCTTTTATCTGCCTCCTGACCTGTGATAGGCAGAGCATGGACACGTCCCCTTAGCTGCAGTGGGAAAAACACTCCCCTGGCCAGAGCAAGCTCGTTTTCCGTTTTCCGTGTTAGAAAAATCCATTAAATATAGGGTCCCAAGATAGGGGATGTATACGGTATTAAACTGAGAAGAATCGATACCATACGGGTTAAAGCAACAGTTTTCCCAAATCCAGTCCGGCTGTTGTCACCACCACACACGCTAGCCCAGGGGGCACTCCTCTGGCTCTTCCAGCAAAACCTCCTTCCCCCCACCTACATGCCCTCTCTCCAAACAATTTTCCCAGGTAGGGGGACATATTAGATATTGTACTGATTTTGAATTGCCTCCTGCGATAGATGGGAATCAAACCTGCATCAACTGCTTGGGAAGTAGCTATGCTCACCACTATACCACCAGCAGGCACAGCAACTGATAAGAACAGATACTAAACTTGATTTTAGCTGCAGTGCCAGCATGAGTAGTGGTGTCACCTGCAGGCGGTGATGGACCTTCGTTGCACCTAGTTGGGTGCTTCCCTAACATGTGATGGGCATGTGCCTCGCCTTTCTTGGTCTGGGTGAGCACAATTGCCATGAGGGTAACCACCAGGCTGTTGCCTGAGAATTTGGGGTAATGGTGGGATTAGGCAGCCTCAGAGGCATCCATGCATGCTGCCCCTGCTGTTTCCTGTCCATTTCCGTGGTGTTTCCATCATTTTCTGATGTTTCCAGGTTTTCACCCAGCCTTCCCTAGGCAGAGCCTTGGTCCCCCGCAAAAATGCTCGAGTCTCCCATTGACTTCAATGGGGTTCGTTATTCGAAACGAGCACCCGAGCATCGGGAAAAGTTCGACTCAAATAACGAGCACCCGAGCATTTTAGTGCCCGCTCATCTCTACTCAAGACCTATTTAAATGATCAAACACTGACTTATAGAATAGCTGCGTTACATCTGGTGGCATTAGAGGCAGAGCTTGTTCAGAGATCATTTGCATCCCTTTTCTTCCCAGAATTCCAGAGGAGCATGAATGGCCTATAAGTCTCCTCACGCCGATTAAGGCGCTCTCTCCCCAAAGAGAGATAGTTCTTTTACCTAGACACTTTCAGGCACATGTAAGACTTTTTGTTCGGCGGAAAGCCAGCATTTCTGATGGAAAGCTACTGGATCCCATTATAGTTAGGGGGATCTGTGGTTCACAGGCTGTTCCTTCGCCGGATTTCAAAACAAAAATGTGAAAGTAGCCTAAGACCTTAAAAAATACGAATTTACTCTACCTACATGTGCCTGAGCTACGGTTAATTTACTATTTGATAAATGAACTGCACTACTACTTAAAATGTGTTACTTTTGTCACCACCTTTGTTGAGAAATGGGTCATAGCCGGCATCTTTTTCACAGGTTTACCATCCTTAACCCCTTGACGACCGCCATCTGTGTATATACGTCCTATCTGCACATGCCCCGTGCAGATAGCACGTATATACACGTGCAGGCGGCCCTTTAATCCCAACGCTGATCAGCGCTGGGATTAAAGCTCCTGCAATCTAGCAGGAGCAGGTCGGGTCCCGGCTCACAGACAGAGCGGGGACCCTGAGGAGAAGACAGGAGTGGTTTATTACCTTCTGTAACCTGAAGGTATGCTGGAGTAGGAAGGAAGCGGCAGCGCCGCTTCCTGTGTTAGTCCCGGCGGTCACGTGACCGCCGGGTGTCTCGGGGCCAGAGCAGTGCTGCAGGGTCTAAGGAGACCCTGATCAGCTCTGCCTGTTTCTAATGAGCCCACAGGGGGCTGTTTTCCCCTGTAACTGGGGCCCCTGTGGATGCCCCAGTTACAGTGTAAACAGTGGGGGAAAAAAGTGAAAAAAAAAAAGTCAATGTCCTCCAGAGGTCTTTTAATGACCTCCTGGGGGACATATTATTTGTCAAAAATAAATTAATAAATAAGTAAAAAAAAAAAAAAAAAAAAAAAAAAAGTGTAAAAAAAATATTAAACACGCAGTCGCCAATTGAAACAGTCACCATAATCGCCCCGTTAAATAAAATCTATACATGTTATATATCAAAACGATCATCATCAAATAGGGAACCCATTGCAATAATTAATTTGTGTGTCAGTTTTAATATTTAAAAAATAAAAATCTATAATTAAAAATAATTACTTTTTTTTAATAAGAATTAGCGGTTTTCGTCCAAATTACATTAAAAAAATATAAAAAATCTTTTAAAAAAAACATTCTAATAAAAAGTCCTAAGTGTCAAGTAAAAAAAATTGCAAAAATTATTTTCGTATTAAAAAACAAAAATTAGGGTCACTAAACCACCGTTTGCCCAAATCACAAAAAGTTCCCTGGACATTCAGGCCTTTTATAGGTCCGGTCATGAAAGGGTTAAAAACAAGAAAATGACGCAAATTTTTGTGCAAATCTACACTCGGTCATAACAAGCAACAATTTCATTTACTGTCTTTAGGACAGCCCAAAATTCACCAGTTTTATGAAGAAGCGTGTGTCTCTTAAAAAAAATTAGCACATTTAGCTTCAATGTACTTCAATTTTAAGACTGGCTTATGAAATCTCCACCAGTATTTGCAATTGTTGGTCTAATTATTGAGACTCTTCCTTACGTTCAGTCACCAGCTTACCACTTTGTGTAATTTTCTTCAGAACAGGGCATCTTTAAGGATCTGTTCACACTACCATCAGAAGTTTATGTTCTGAGTCTTAGTGATAGTTAGTGATCATATTTGATGACAAGAAAAGCACAGCTTGCAATGCTATTCTTACTGTCAAAATGCCAACCACCAAAATGGAAACCAGTTGGACCACACTGTATGACAAGATGATCTGTCAGGTGGTATTTGTCATGTGACACTACATTATGGCTTTCATTATAATTGGATACCACAATGCAGAACAGACCCTAAGGACCTATGGTTTAAAATGGATGTCTAGATTAGAAAACTAATTTTCAAATACTCTATTAGGGCATTCAGTGGTCCCACATTTTTCTACATTGACAACTCTTTAAAGGGCTTACGATATACCATGAATGATGTTAATTTAAATCAGTCATCATACATGACATCCACCATTTAACAGAGCTAGAACCAGAGCTGTACCTCTCATGGATCCATAAATCTCCTTATGTCCTTTCTGCTTCAGCTCTCTCCCTGTAACTCTCACAGCTTCTAACAGTAGATATGGCTGGTGGGAGTTAAAGGATGGAACTGAGCATCTACAACCACCTCAGTACATAGACATGGTCATTATTGCACAGACTAAACACCAGAGGGCACCATTATAAAAAATTAAAGAGGCTATCACACAACTAAAGTATTTCTGTAACAAAGCAAATTACAAAAGTAACTAGTTTTTCATGCTGAATTATAGATTTCACGTAGCATCCATTGCTTAATTCTAGAGAAAAAAGGATTTTTCATCTATATGCAAATGAGCAGTTAAGTGCAGAGTTAAGAGTAGAAGAAAGGGTGCACATAGTGGCTTGGGCCTGCCCTTGGTGCACTTTACTGCTCATATGAATATGGATAAAGAGTACTGTTTCTCCAGGATGAAGCAATGGGTTGCTAAGTGAAATCTATCAGTAGATTCAGCTGAGTTAGGCTTATTTAACAGTAGATTTCCTGGTGCCAGATTCCCTTTATTTTCAGTAGGTGCCAATACTTCATTGCCCCTTTGGTAGTAGAGCATCAAAGGGGCCTTAGGACCTTAGGACCATGTTAAGTCAGAACTGTAGAAACGTGTGCTATATGACTCCATCTTGGCTTTTATGAATGGCTTTGAGGGCTTGCAAATGAAAAGGACAAGCTTTTTCCTATCTTTCCTATATACATTTTCTAGGGCTGTTTAGTGGCTGGAGCTGTAGCCTCTATTTTAGTCCTATGAAGGTAAAAATTGTTAAGCTCCTAAACCCTGTATGATATGTGACCTTTTACTCATAATTATTCTTTTGTCACTTCTAGTTAATTATATTTCTGTAATATATTTACCAGATATCTGCTGGTAGGACTGGCATTTAAAATTCACAGCAAACAAAATCTAGTCGTCCATATTGTCAAGTTAAATAACGGGTTCATCATGTGCATAAATGGCTTTATGCCTGACTGTATACACTCCAAATGAGAACTCTGGCGACCAAGATACACTCCAATCAATGTGGGCTTCACTAACAGCTTGTAAAGGAGACACTCAGCTGATAAGCCTGGCTCTAAATGTAATTAATTCCCACCTCTATAGATGACTTTGCTGCACCATACATTCATTTTCCCTACCTCATTCACTCCTGGAGTGGTCTTGAACGTCACTTGATGCACTGTTGATGAGAATGTTTGTAGAAAGGTTTATTGGAACAGGGCTTTAGTGAAGTGGACAAAGAAATGCCAAGAACCCTCCAACATAAATAACTCAGTAAAAGCCTTTGTAATACAGAAGACATTCAACAGGACAGACCTAAGATATAATATGTAGCTCTGCCTTCCGGAGTAAAAACTCAAAACCTAAACCTGCTTTGACAAGGTTTAGGTCTTGCTAGGTCTGTGTTGTATGATATGTTGACTTGTGGTTTCTGCATTGAAGGGCTTGGACAGATGGTTAAAAATTAAATCAATAAGAACATCTAAAGGTTATTCCTTAAAGGGGTTCTCCGAGAATTAAGAAAATGAAAATATGCAAATATTACTTTATTATAAATATATTCCCAAATACCTTTCATTATTTATAATGGCTCGTTTTGTCTAGGGAGCAATGATTAGGAGAAACAAAATGGCCGCCATCCTGTTAGTACACACAAAACCTGTCCTAGTCACACAGCAGGACAAGTTACTTCACAATACTGAGGTAAAGATCTGCCTCATCCTCCTCTCTGCTCTGACTGTATTATGATCCTGACTACAATTTAATATGATATTTAGCTGAATCTTTGTGGGAATGGAGTTTATCAGGAGACATGATGTAGAGAGATGACAAACTGTGGTAATGGAGACTGCATACAAGTGCTGCTGTTTATTAGCCACATCTGCTAATGGACTCCATTCCTACAGAGATTCAGCTGAAGATCTTATCATCTGTATTCGGGATCATAATCTCTGAGAAGCAAAGAGGAGGATGAGGCAGCTCTATAGCTCAGTGTTGTGAAGTAACTTGTCCTCCTGTGTGATTAGGACAGGTTCAGTGTGTACTAATAGGACGGCGGCCATTTTGTTTCTCCTAACCATTGCTCCCCAAACAAAACGATCCATTATAACTAATGTAAGGTATTTGGGAATGTATTTATAATGAACTAATATTTAAGTATTTTCATTTTATTAATTCCCGGAGAACCACTTTAAAGATGACACCCTCATATTGTTATCTGCTTAAGTGGCTTTAAGTCTTGGAAAATTACTTTAAATGTTTTCCAAATGTTATTTAAATATTAAAAGGTTATTTGTATTCTCATCTCAGACATTAATGGCATATTGCTAAGTCATCAATGTCAGATAAGAGTGGATCCCACCTCTTGGACCTGCTCCTGTCTCCAGAACGTGGCCTCCAAAGTGAAGGCAATATACCTATATTCTATGAATGTCTGAGATGGGTACAACCTTTAATATTCTTGGAACTTCAGTCAATAGAAGGGGTCTCTGGATCAGGACCCTCATCTAAGAGTCAGAGAAAAGACTGACAACAGAGCATGTGTCTCGCTACAGGGGACCTGACATGCCCATGTGCATGGGCAGACTGTTGATGTCAATATCTGAATCTGCAGTCAAAAACTCTTCCATAAAATTACTCAGGTCCTTTAATGTGGAAACGTGAGGGGAGTATGGAGCAGGCTCACAAGCTGAGTCGGCTCTATACATGGCGGGTGCTGGCTGTGTAATACACCTTACATCTTCTGGCAATGACAAGGATAAGAGATAGCTCACTGAACCATCAGATGCCAAGGTCAATAGCAACCATGGAGTTTGAGAGGTTATTTAGAGAGAGGGGGTTCCATCTGACCTCCTATCAGACCTTTGGTGGGGAAATTGCAGGCCTCCTATAGATTGTTATGGCAGCCTGGGGCCTTGTGAAGGTTCCCAGGTCTGCCGTAGAAAACATTTAAGCCCTGGCACATGGAGGGCTTAACAGACAGTGTAGAGAATTCACATAGACTGGAATAGTGTAGCAGTGGAACAACTGAATATTCAAATGTTGAAAAAAAAAATTCAAAACAAAGATAAGCCATCAAAAATATAAAAGTAGTTATCCTACACAATGAAACTCGTATCTGAAAAAAATAAAAAAAATCACCTAATTGTCGTTATTAGTCATTCCCTCGTGAAAAAAAATGAAATAAAAAGTGATCAAAAAGACATAAGTGCTGCAAAATGGTACTGATAAAAATTTTAATTTTAACGTGAGAAAAACAAGCCCAGTTCTGAAGACGTAAATATAAAAAAAAAGTTGTGGGTGTTTTTTTTTAAAGGGAACCTGTCATCTCTGAAACACCCCCTGAACTAGAGTAAGTGTTGTATAGTGTAAGTGATGCTGAATCCGATTATGTAAGTTTTATCTTCATACTCCCTTCCATTCTGACGCTGTGCTCCCACAAACCAACAGTAAAATGCATTCAGTGGACTCTTCTTTGAGTCCTCTCCATTATGTGAGTGAGCACTGGAGTCCACTGAGTGCATTTTACTGCAGGTTTGTGGGAGCACAGCGTCAGAATGGAAGTGAGTATGAAGATAAAACTTACATAACCGGACTCGACATCACTTAGACTATACATCTCTTACTCTAGTTCAGGGGGTGTTTCGGAGATGACAGGTTTCCTTTAAGTATTAAAACATAACACGTATCTAAATTTCGTATTGCCATAGAATAAGGATATTGTGTCATTTTAGCTTAAGGTATATACCATAAAAATAAAATTCAGTTGCAGAATTTACTTTTCATTTTCACCCCAAAATATTTTTTTCACCTTTTTTCAATACATGATGGATTAAATGGTGCCATTAAATTATACAACTTGTCCTACAAAAAACAAACTCTCATCCATCTATGTGAAAAGCAAAAAAAATTCTGTCCCTTGAAAGTCAGGAAGGAGAAAAATGAAACCTAAGACGGGAATATTGGCTAAGCCCCGAAGGGGTTAAAGGGAACCTGAAGCACTGGCAGCAGGATATTCTGACATTCACTCATAGCGGGGCTACTGTATGTTATGCTCTGAAACGCTGCAGCATTTCACAGGAAACATAGTTTTCTAACATAGGAACCTGACGGGATTTCACGCAGCCCATGCTTTGTGCAGCATGAATCTTTAAAATATATGGTTACCATGTCAGTTTACTGCTTGCTTAATCTACCTTCAGATATTTCTAATTTTGCTTTGAAATCATTTTCTATTTTATATCATAAATTAAAATAAATAAAATAATAAAAATAAACATGATTTCAAAGCAAATTTAGAAATATATGAAGATAGATTCATTCATAATCCATAGTGACCTCAATCTTTTCCATATTGCTCTCCGTGTTGTACTTCTTCATGCCGCTCAGATACCTGCATGCATTTACGTGTAAATAACTAAGCTGAGCTTCTACATTCTATTACAATAATGATGCTTATTCCTTAGGAATCGATTCCTTGTTCAAGAAGATAAATTGTGACCGTTCTGTCCTGGACGAAATGTTGGGCACTTCATCTAGCATTCGTGAAGCAAACATAATGCAGTATCTTGGCCTCATTGAGCAGAAAACTAACGAGCTTCTGGCCGCTCAGTCCTTCCTCGACTCCAAGGTAAATGGAACAACCTCATCACTACATTTAAGAACATCAGTTAGTGCAAGGTATGGTTAGAATGGATAATCTGCTATCAAGGACGAAGCATGTTTTACAAAATGTACTTGTGAGAACACACTAGCAGCAGTCTGAGAGTGTGACCATCATATAAAGATACAATCTCAGTTCATTACTTGAAGAAATATTCTCAAGTGGCTTTGCTTTCTTCCGCTCTTTTCTCAAGGTTGAAATAACCATTTTCATTGTGTTCAATCTCCTTGGAATGAACCCGTTTGGCATGCATGCATAGATCAGTAAAGCCTACTTTATACCACGTGGCCTCTAGAAATATGAACTCCAATAGCCCCCAACCACCATCATTATTGCTGCACCAAGAAAGTGAATGAAAGCGGCACCCAATCACCACTACTAATTGAGCACATTTGTATTCATGAAGGATTTTTGTCAGGCCCTGCGTCGTTGTCTTATCTAAAGTATTATTGGGTTGCAATGAAGTAAACGACTGGATATACAACTTCCATACGAATATAATGGAAAAGAACATTGAGTAATTCATTAGCCTCTTTTCAACAACAGCATTAGACTTTTTTTAATTATCACTGTTCTTTATAATTTTGATATATATAATACCGTAATAATTTAAGGGTTTTCCCAGGACTTTTTCCCAGGGACAGGTCATCAATATCTGATCGATGGGACCAACACCTGGGACCCTTGACAATCAACTGTTTGAGAAGGCACCGGTTTTCCAGTGAGTGTCTCTACCTTCTCCCCGCTCACCAAGCACATCACCGTACATGTATGAAGACTGTGCTTGGTATCGCGCTCAGCCCCATTAACTTCAATGGGGCTTAGCTTCTCCTAGGCCACGTGACCACTGAATGTGTCGTCGCTGGCCTAGGAACAGCTGAGAGACGGTCATGGCCCTCGCGGGAGCGCAAGTTCCTTCTCAAACAGATGATCAGTGGTGGTCCTGGGTGTCAGACCCCTACTGATCAATTACTGAAGACCTATCCTAAGGATAGGTCATCAGTGTAAAAATCAAGGAAAACTCCTTTAAATATTGATGGCCTAGTAGGCTCCTATCAGATGGACGATAGGAAACTAAATGTGTGGTCCATTTTTCCCACAGACCAATTCACTTAAAGGGGTATTCCGGTTACCATAAATATAACTTATGTTTTAGACTAATTCATCATCAATAATTACCTAATATAATATCAATTTCACATATTTACTGTTCAGTACTTATAAAAGCAGTTTTCTTCCTCTGCTACCCACTGTGTTTCCTCATAAATTACCATGGCATCAACCTGTAGTTCTGAGCCTATGTTAGATCGAGCATGCTCAGTGTGTTGCTATCAATTCTCTAGCTAAATGTCTTGTGAAACCACGGCCGTGTTAGTGTGCTGGTGTTTACTGAGTAGAGGAGGCGTGACTGGACTCTATATCAGGCAGCCAATCAATAAACATCAACACTCACAGCAGGAAAGCTAGGCATTGTGGGGTTTGTAGTTTTGTGAGGGAAGATCAGGAGCCATGATACTGTCAGTGTGTTGCAGGCTCACACAGGAGCTAGACAAATGGATTGCAAGGTAAAATTAAACTCTGGTTATATGTATTATATGGGGTCTGGTTGGGTCACAGCTTGCAGCCTTAATGTAGTTTTTCAAATATTAAGTTACTTTACCGGAATACCCCTTTAAAGAGGTATTCCAGTTTTATCAATTACATTTATTTGTTTAGAGAATAGGCAATTGTACAATTTTCTAATTATATGTATTTAAATTTTTGTTTATTATATCCACACAATAGCTTATCTCTCTAAAGAAAAAAAAATGCCACTTAGTCCTGTAAATTGCATCTGTAGGAGATCTGAATAGGACTAAAGATGGCATGATGTGGCCGTCAAGCCTGTCATGTATCCTCTGGCATTCAGTTAACTTTCCAGATATCTAACAGGTGTAGAACAGGGGCAGGCTGGGAACTTAAAGTGGCCCTGAAAAAAAAGTAGAAGTGGCTTCATGTTGTAGGTAGGTCCAAATTGACAGAAGACAGGGCAACACAAGTAGACGGGGTCAGCGATGCCATACTGAAAAATACTGTCCTATCAGAACCAGATACCACAGTACAAGTACAGCACAATATATTGCCCCAAAAGCTATGCTTCTGTGGCGGCCATCAATAGCTGCTATTTTCTGTCCACCTCCTCCAGTTGTCTCTAAGTTATTGAGCAGGTGAGATGCGGGACTCAGCAATTAAATTCAGAAGGGCATGTGTGGTCGCTGGCTGGATACATGAGTACCTGATTCTTACCGCATTAATACCATTCTGGGGTGCAGATAGGGATTGACAACCTGATATAAGAATGGTATGTGAGGAAATTTGTAAATACATGTATATTTGACTATTGTATAATTTTCCATTATTTAAACAAATACATGAAAAAAAATAAAAACTGGAATATCCCTTTACGCGAATGAGTCATGCTGGAAAATCAAAGTAAGATGGTGTATGCTGGGATTTTCTTGGCACATAGGAATAATCCATATGTAAAATCACTCTTGTAGAGATACCCATTAGGTTGATTAAGACAGAATTCAGACAGAATATAACATCCTTAGGGTAGGGGGTTGTACCCCCAGAACTCTGCAGATCAGCCTAATGAAGGGGTACTGCCGCCTGTGAGGTTTCTCCATGTGAATGGCTGTGCTTGGTGTCCTTCAGGTCTTGCGTGGACCTTTTGTGTGAACATAAGAGGAGAAGTCAAACTTCTAATGATCAAATATTGGTGGAGTGTCCTAAAGATGCATATGATGTCCACCCATCAGACAGATTGCTTACTTTTCCGTGATTCTGCTGTGATTTCAGAACTATGACAAACCATATGACCCGCAAGAAACAGCCCGAGTTCTTCTGGGACAGTTGGTTGAACTGCACCCACCAGTCTTTGAGATACAACCACCTGGCACAGGGTGAGTATTCTGCTTAACTCTACACTTTTTGGGTATCATTTTGGCCTAAAGCTCCATTTAATGTGTTCAGCTGGTTCACAAACTGTAAATGTACACTGCAGAGACAGTGTGAAAAAGCCTGAGGTTTTACTAAAGGTGCTGATTCTTCTTGAGGTGATCCAGTTAGGAAAATGTAGGAAAAGTAGCTTTCTTCCAATAAAACAGGTGTGACCACAGTGCCATGAAACATGACTCCAGGTATAAATCAGACATACCTAATCCCTTTGCCACAATGAAGGCACTCATTGCCCATGACCCTTCTGCTGTCCCCCTCTTGCCCCTACCTGGTGCTGCTGGAGGCAATCGCCTCACCTGGCCTCATTGGTGGTGCACCCCTGTATTCACATTTTTGCCTTTTTGCATCTTTTACCATTTTGGGCATTGGTCTAGTCCCATCTGGTGCTGCCATTTTTCTCAGATAGATAGATAGATATCTTGGGAATAAAGTGTCCTCTATTTTTTACATCGGAGTGCTGCCTCACTTTCGTTTATGGTAGATAGATAGATAGATAGATAGATAGATAGATAGATAGATATAGATATAAGATAGATATGAGATAGATAGATAGATAGATAGATAGATAGATAGATAGATAGATAGATAGATAGATAGATAGATAGATAGATATAGATATAAGATAGATATGAGATAGATAGATAGATAGATAGATAGATAATAGATAGATAGATATAGATATAAGATAGATATGAGATAGATAGATAGAATGAATGTGTTAATGTGTGGAATACTTCATTATTATGTAGCATGTGAAGGGCTGGCAGTAGTGATTTATGAAGCTTAAAAGTTATTGCTGTATAGGCACAACATAATTATAGTTTATGTTTAAGCCTTGCACGTTTGTGGATCGTAACCGTCTATGAAATTAATTACATTAATTTTGTACATCGCTGCCTCTTTATAATTCAAGTAAAAATAAATTGAGAGTAATTTGCACATGGCCATCACAAATTAAGTATTCCAAATGTTTAATGCTGCTTTATATTCTTAGGCAAACTCTGGGCAAGACTCGTCTATAGATAGTCCATACATGTCATTCAGTTATCTAGTTGTGGTAATGTTTAACATGCAAATCTCAATTGCAATGAATGTCCATATTACCCAGAATGGAACCAGATGGAAGGGAACCTGTCATCACTTTTAAAGAGGTTTTCCAATCTTCAGAATAGGTCATCAGTATCTGACTGGTGGGGCTCCGACACTGCGCCGATCAGCCGTTGAAAGAGGCTACGGTGCTCCGATAAGTGTGGCAGCCTCCTCACAGAATGACAAGCACAGCGCTCTACGTTGTATAGTGGCTGTGCTTGGAATTGCAGCCCAGAACTATTCACTTTAATAGGACTGAGCTGCACAAAGGCCATGTGACCAAGGAACGGGCTGTTGCACTCATCGGAGCGTACCAGGAGTTAGACCCCCACTGATCAGGTATCGATGACCTCTCCAGGGTAAGTCATCAAGATTCTCTTTCCAGAAAACCTCTTTAAAGCCTCTAAGCTCTGGCCATAGCATTGTACAGTTGCTCAAGAGACCTGTGAACAGTCATGGGGGCTGTCCCAGTCTCAGGAGCAGTCATGTGAGTCCGCACTGCCAAGCAATCTATAAGGGCATCCATTGCATGCACAGTGCACAGATTAAGCTGAGACCGGTATACCATCTTGGTATACCTAGAGGACTGCATGACTTCTACGTCTAGGACTACTCACATGACTATTCACAGGTAATTTATGCTGAAAGGGACATCTTTACAAACCTATTATCATCCCGTACTAAGGTGGCTGTTTAGGGGCTTCTTATGTGATGACAAGGTGCTAATTTATGATTTTTAAATATATATATTCTGATTGGAGCTAATTTTATATTTCTCATGTTTTATAAAGAGATGACTATGACAGCGACAGTGACTCCCCGACCGCAGATGAAGAGGAGAGACCACTGACTCAGGCAGAACTGCGAGAAAGAATAATGAGAGGGGTAAGATACATAACACTTCATATATATATATATATTTATATATATATATATATATTGGTAATGTGCACGGACGTGGGGGTGTGTATCTCACTGGGTTTGTCAGTTTAGCCAGATGAGAACTGAGATCCAGAAGTGGTATAGCTTCAGCAAGGCATAGTTGCTGGAGCTGTATGCTGCTTCTGTGTGGCTGTGTATTACTGAGCTTTCTCCCTGTAAAAGCAAAGCTTCAATAGTATGGCATCTAATGGAGCATGATCTGTAAGATTTATAGAAAGGTAGAGTAGGGCACAATGCAATGTTATGCAGAGCTGTAATAGGATTCAGAGGCTGACTGGCCATAGACCCTACAGGGACATTTCCCAGTGGGACAATGACCAGGGGGAGCACACAAGGCCTCCTCATGGCCATCAGACAGGTACATAAAGATCTGATGCTCTCAACGTTAATTAATGTAGGAGCATCAAGCACTTATGTACCTGGCCAGCGGCTACAGGTGCCCTTCTGAATTCAACTGTATTGCCATCTTCAGGAAGGTGGTACAGTTCAATACTGTGACATGGTGGGCAGTATATTGTGCTGCACTGTGGTGTTTGGTTCTGCTGGGACGGTATTTTGTTCTGCACTATGGTATTGCTGGCCCCACCTACTTGTGTTGGCCCTACCTACTTGTGTTGGCCCAATTTTTGTCAGCCTGGACATACCTACAACACAGAGCCACTTTTAGGTTTTTTTTCCAGGGCCACTTTAAGTTAAAGGGGTTGTCTCACTTCAGTAAGTGGCATTTATCATGTAGAGAAGGTTAATACAAGACACTTACTAATGTATTGTGATTCTCCATATTTCTTCCTTTGCTGGCTGGATTCATTTTTCCATCCCATTATACACTGATCGTTTCCATGGTTACAGACCACCCTGCAATCCATCAGTGGTGGTTGTGCTTGCAGATTATAGGAGAAAGCTTCAGCTTCTCTCGTGGCCGGGACCATGGGAGCGCACATAGGCTGGTGCTTTTTCCCATAGTGTGCAAGCACGACCACCACTGCTGGATTACAGGGTGGTCTGTAACTATGGAAACGAGCAATGTATAAGTGATGGACAAATGAATCCAGCCAGCAAAGAAAACAGTATGGATAATAACAATACATTAGTAAGTGTCTTGTATTAACTTCCTCTACATCATAAATGCCACTTACTGAAGTGAGACAGCCCCTTTAACAGTCCCCTGGGTCTAAGGCTACCTTCACACGAGAGGAAGCTACAATCCGACAGGCTGTTTCGGCAGACAAGCAGAGGATTGACCAGTCACAAACTGTAACGTGCAGCAGTTAGCGTCTGGCGGGTTCTCCGTCTGCCAGCCAGATGCAGACAGAATGTCCGCCGGACCCATTACACTCAATGGGGCCAGTGGACAATTAACGGGAATGTGTCACCTATATTTTTTGTACCAGTTAAAACCAGATGGTAACACATATCCTTTTATCTTATCTGCTTTTATTTTCTGATTGTAGATTTTTTTTTATTTGATCATAATTACGGTGCAGCCATCTTGCCTCAGTTGTTGTTAACAGCATTTAGAGATAGGCTTCACAGCACCCACCATGGGCCTTAAGCCTGTATTACAATGGCAGATTTTCCACCAGATGATCACTAAGCAACCTTTATAGTAACGCTCATTAACGGTCATCTGGCAGTCTTATACTGCCGCCGATTAACCAATGAATGCGCAAACGCTCGTTCATCAGGCAACCGTGATTTTTCACCATGCTGAAAGATTACAATTTGCCAGCGGCAGATTGTGCTGTCTAGTCACAATCTGCTGCCGGCAAATAACTAAACAGCATGGGGACGAACAATAGCATAACGATCACTCCTCCCCATGCTGTGGAGGAGATCACTGCATGTAATAGCAGTGGTTTCCTCCGCTAGCAAGCAGGTGATTGCCAGGAAGGAACGATTCCTTCCCGACAACTGACTGCAGAATCATCTGGTGTAGTACACCCTTTAGATCCAATAGTCAGGAGGTGACTTGTTGACTAGAAATTCTAGAGGTCATTGTACAAGGATGGAGTAGATAAGATTTGACAATCACCTATTGTGAATTGTGTATCCTATACTATCGACATACTAAACTCTTTGTCGCACTCTGCTAGTTGGTACTGTATGTAGGGATTCAACACCGTTATTTAATAAGAAATAGAAACTACAGCACGTAGTATTGCTAATTGATAGTAGGATTTTATTAGACATACGCCAGTAATTGTGTGAACGTTTTCAGCTCGCAGGCCTTCATCAGACACTGCCCATAAAAACAAAATAACACAAAGTGACGTCAAACTTAAGTTATAATGACCATATACAAAATATAACAAAACAGTACATACATGAACGAAGGTACATAGGACAAAAAATAAATGTACATACATAAAGCAAATTAAATGGAACAAAACATAAAAAACAAAAAACATGAACTGTACAATATGCTATAGCTTGATGGGGAATAAGGTATCCTCAATGTTGTTACTTGGTTAAGATGTCTCCAATAGTTTTGAATAATCCCTCATTAAATGATTATATAGGCACAGTATGGATCACACCTAGCCATGAAACTACAATGACTAAGTACAGAAATGTTCCCCCATTATCTAAAACATTCAGTTAAAGGACTAGACGGGTGCTATGGCACAAGTAAGGAGAAAATAAAGAACTAATACGGTGGTGGCACATTATAGCAAAGTATAGTGGTACATATTGAGACATAAATTAACAACATATTGGATCCAGAGTACTTACCTATGCCACAAACGAGAAAGGAAGAAGATAGAGAGAAAAAGCTGGGCGCTGCTAATAGGATCTGTAGGCATTTCAAGTGAAAAATGGCACCTACCACACTTTGCGTTATCAATCTTTTTGGCTACTATCTTTAGCCATGCATTTCATATGTTACCAACTTCCGGAATATGGAATGCAGGTGCATGTGCAATATCTGGCCCAGAACGCGATTCTCCCCTTTTATAGGATGGTCTTTGCAACGTTAACTTGAGGCGCCACTCAAGAGACACACTGTAGGTACAGTGTAGTCCAATGGCAGCTACAAACGCAGTATTATAGATCCATTTCACATGGATCCATATTGAATGAGCCCTTAGCCTTATGTATAAAAATGAGGAGCAAAAGTGGCCTTGTCGCTCACAGTCCTCATGACACTTCATGTCATATTCTTCCATCGCAATTTATTTATTTATTTATTAATTTTTATTATTATGCAAAAAGTAACAATTATTTCCATAAAGAAACATCAACATCCTTATTTATTTCTTTGCTTTTAACCCTTACCCAAACATCTCCCCCCACACCACCCTCCCTTTTGCGATGCGTCTCTAATACTTCAATAGAAATGAAAGGAAAGCGGATGAGGGGGGGTTTCAGCTGGGGAACCTAAAACCTCCAAGCCCCCCATATCCTAGTCCATTTTTCCTCAGTGTTTCTTTGCTTATACAGGATATATTCATATCTTTTAACCTTGTTGACCAAGTTTAACCATGTATTCATACTTGGAGTATTGCATGAAAACCAGGCTCGTGTAACCAGAAGTCGGGGTAAAAACATTATCCTAATCAGGAGAATCTTTTTGTATTTATAACAGTTTACTTTGGAAAGATCACTCAATATCCAGCAATCTGCTATACAAGGGAACTCTACTCTTAATTTTTTAGGGTAACAAAGTTAATAATTTCCCCACAATATTCTTTTAATTCTATACAGAACCAGAACATATAAATATAATCAGCCCCTATAAATTACAGAGTGGACAATTGGAAGTATCTTTTAAACCACATTTATTAAGCCATAATGGAGTAACATACACTCTATGCTAAAATGTTAAATTGTACTAATATGTGATTAAAATTATGAGATCCTAATCTTAAATTCGAACATATAATTTCCCAATTATCTAAATGAATAGTGGGGCAATCGGCTTCCCAAGCCTTTTGAGCGTGTCTTATTAAATAGTTTCGTGAGTAGTAATTAATGAAGTTGGGCAAGCTTAACCTTCTAGCCTGGATCCCCCATCAAATCATTCAAAGGTGTCCTAGTGTCTATTTCAAAAAGTGATTTTTCCTTTATAGTAGAAAGTGCCGAGCGTAACTGAAAATACCTAAACCAACATAAATTAGCTATATTCTCCCTTTCTCCCGTGCTAACACAATAAATGGAAGTATGTCTCCATTAGTCACCACCTGTGACAAATACCTAATATTACTTCTTTGCCAATGCTGGTATCCAATTAATGTATCTAGAACCTGTAGATGATAATTATTCCAAAAGGGGTTACACCCAAGAGATCCCTTTATTCCAAGCCATATTCTAATGGTAACCCAGGTTTTAAAGAATAGCTTTCTAGCTACTCCATAATCCTGTTCCGCTTTAATAAGCCAACCAGATTCCAATAAAGTAAATATATTATCATATGAGGATCTCCTCACAAGAGTTCTACAAAGTACACTTTTCTCCCATTGACAAAACAAAGATAACTGCCCGGCTAGAAAGTAAGCCTTGAAATAGGGAAGGTTCAACCCTCCCTGTTCCAATTTAAGCCTTACTCGTTTTCTTCCCCAAAGTAAATTATTAATAATTCTCTCAATTAGCTTAAAGAACTTATCCTGAACCCATAGTAACATAGTAACATAGTTTATAAGGCCGAAAAAAGACATCTGTCCATCCAGTTCGACCTGTTTTCCTACAAGTTGATCCAGAGGAAGGCAAAAAACCCCTGTGAGGTAGAAGCCAATTTTCCCCACACCATATTGGCAAATTCCTAAGAACATAGAGGAGTTGGGATAGAATCACCATCTTCACCAGGGAAATTCTGTCAGCTATAGATAGAGGAAGTTGGACCCATATCATAGTTTTAGATCTCAACTTACTTATCAAGGGGATCAGGTTTAATCGTAAAAATTCCTAAATCTTAGGGGATATCATCATACCAAAGTATTCAAAAGATTCAGAAACCCTCAACTTCCTCAGAGACCCCTCACTGGAAAGTTCAAAATTATCCACTGGCATAAGAGTAGTTTTGGACCAATTGATATCGAGGCCGGAAAACTCACCACAGGAATTAACTATTCGATTAATTCTTAAGAGGGTTGTGTTAGTTGTGTTGTGTTTCATCGTAATTTAGAAATCTAAAGCTGATTTCTGAAGCTCAAAGGGGCACTTTCCCCAGTAGACTAGTTTTGATATGGAGGCCCTTGTTGTAATAGTTCTTTCAAGCTCTTATAATGCAGGGTATCCAAGAAACATACAAACAATAAAAACTGATTTGATGAACATTTTAATTACAATAATGTGTTATGTGTAATTTTTTGATTCTCACATCTGTTATGCACCAATAAAAATCATGGATGGGCGATTGTATGAACATATAGACAATGATTGCACAATGCAAATAGAACAAACCAGACTCCAATCGACTTGCTATGTCATCGATTGGCACTCATAGGCAGAGTGGTCAACACACCAAAAAGACTATAAAACCTGCACTAAAATTGCCCCACAAGTAACAAACAGGGGCATATTTGGTACAAATGCTTCAAAAAGTCCCCCAAAGAGCTTGTTGCATTTAAAAAAACACACTAGGATCATAACACAATGGGGCTATTGCAACAGTCAGAAATGAGCTAATTTCCAAAAATTCATTTTGGACACGATTCAGTAAAATCAGCTGTTAGATTGATTCAGTTCAAATAAATTCGACCCAAATCGAAAGTGCCCCAGTTCCCTGAAATGTCAAGTATGACACTCTGAGGTCTTTTAGGACTGTATCCAACCTTTTTCAATCTTTTTAGCGACAAGACAGCATTAGTAATGGCATAGTGACAGTGATATATGAAACTGATCATAATGAACTGATGGATTCTATTTAATCAAAGATAATGCTCCTGAATATCCATTTTTGGTGGCAGATGCTTTCTTCTCTGCCTTCTGATCTGTAAAATGGTGGCTGCCATTGTAAGTGATTGGGATGAATCATAAAAGTTTCAGATTCCCAGAAACTAGAATCTCTTTGGAAATTTATAATGAATTTGATTTGTGTAGAATTGATTCGCTCATCGCTAGCACCAGCATATCTTTCAATGGTTTTATGCCAGGAGACAGGCTGCCCTTATGAGTTTTGAGAAACCTGTGTGTGAACAGTGTATAACCTGATGGAAAAATAATTCAAGCCAGAAAAGGAAGCAACCTGGACAATCACAATATATTAGTAAGTGCCTTGTATTAACTTTCTCTACATGATAAATGCCATTTGAAATTAGACAACCTATTTAATGGAGGTTGACTCCAGATTTTTGACTGAGACTTAAAAAAAAAAAAAAAAAAAAAAAAAAAAAGTTACATAGAAAGTCCCAAAGCCACTCCAATAGGGGGTTGGTGTAGATAACTGGGGCACCATTTCTAGACAAAAGTATTAGGTTTAAAAATGAGCCAAATTTAACAATGTATGCTTTTTAATAAATTTGGCACTTAATACACCAACACAGACTAAAGGAAAAGTGACTTCAAATATTACCCTCATGATAAATCCCCCCAGAGTGGATCCAGAAAAAGAAGACATGTTTGAATATATATCTTTTAGACCATCCTGTTTTGGCTTCAATTGTAGCTTTGGCTTAAAAACAATCTAAAAAAGCTACACCAAATGTGAGTTGTATCATTTTGTGTGACTGGAAGACCCAATTAAGTAACCTGTAAACTTGAAAAGGAAGAAGACAGCGAATCCTTTCTGATGTGATAGCTTATTGCAGTCCCAAGTGTGGGAGCCTTGGGCACTGCAACTGCTGTCATTTCCAATAAGGAACTCCTTTGTGTGTCCTGTTTACCTTTTTGTCTCAGTTTCTTTGGGGCATCTTATCCTGAGTGTCCCATAGAAATGGAAAGGGATTTGGAAACTTGCAAATAAAACAAATCAGTCGTTCTACAGCTGTGATTAGCCTGGGGCTGTAAAATACGCCTCAGGGCTGTCCTACTTGCAGTCATGCAAGATTTATTATCAGATATCAAGCAGAAGAGTTTCACCAATCCACAACACATTCAAGTGTGCCACAGTATGAGGTGCCAGATGACCTACTGATGATATTAAGGAAGTTTCTTACCTTATAAAACAAGTTAACTGTATCAATTCACTAATTTATAAAGACCGCATATAAAAAAAACATATGACTTGAAAACAGGCAAAGCTGAAAACATCAATGAAAGTGTATCTAATACCATATGTAGTGTATATACTGATGGTCACAGACATTATGTGTTTAAATTATTGGGGTTCTCCAGTCCCTTAGTTAATTTTTAATTTGCCCAGAGAACTCCTAAAAATGTAAATTTTAGCCCCATTTACCTGTTTTTCATATCAACACATTTTCTCTATTCTCCGCATCACTGCATCTTGGCAGGATGTTTACATGCAGAACTTCCTGTTTTCATCTGCTTCCTGTTTGGTTTTCTATCCAAACCCAGCATGCTTTGCTCCATAATATTTCACAGGGCTTGCGGTGTCTAACATGGAGAGTTCTTGTTCTTGTTTTTGCTTTTGCTCCTGAAAAAAAAGCATCACAATAATATAAACAGCAATACTTGCTGAGATTTTAAAGGAACCTGTCACCAGCGACCTCCCCATCAAACTGTTATGATATGTTTTCTTAATATGAAAATTAGGCCTCTGGTGAAATAAGGGCATCACTATTGCTCCTGCTGCACCCACGCTTCACTCTTTTCTCTGGCCACCCCCTCCCTGGCTACTTTGATTGACAGGGATGGGCAGAGGCAAAGCATCGAGGAGGTGCTGGTCACAGAAAAGAGTGGACCTTGGGTGCAGCAAGATCAACGGTGATGCTCTCATTGCACCAAAGGCTTATTTTTGCATATTAAAAAATATCAGAACTCGGGGAACGGAGCCTCAGATCAAAAATAAAGAAAAAAAGAACAGGCAAAGCACAGGTATATGTCTATGCAAATAGTTGGATAGGGAGATCGCTGGTGACCGATTCCCTTTAAGAAACTGCAAATATATACATCTGTCTGTCGCTGTTTTCCTTCTTGAATCAACTCCCTTGAGTGGGATGGAGCTGCAATACACAGCACAGCTCACGGACAAGATTAGCAGTGTTGCTGCAAAAGAGTAGAGCCTTTTTCATGATCCTGGCCAACCCGTGATACACTGTAATTAAAGGATCAGGAGATGCGCTGTTCGTTGTGACTTCTGCTTAATTTATTAAGGAAGGTGAAGTGAAGACAGCGCTGATATAATCAGAACACATCCAGCTACATCATGCAAGACTGGCCATCTATCAGTTCTCCCTGCAAGAAAGGAAAAGTGACAAATCGCTCATATGACTTCATGCTAACTTGTCTCATTAGTAATCGGTAGAAGCTCAGTCTGACACATCACACCTTGAACAAATCTTTCTTCTTGGATTAGATTAGATCGACACCTATAGATGAAAGATATGATGTCAACATGTTTGTATTTTACATTTTAGAATGAGATCATAATGCGGTAAGAATGCAAATCCCTTCACCCAAGTCTAGTCATCCATTTCATCATGTATAATTTCTGTACCTGTAATTCCCTGGATGTATTGGACCTAATTTTCTGTATATTTTCGTCTGTTTTCTGGCGTGTAAAAGTTGCAAACTGCACGTTTATGACTTTTTTTAACACTACTTGCGCAAACATTTTTGGCGTTCATCTTTGCCACTTTTCCTAAAAGGGGAAATGACGAGGGGAGGGGGAACGGCCCTGCCACCTTTAACTTCTTTTATGATAGTTTTCACATGCACAGACTGCACTTAAAGAGGCTCTGTCACCTGTTTCAAGTATACCATGTTATATAGTGAGGTAGGGGTCCAAACCCTGATCACAAACATACCTTTATTTCTCTTATTTCAGGTCCGATCACACTGTAAAATCCACTTTTAAAAATATGCTAATGAGCAAACAGAGCACTGGGAGGCGTGCTTATTGCTTCTGAGCACCGCATCTCCGACACCCTCCTGCCTGTTAGTGCCGCCCTGTGTGTAATAAAAACGCCCCCCATTCATTTGATTGACAGCGCTAGACTCACTGGTCTAGCGCTGAGATCACGTGCGTATGCATTCCAATGTATGACGGCGCGTGCGTACTTTACTTGCACCGTCAATCTCGGCAAGTCCAATTCCTTTAGTGCGCACGCTCCGTCATACCTAGGAGTGCGTACGCATGGGATCTCAGCGCTAGACCAGTGAGTCTAGCGCTGTCAATCAAATGGATGGGGGGCGTTTTTATTACATACAGGGCGGCACTAACAGGCAGGAGGGTGTCGGAGATGCGGTGCTCAGAAGCAATAAGCATGCCTCCGAGTGCTCCATTTGCTCATTAGCATATTTTTAAAAGTGTATTTTACAGTATAATCGGACCTGAAATAAGAGAAATAAATTTATGTTTGTGATCAGGGTTTGGAGCCCTACCTCCCTATATATCTAACATGGTATACTTGAAACAGGTGACAGAGCCTCTTTAAAGAGGACCTTTCACTCCTGACATTACAATATTAGTAGCTGGCAGTATAGGGCATAATGAGGAGATGTCCTAGCGCTTATTTTTTTTCTGATGGGCTGCTATGTTCCCCTGTTGTGCCCCCCCGTTATGGTTTCCTGCCCTGTATGATAATCCATAACATCAGTACAGGGAAGAGGAGACAGCTGTGTTTCTCAGGGGGCGTCTCCCTGGCTGTTTATTTGTAGTTATATTAGGTGGCTTGTAACAAACCGCCATCAGTATTTTATTATAGCTTTTGCCTCCATGTATTTCTACGCACAGTGACTCCACATGTTCATGTCCATCACTTATATCTTCCCGGAGTGTGGGCTTTAGACAGGACTTTACATAAAGGCAAACCCCTCCCCCTCTCTGGTTTTGATGATCCTTTCTAAACATACTGTAACCCTAGACATTAACTGCCCAGTCATAGGTATCATCCAGCCTTGTCTCAGTTATTATTTTAGTTATAATTTTAATTATTTATTTAATTATTTATTATTATTATATTATATTATTTTCAGGCTTCTGGCATTAGTATACATACAATTAAGAGATTTTGGAATATTTTTTACCCTAGACCTTTCCTTATGAACTGATCTAGCTCCTCCCTCCATTCCACCTCCCGCTTCTATTACCTTGCCCCAGGTCACTACTTGCACTATCTTCCTTTTCTATAAGGTAGTCACCTTCCCCCAATCCCTACTTTAAACATTCGTCCAACCTTCTAACCATCTTCTTCCCCAAAACAGCTGCCCTTTCCCCATTGAGGTGCAGCCCATCCCTACGATAGAGCCTGTAGCCAACAAAGAAGTCGGCCCAGTTCTCCAGGAACCCAAATCCTTCCCATCTATACCAGGTCTTGAGCCACTTGTTTACCTCCATAATCTCCCGCTGCCTTTCTTGTGTGGCTTGTGGTACAGGTAGTTTAAAAAAAAAAAAAAAAAAAAAAAAACACCTTTGAGCTTCTTGCCCTGAGCCATGGTAGTGTGCACCTCAACCATTTTTTTTTTCATATTCTTTGGAAGTGTTGGTCTAACTTTGTTTTTTACATTGCACATTTGGGGAAGTGGCTGGCCCCCATTTTGGACCTTGCATTCACACTCTTATCAGAGTGTGATATAGCTGGATTCTACATTGCCCTGATATTTTGTAGGCCAAATGCCCAAGAGAAGCAAGCCTGATGGTGTAGGTCCTGTCTGTTGGAAGCTAATTTGTCACTGCTAGATAGATCCGACACAATTTTGATTAAAAACAAGTGTGTGCAAAGAGCTTCTAATTTTAATATAGTAAGTATAGCAGTAATGCAGTTTAGTCCTTATATCAATATGAGATCGTCAGAAGTCTGACTCTCGGCACTCCTGCTGATCAACAGTTTGAGGAGACTGCAGCACTCTTGTGACCTCTGTGGCCTCTTCACAGCTTACCAAGCACAGCACCATATATTGTATAGCGGCTGTGCTTGGCATTGCAGCTCAGCCCTATTCACTGGAATGGGGCTGAGCTGCTCCTAGGCCAGTGATGGCTAACCTCCGGCACTCCAGCTGTGGTAAAACTACAACTCCCAAGATGCTCACTTACTTGGCTGTTCTCAGAACTCCATAGAAATGGATGGAGCATGCTGGGAGTTGTAGTTTCACCACAGCTGGAGTGCCGGAGGTTAGCCATCACTGTCCTAGGCCATGTAACCGATGTCACATGTCCTAGGAAGAGGCCTAAGTGCTCACACAGTACCGCTGCTTCTTCATACTGCTGATCGGCGTGGAGTCCGACACCCACTGATCTCACATTTATGACCTATCCTAAGGATAGGTCATCAATATGTAAATGCCGGAGTAGACCTTTAAGAAGCAGTTAGATATACTAGTATGTTGAGTCAGGGATCTGTCCAGTTGCTAGCAGGGGTCAGGAAGGATTTTTTCTACTTTACTGTGATCTTGAGCTCTGCTATCTACAGTGCCTTTTCTTTGGGTCAATTTGAGTTTACAAGTAATAAACAGTTGAACTTTATGGGCTTGAGTCTTTTTGCAACCAACTTTGTAAATTAAGGCCCCTTTATGGACAGATAATCGTTAAGAAGCATTCATAGGAATGCTCATTAACGATAATCTGCCAATGTAAAGATGCCACCGATTACCTTGCGAATGAGCAAAACGCTTCCTTCCCAACAATCGTCTACTCAATTGAGCATTATAAAAGGGCCTTATGTACGAAGTCGCCCTAGAGCACAAACTGCAGCTCAATGTGATACTGTATTACAGTATGTGAGGTTGGTTATTTTGTTGTTTTATTGTTTATTGCATTATATTTTTACTATCATGGACTTTTTCATCCCTAACAAAAGAACCAAAGGAAATTGACCAAATAAATTGATTTTTACCAACTCCTGAGCTTTTATATCATTTCAAACATTAATGAGAAATCACCTTCTCTTCTCTGTAGAAACCCACAAATTTGAATCAGGGTGAAAGCTGCACATCTTTTTAGATCTTCCTTGTCAAGCTCCAAATTCCCTGGGATTATCTGGCATAACATTTTTAGCCTTGTAGCTCATTTTATCCCTTTTAACAATTCACCCTGTCATAGGATATTAATGTGACAATGACACAGATGAGCTGGCTGATAAGCGTTATCTATCCGTTCCCTTGTAGCCTTAGGAAAGCCCCCAGCATAATTCTTTCACAGCTTGATTATGTGATCCTGGCAATGCTGTGGCTGAATTTAGATTGTTCACCATTTTGTCATATAACGTAAAGTAATTTCAAAGCATGACTCAGAAGCCATGTACAAAAAACATCGTATTATAGTATTAGAATTATCTTTACAGACCACTGTGGAGAATGCATCAAAGTAAAACTGTATTTCAAGTCTACAATGGCCCTCGCTGTGATTGAGACAATTTCTTCTATGATCTCTCTGCAGGATTTTTTTTTTTATAATTTTGTGATGTATTTTTGCATCACATACATTTTAGACATCTCTCAATAATAATTTGACGATGTAACACAATGGTCTGTGACAGAAAAGCAGTAAGGGAAGGTTAGGTCTTGGACGATGATCATTAAATGTTCGTAAAGGGTAGCTCCAGTGACCAGTAGTGTAACTAGAAATGACTTGGCCCCATGGCTAATTTTTGAACGGGTCCTCCTCCCCAGCAACATCTTTGTAACTCCCGACTCCTGTGCAACCCCCACTACTGAGGCTAGTCAAGATCGCGCTCTCAGATGAGGCCCAGCAGCCAGTGTATCTGTTTTCTACAGTGTCACTGTATATAATTTTGTATAATACTGTCCTGACAATATAATCTTTTAGTCTTCCTTGTAGGTGGTCCCCTTCTGAGTTTTGGCCCCATAGCAGCTGCTTCCCTTGCTTCCCCTAGAGCTATGCCCCTGCCGGTGACATATCTCATACCATAAGCTTAAAACTTGTGATGGGAAGTGCAACTGTGCTCAAAATGGGATGGATTTTTTAGGCAACCATAGGATGCCTAAATCTCTTCTGCAAAGAAGCATTTAAAATTCTGTCGAGTTATACAGATGTGATTAACATTGGAGGTACCCTCTAAAACACCGTCATAGCACGCAGGCCTCCAGTCAAAATGAACATTTCACTACGGTATGGAACGCTTATGTGTAATTTTTCTCTTGTAAGCTCACATATGAGCTGCACACTTTTACTGCCTCAAGATTTAGTTGTTCCCAGGCAGCTGCTATTTCCCAATCATCCTGGATTTCAAGCACTGTTTCAGGAGGTCTGCCATATGTCCGGCTCTACTACCTCTCACCCTGTGTTGTCACTATGAACACGTCATGCCACGCACCAGGTATTCTCTGCACAATTTGCACTAATGCGGTCATTTCAGACTCCTCTAATTTAGCATTGCAGCATGACAGCCTCAACCACCTTCCCCATTGCTGCCTTACAGGCATGGTTCAGTTTCTATCAGCCGATGGGCCATGACGTCACTGTGTGCCCTCCAAATCAAAAGTACCTCTGGCTCTAAACGTCTCATCCAGTAGTAACACAGAGGTCTCAGGAACTCACCACCACCACCAGGAGATACAGGACTGAATAGGAGGCCTTCTTACCCTCAATGTCTTCTGAGGTGGTGGTGGTGAGTCCCCAAGACCTCTGTGTTACTATTGGAAAAGAGGTTTAGAGACAGAGATACTTTTGCTTTTTTTGCACCTGCTCCTAATCTCTTAATGCTTGGTTTCTTCCATAACAGATTGCTGCCCAACTAATCATATATATTTATTGGTCACTTCCCCATCATACCTGATAAAGTGTTCACACAAATCTATATAAGGTTGATTAAAAAGAAACAAAACAGTCAACATAATGAGGGTCATTAAATATGCCCCTACTCCAGAAAACTGGAGTAAAAAGTCACAAAGTTTCAGCAATGCCTCATTCAGACGTCAGTGTTTGGTCAGGTATTTCCATCAGTTATTGTGAGCCAAAACCAGGTGCGGGTCTAAAAACAGGTGCAGATCTATCCCTTATACCTTATGTCTATGGAAGCTCCAATGCTGGTTTTGGCTCACAATCACTGATGGAAATCACTGACCAAAACATTGACATGTGAATGAGGCTTAATTGGCATTTTTATGCTGCCCTTGCCACTTTTGAAAAGGGAGCGTGGTGTGGGCATGTTGTGGGTATTGGTCCCAGCAGATTTATCATCATTTATGCCGAAATCTTGCATGAATGAGGACCAGAATCTACACCAGCTATGAGCTGGCATAGACTTCATTCTAGGAATGCACCTTATCATAAATTAAGTGCATAAATTAAGGACCAGCAGTGAAAACACTAGTCTTGATTAATGACCTCTGATGATTCTATTTTTGCTGGTTTAATGTGAACAAGAATCCTTACATTCACTGAAAACAAGCATGATTATTCTTTTGTTTTGGTATTGTTGTAGAGCAGCAGAACAAGGCAGTACATAATTACTGACCGGGTATAGTAGGACATGTTGGTCTCTGTTCACTTCACATCTGAACCACAATGAAAATACAACCATTCACCTTCTCTCATAAAATCTATAGTTGTCCTATCTCCTCTCCATGTTCTCTTGGACACTTGAGCTGATGCTCCTTCAGATATTTTGCAGTATCACAGATGATAATGGAAGTCCAACACAGTACAAATAGTCTTGTTTGTTTGTCCAGCATTGTGACCATGCAGAGGACATCTTGCTTCCAAGACTGTATCCATCATACATAATGGAAATGTTTGTGAGGTCATGAGGTCCATCCCTGTACATTCTTACACGTTTGTGTGTAGAGGGATGGACCTCGTGACTGACATGTTCTAATAAAGTAAAGCATTTTCTAAATTCACTGAGAAGTTCTGGATTCTCCATCATTTATTTTGTAGTCTATATAAAAGTTTTGCTTCTACACTATATACAAGTTTTTAGTCAGAAATGTACCTGCCGACCATGAGATTCGCCCTAATCCATTCAAACCTTTCCTCCTTCACGGCTTCAATGAACCTTCCCTATGTGCGTGTTGTGTAAATCAGATGCTATGGTAATCAGGAATGAATGTTTTATGATTAGGTGTTACGTGCTTGGACTCGGGAATGTGTTTAAAGCTTTTTACGAGAAAGTTGGCCCATACTGACTCCTGTACTGTTCACAGTATTGCGGAGCTGAGTTTTAGCATCCTGCCTAGTATTTTCTTCCTTTATAGCTCACATATGTTCACATGGATGAGGACTTGGTAACTGTATATATTACTTTATTACTGATATTTACATTATATATGGGACAAATTGGGAAAAAACAAGCTTTGCAATATACTTATCAGATTCTGGTCTGGACCCCTTGCACTCTGGACCACCCACTGCTACTGATGTTTCTGATGTGATGTTGGTAGCAACATGTCAGGGGACTATGGTGGCTAGCCAGTGTCAACAGTCACTGTGAATGGGATGTCACCGCTGCAGTCAGCAATTGCCCACCGTTGTCACCTGATATATCCTTATAGACATCATATCAGCCTTCCAAGGAGATAACCAGAGCAGCAGAAGGTGCATGAGACTGGTAGGAATACTGCAAAATGTGCTCCTTTTTATTTTTTGTGCTCAAATTGTTTGTAAAACAATAGTTTTTAATAAGGGAAAAGCCCTTTCAGGCTTCCATCACTTATATTACAGCTCCATACAAGCGAGTTATATAGAGCCCTCATACAGCACCATAAGATTTGTAGTATGGAGTATGTGCCAGCTTCATGCTATACCTGTGTATGCGGCCTGTTTCTAAAACTATGGGGGTCATTTATCAAACTGGTGTAAAGTAGAACTGGCTTAGTTGTCCATGGCAACCAGATTCCTTCTTTCATTTTCTAAATGAGCTGTCCAAAATGAAAGGTGGAATCTGATTGGTTACTATAGGCAACTAAGCCAGTTTTACTTTACACCAGTTTGATAAATGACCCCCTGTGCCTTTATAATCTAAGTATGCAAATTAGCTCTACTCAAGAAGAAAGAATTGCAAGATTGTTGGCAATACCCAGACATCTTTGTGTGGCATTGGCCCACTTATGTCAGTTGTCTGTCAGAAGCCACATTTACACGACCATTTAAAAATACGAACAAGAATAAGGACATGTTTTACAGTTTGTGGCACAGGCGCATGGATATGGACAGTACATGGATGATACCCGTGTGCTGTCCACATTTTTTGCAGTCCTATATAAACAAATGGGTCAGCATGCGAGATGCAAAAAATGCATACTAAAAATATGATTGTGTGAATGCAGCCTTAAAAACCCATCAGACCATCATCACTAGCCTATTGTTTTTAGTTTTTTTTTATGACTTTAACTGTCTTTTGCCTGTGGCAAGATATAGGTTGACTTTGGATCATCACATAATAAATGCTATCTTGGCTGGTTCCTGTGGTAGCCAGAAAAATATTTGGGGAGAGGTCCAGGTTGATTGTGACAATGCTGCTTGATAGCCAAGTAATCGGGTATGGTATTGAGAAAACCCTTTGAGGCTAAAAATCTGTGTCTAAAATTGGAACCACATTGGAACCACATCAAGAAGTGACCGCTTTCAAATCCGTGACGCACTGTTCAGATCTGCGGCAGTAAAATCAATATCCATGTGTACGGCTGTGCCTAATTCCTATTGAAATCAGTGGGATGCAGATTATGTATAGATTTCACTCAGAAGTGAAATATGTTGTGAAATCCGCCTGAAATTTCTATTATGTGAACACGCCTTGATTTTGGGGTGAGAAAAGGATTAATCTCTGGGAATATGTACCCATTAAAGGTGTTGTCTGGTGATTAAAAAACAGAGGGGTCATTTACTATTCTGAAATGCACCCAAATTAGGTGTATTTCAGATGCAGAGGACTTTGCCTCGCTCATGCCAGGTCTAAAATTGTGGGTGTGGCATGGGAAAGAGGACGTGCCGATAGGCCCAGCCCATCTCATTCATCATTTTCTGCGTCTGTTTTAGGGCTCATGCACACAAACCGTGTGCCGGCCCTGCTCGTGCTGCAGGGCACTGACCGTGGGGCCACCGCATTCAGATCGTGGACCCATTCACTTGAATGGGGTCCACGATCCGCATCCCATGGTCCACACCGCAAAAAAGTAGTTCATGCACTACTTTTTTGCGGTGTGGAGGCTTGGGCAGAAACACCATGGAAGCACTCTTTAGTGCTTCCGTGGGGTTCCGATCAGTGCCTCCATTCCGCATCTCCAGGATTGCGGACCCATTAAAGTGAATGGTTCCGTGATCCGTGATGTGGGGTGAACATGACCAGTGCCCATGTACTGCGGATCCGCAGTATGCGGGCCGCAATACGGCCGCGGCCGTGTGAATGAGCCCTTAGGCATAGAAAATGGTCTAAATGTAAGACAGCAAGAAAGCTGTCTTACATTTAGAACTGGTGCTGGATACGCTAAAGTTATGGAGAGGCTGACTCTACTACATAACTTTGGCGATCCACTGCCAGCTATGGGGCTTTATTAAGACCGGTATATAAAACGTCTTTCTTCGGAAATTGTGCCATTTACGTATGTGCATTCACTACAACCCAGATGAGCTACAATACCAGATACAGCCCATAGACAAAAGTGGCCTTGTTTCTGGGTAGAAATACCCTTTTTTCTAATCCCATAGAACTCCATTAACCCAGACAGTAACTTGTATCTGTTGCAAATTTTGCTAATTTTTGAGGCATTTTTTTGCTCTGTTAGATAATTACTATGAGGTTGAAGTACAGTTGATTATTCATTTCCATCCAGTTTTGTCCATAATTTATTTGATAGCGCTGCTCTGTAGTCTGGTTTCTAAATAATTTTTGCATCAATCCCATCTCAATACAGTTTTGCAGGCAATCATTAATTTTCTATTTCCATGTGAGGATGGATTTGCATTCTTCTGTATTTCATCAACATATTCATTACCATAATGTTTTCGGCTGTGTATTTTCCTCCCTTGGACTATGCTGTTTTGATAAGAGCGGCTTGGCAAGGGAAGAGGCAGATAGTTTTCTATTTGCACAGGGAATCAAGCTGGTAGAACGATATGAAAACAAACTCAACGCCATGACCACAATCACCTGGGCTCTGACCTGGCCTCCGCATTGCCATGAGGAATGTGCAGATTGATAATGTACATCTCCGTATAGACTTGAATTTGCAATGGTTAATGTTTATAGTTTTCCTTCTTCACCATCATTTATTTGCTGCTTGTACCTCAGAAACTGATTTTAGCAAAAATGTAATGTATAAGACCTTACTTAAACATGGTCACATTACCGAAAGATCCTATCAACATGCAACATCCTACCAATCCTCCATTACTTGTTGTGACCTGGGATAAAATCAGATTTTTGGATTTTGTGTGCTGTATATTTTGTTCTTATTCTATTTTGTTCCTTTGCGGAGAGTCGGAAGCACCAAATAGGTGTGTGGTCCTCACACTGTCTGACTGAGAGAGCTCACTGAATGGGGGTGCTTAATGGGGTTCACTTTTGTAGCCTTCTGTCATTACAAGATAACGGGGTTCTCCCATTAATGATTAAGGGGGTCATTTATAAAAACTGCAACCATTGTGGCCCCCACTGATCAAAAGGGGCCTGTGCTCTCCGTTTGATTGGGTGGCAGTCTGTATGTGTGTCCGCTGTTCCATTTGTATGGGACTGTCGATCAGACATTTAGTTGTAGCTGTTTATTCTTTTTTATTTTTTAACTTTCCTAGGATCACCATATTGGATGCATACCCTTGCTGTGATGTCTTTATAGATAGAGCAGCAGTGTGTATATGCTTCATGGAACTTGCAATGATTGGAAGTTAAAGGGGTTATCCCATCTTTGACAATGGGGGCATATCGCTAGCATATGCCCCCATTGTCTTATAGGTGCGGGTCCCACCGCTGGGACCCGCACCTATATTGAGAACGAAGCGGGGAGCTCTCAGCCTGGAGGACCCCGGGTTTCCCGGGGTCCGACCACAGCCAGGCGCAGCCTCCCGCCTTCCCCCGCTGCGCTAATAGAAATGAATGGGAGCGCACTGCACATGCGCGGCCCGGCTCCCATTCATTTCTATTGAGCCGACGGAAATAGCTGAGCCAGCGCTCAGCTATTTTCGGCAGCAGCATAGAAATGAAAGGGAGCCGGGCCGCGCATGCGCGGTGCGCTCCCATTCGTTTCTATGAGCGCAGCGGGGGGGGGGGCTGCACCTGGCGGTGTACAAGATGGGATAACCCCTTTAAAGGAGTTAGGACCAAGACTAAGCTTTTTAACAGACCTCTTCATACTGTAGTGGGTGGACCTGCAGTGGGGTTTGTACTTACCTGGTCCTCACTGCTAGATTCCAGCTGCATTGCTTTATGGCTGCCTTGGCAGGTTCCAGGTCTCTAGGAATGAACATTCTGTTGACAGCATCACATTAACGCTGCAGCCAATTACTGGGTGGCGTGCTGCATGGGTGACAAGTCATCACTGCATCCAGTGATTGGCTGCAGCAGTCATCTGAAACTCAACAGGATGTTGATTCCCAGAGACCTGGAACCTGCTGAGGCAGCCGGGATTCAGCAGTGGGTGGATAGTCTTCAATTCTTTTCTTTGACCTGAAAAAATGATAACAACTGATGCCATATGGGCGGAAAACAATGGACAAACTGAGCACAGTCTGAGACAGTCCCGGATGGAAAATCATCAGTTTGTCAGGGACAGAACTGTGATGGGTTTTACCTTGCTCATCTGAATAAGTCCTTATACATATGATGTGTGTCGTTGGCTGCTTGTGAATGATACTGCTATTTTAAGCCTAGGACGTACAGTAGCTGCACAATGGACACTACTGTACATCATACTCCTACCTAGAAATAGTCCCCAGGCTATATATTTATTGCAGTTATGGCCTGAGCATGCCTTAGCCCTCAGATACTTATTAGCTACTCTGCCTTAGGGCTCATGCACACGAACGTGTGCCGGCCGTGCCCGTGCTGCGGGCCGCATACGGCGGGTCCGCAGTAAACGGGCACCGGCCGTGTGCAGCCCGCATCACGGATCGCGGACCCATTCACTTCAATGGGTCCGCGATCCGGGAGATGCGGAGCGGAGGCACGGATCGGAACACCACGGAACCACTACGGTGTGCTTCCGTGGTGTTTCTGGCCGTGCCTCCGCACCGCAAAGAAGTAGCGCAAGCACTACTTTTTTGCGGTGCTGACCCTCGGATGCGGATCGCGGACCCCATTCAAGTGAATGGGTCCGCGATCCGCATGCGGTGGCCTCACGGTCAGTGCCCGTGCATTGCGGACCGCAGTTTGCAGCCCGCAGCACGGGCACGGCCGGCACACGTTCGTGTGCATGAGCCCTTAGGCTGTGTTATACCCAATGGCCATCTTAGATCCAGCTTCAACAGTTACTCTAGCTGAATGTACATGGCCTAGGGGTGACCAGAGTACTGCTTTCAGCTCCTGTATCTGATCACTAGGGATGCTTAATAGATATTACACTAATTGTGTGACAACAGCAATGAGTGTTATTAGCCCCATGATCTCATAATCTTCTATGTTTGCTTTTTTATAGGTTTTAAAAAAAGAAATGAAAGCCAGCAGAAAAGGATTTCCAAGTGAAACTTCCCTTGCCAAGACGGCGACAACAAAGAAATGAGAGAAAACAAGGCAATAACTGGAAAACCACATACTGTATAAGACATATAAGGGATGTCAGGACAATATGTATTTATGTGACAAATATGCCAATAAATTTAAGTGGGAAAACATGGGGAGAAGGCTCTTTTCTTTTGTATTACCTGTGTGTTCTTACAGAAGTACTGAATTACTGAAAACAGAAATTCCAAAATAACAAAAAACAAAAAAGTAAAAATCTGTAAATCAAACTACTAAAATATTATCATATACAGAGTGTTTTATCTGATGTCAAATGAAGAAAAATTCCATACAATCCAGGAATCGGTATAATTTGAGGCTCCTGAGCCCCAGTGCAGAATCTCCCCCGGCTTGACATGTGCCATTTCTGATGATGGAGAATTTTTAAGTGGCAGAATAGGCTTTGGCCCCTTTAGGCACCAGGGTGAGGCTGTTAAGTGTGCAGCTACGCTATTGCCATGCAGGCACCATAGAGCAGCATGTGGACTGTCTACGGAGATATGCTTTGTCAACTTCCTGTGGATGTTGCACATTTTATAGATAACTGGGTCAGTGACAGTTTAGACTTCATCTTGTCAAACTTTACAGTGGAGTGAAAATTTAGAGTGGATAGCATGCTGTGCCTCTCCTGCCATAAGAAGTTAGATGTGGTCTCTATTCCTGGATTAATCTGCACCGGAGAATGTCTTCTTGGGTGAAAGTTGAAATGAACTTTGATAGATCACTGATATGCAGTTTTTAAGCCCAGATCATAACAGAAGAGAAAGTATGAAGGACAGATACAATGTCCCCACTTTTTTTCTATCTACTCCTGGTTTTGGCTTCATAAAAACATGATTTTGTGGCGGCACCCTAAGAGGTGGTTTGAATAAATCCCAGGTTGTTGCAGGTCATCATTTTAATACTTTTTTGTAGCATAGTGTGGGCACTTCAGTTTGCTTCACTTCAGTATAGTCCTTTAAATCTGGGACCTCATAGTTTGTCTGAAGACTGACCAGAAGTGCCAAAGTGATTGCAAACTTCTTTTGCCTGTGCCACTGTAGGTCTTTGAAAGGCTACTTTCTGCCACCATCCAGCCCAACTAGTTGTCTCTCCTCAGTCACTTAAGCCTCATTCACATGTCCATGTCCATGCTCAGATCCGTGAGCAGGTGGTCAGTGAGGCATCCGTGAAGCTGTCCGTGAAGGATCCGTGTTGGGTCCGTGGGTCCGTGTTGCATCCGTGTTTCACTGACACTGAACAGCTGAAAAATAATTTTCAAAGCATCTCTTCTTAATGATCCATGAAACACGGATGCAACCCGGATGACATCCGTGAGGGATCCGTGGTTTTCACAGACTCATTGACTATAATGGACGTGAGGGATCCGGGAACACGGATCAAGATAGGACATGCATCCGTGCTAAAAACACGGACCCACGAACCGTGATGAAACACTGATGTCTGAATACACACATTGAAATGAATGGGGACGTGTGCTGTCCGTGGAGAACACGTACAGCACACGTCCGTGAAACACTGACGTGTGAATGAGGCTTTAGTGTGGGTTGCAGTGGCCTCTAGCACTATCTTTAATGAGGGATGGACTGGAAACTTAAAAAAATACCTGGAAAAAATACTAAAAGTGGCCCTGTTTTGTAGACGGGTCCACATTGATGGAAGGCAAGGCTAGCAATACCATATTGTAGCACATTATACCAAATAAAACCCCAACAGAGCCAAATACCACAGTCCATCACAAACTACTGCCACCAGCAGCACAAAATACAAAGTACATCCCCAAAGTAGCCCCCTGGGCATCGGTTAACCAGGAAATTCGCCTGTAAGGTCTATGGCCAATCTGTCCCTGCCTTTAATGAATCCTTAGGCCTCTTCCACACGAGCGTCACGGATTCAGTCCGGATGCGTTCAGGGTGCGTTCCGGAAAATCCACACGCATCCGCACCAATCCACATGCAATCGCAGTCAGTTTTTACTACGATTGCGTACGTTCGTTCAGTTTTTTCCGCGCGGGTGCGATGCGTTTTGAATCGTTTTTCACGCACGTGATAAAAAACTGAATGTTTACAAACAACATTTCTTAGCAACCATCAATGAATCACGCATTGCATCCGCACTTGTGTGCGGATGCAATGCGTGATTCACGCACACCCATTCATTTCAATGGGGCCAGGGCTGCGCGTAAAGCGCAGAATATAGAATATGCGAACTGATGCTTGAAAAACATCGCTCATGTGAAAAGACCCATTGAAATAAATGAGTCAGGATTCAGTGCGGGTGCAATGCGTTCGCATCACGCATTGCACCCGCGCAAAAATCTCGCCCGTGTACCATATACCCATATACCCACTTAATATATGGTACATACCGGAGGACTGCCTAAAGATCAGTGAGTCAGGATGCTTGGAAGTGTAACACAGTTTTCCTCAAGTGACCATGAGATGTATGCAACAGGGTACAAGTCGGATGATGAGGCATGGCAATTGTCCATGTGAGGCTCAGCTATTTTTGATAGGACAGAGGAATTGTCCTGCTGAAATGAGGAAGGTTTGATGAATTGGCGGTGGCCTCATAGATTAAAAATCAGTGGTTTAGACTGACTGTGTGAATATTCAATAAAATCGTTTCTGTTTTTCATATGAGCAAAACATTTTAAGATGAAAAAAATAAAACAAAACAACAAAAACATATTCAAATATTTAGAGCTCGAGCATCCAGTGAATCAAGCAATCCAGAAGATCAAGCAACTAGTTTGCCACAAATTAATAAAATGTTGATGCACTGTTAGAACTTGATTTATTCAGAAACTATAATCCCTGTTGTATATTTTAGGTCCAGAAGCACACTTTAATATTCAGGATTTAGAATGAAAGGAAGCAGCAAAGTTTGTGTCTGCTTTTATTATAGCTGATGCAAGAGTGACCCCCAGTGCTCATAGAGAGAAGCTCCTGCAGTACGACTTCTCATTTCTTTGAATCCAATTCTGGTTTTGGCAGCATGAAAAAAACTGCATGGGCACGTACCTCCAGTGTGCACGACTGTGATAACGTTGTTGCAGTTTTTTTGCTGTCATTAACCCCTTGATGACCAAGCAATTTCCCATTTTTTAGTTTTTGTTTTTTACTCCTAGCCCTCCCAAAGCCATAACTTTATTTTTATTTTTTCATTCACATAGCCATATGAGGGCTTGTTTTTTGCGGTACAAGATGCACTTTCTAATGGCACCATTTACAATTGCATAAAATGTGGTGGGAAGCGGGAAAAAAAAATTGAAATTAGGTGGAATTATAAAAAAAAAAACGACACCATTCAGCCATAGTTTTATTGTTTTTTTTTTTTTTCACAATGTACTTTTATTATTCAGGTCAGAACGATTATGGTGATACCACATTTGTATAGTTTTTTTTGCGTTTAATACTTTGCCATATTCTGACCCCTATAACTCTTTTGTAGTTATGTGTACGAAGCGGTTGGGGGTCTCATTTTTTGCAGGAAGATCCATACTTTTCAATGATACCATTTTGGGGTGTAGGTCCAGTCGACTGAGGAAAACCCGCCACAGGAAATGCAGCGAGCGTGATGACGTCACCACATGATCACACTGGCCGTGTGCCGTGACGTCATCACAGCGTGATCACATGGTGACGTTATCACGCTCACCGCAGGTCCTTTGGCAGGTTTTCTTCAATGCAGATGGGAGTAGATGGCCTCTCTGAGAGCAAGTGGAGGAGGTGAGTATTATTATTACTACTATTTCTAACCCCTGAAAGGCTGAATGTGAGTCACAGATGCCGTGACCAGCGTTTAACGTGGAATCTGAGGGGTTAAATGACGGGGGAGGCATGACCACCGTTTCCCATCATTGCACCTGCTCCATTAAAATGGAAATTTAGACACATTTAAGGTTATTATTTATCCACTAATATTGATGACCTATCCTCAGCATAGGTCACTCTGGCACCCGGGCGCTCCATGAGCAACATGGCCTCTTCCTAGGCCATGTGACATCACCGTACATCAGTCACATCGCCTTATTATAGCTAAGCCCCATTAAAGTCAATGGGGCTGAGCTGCAATACCAATCACAGCCACTATATGATATACGGCGCTATGCATGGAGAAATTACTTGATATCACTATGTTAATAGCAGTACCCATCCACCAATAGAATTGCTTGATATTGCCATGTTAATAACAGTAGCCATACACCAATAGAATTGCTTGATATTGCCATGTTAATAACAGTAGCCATACACCAATAGAATTGCTTGATATTGCCATGTTAAAAACAGTAGCCATCCACCAATAGAATTGTTCGGTTTGAATTTGAACAAAAAAAAAAGTCGGTTGCCTCCAGTCGGTTGTAGCTTGGTGAGCAGGATCATCCTGCAGATCATCGCGTCATATCCTAGATAAGTTCCTTTTATTGTTTCTAATATGAAATAGTAGATATTAATAGAATTTACATTTATATAAACTTTCTCCATTGATAAATGAGAATTGTGTGGGATATTTCATCAGTGGTAATAATACAATGCTGTCAACACTGACAATGTTACTAGGGTTATCATCATTATACAGTTAATATATATATATATATATATATATATATATATATATACAGTGCCTTGCGAAAGTATTCGGCCCCCTGGAACTTTCCAACCTTTTGCCACATTTCAGGCTTCAAACAAAAAGATATAACATTTTACATTTTTGGTGAAGAATCAACAAAAAGAGGGTCACAATTGTGAAGTGGAACGAAATTTATTGGATCGTTTAAACTTTTTTTTGTAATAATAAAACTGAAAAGTGGTGCGTGCAAAATTATTCGGCCCATTTACTTTCAGTTCAGAAAACTCACTCCAGAAGTTCATTGAGGATCTCTGAATGATCCAATGTTGTCCTAAATGACTGATGAAGATAAATAGAATCCACCTGTGTGTAATCAAGTCTCCGTATAAATGCACCTGCTCTGTGATAGTCTCAGGGTTCTGCATCATGAAGACCAAGGAACACACCAGGCAGGTCCGTGATACTGTTGTGGAGAAGTTTAAAGCCGGATTTGGATACCAAAAGATTTCCCAAGCTTTAAACATCCCAAGGAGCACTGTACAAGCGATCATATTGAAATGGAAGGAGTATCAGACCACTGCAAATCTACCAAGACCCGGCCGTCCCTATAAACTTTCATCTCAAACAAGGAGAAGACTGATCAGAGATGCAGCCAAGAGGCCCATGATCACTCTGGATGAACTGCAGAGATCTACAGCTGAGGTGGGAGAGTCTGTCCATAGGACAACAATCAGTCGAACACTTCACAAATCTGGCCTTTATGGAAGAGTGGCAAGAAGAAAGCCATTTCTCAAAGATATCCATAAAAAGTCTCCTTTACAGTTTGCCACAAGCCACCTGGGAGACACACCAAACATGTGGAAGAAGGTGCTCTGGTCAGATGAAACCAAAATCCAACTTTTTGGAAACAATGCAAAACGATATGTTTGGCTTAAAAGCAACACAGCTCATCACCCTGAACACACCATCCCTACTGTCAAACATGGTGGTGGCAGCATCATGGTTTGGGCCTGCTTTTCATCAGCAGGGACAAGGAAGATGGTTAAAATTGATGGAAAGATGGATGGAGCCAAATACAGGACCATTCTGGATGAAAACATGTTGGAGTCTGCAAAAGACCTGAGACTAGGACGGAGATTTATATATATTACATCTGACCATGTCAGGCTGTATTCATACCTGCAAAGCAGAAATTGTACAGATAGGGCACTGATGATAGATTAGTTACAGATACAGCACTGATGATGACAGATTGGTTACATATAGAGAACTGATCATGATAGATTGGTTACATATAGAGCGCTGATGATGATAGATTGGTTACATATAGAGCGCTGATGATGATAGATTGGTTACATATAGAGCGCTGATGATGATAGATTGGTTACAGATATAGCGCTGATGATTGGTTACAGATATAGCGCTGATGATGGGAGATTGGTTACAGATATAGCGCTAATGATGATAGATTGGTTACACATAGAGCGCTGATGATGATAGATATGAGAGCGTAAGAGGTATGGGGCGCTGTATTATACTGGATGTAAGAGGTATGGGGCGCTGTATTATACTGGATGTAAGAGGTATGGGGCTGTATTATACTGGATGTACGAGGTATGGGGCTCTGTATTATACTGGATGTAAGAGGTATGGGGCGCTGTATTATACTGGATGTACGAGGTATGGGGCGCTGTATTATACTGGATGTAAGAGGTATGGGGCGCTGTATTATACTGGATGTACGAGGTATGGGGCGCTGTATTAGGCTACATTCACACAAACATTGTGTTTTGCGATCTGCAAATTGCGGATCCGCAAAAAAAGGATGATGTTCCGTATGGCATACATTTTTTTTTGCAGATCCACTGTAACAATGCCTATCCTTGTCCGCAAAATGGACAAAAATAGGAGTGGACATACAGGTGCAGACAGCTCACAGTGTTCATTGAAGTGAATGGGTCCGCATCTGAGCTGCAAAACATGCAGATCGGAGGCTGCAAAAACAACTGTGGTGTGAATGTAGATTTACCCTGTATGTTCTGTAGTGATATACGTAATGTTAGGAGGGAAAAGGTTAGGGTGAGAATTTGGCATGGGGGGGGCGGTAAATGTTTTACTTAGCCGGCAGAAAAGCTAGGTGCACCAGTGCTGGGGGGGGGCTCATGCTGAACTCTTGCACCAGGGCCCATGAGCCTTTAGCTCCGCCCCTGCCCATGATACATAGGGATATACAGAGCAACTACAGACTCAATAGAGTTCTGTACAACTACTAATGACAGATGGCATATTGCCAGGGTATGCCATAAGTATCTAGACCTTTGTGCCCTCACTGATCTTAAGAATGAAGGAGGCTTTCAACTGTTCAACTTACCCGTCACAACATGTATAATAGTGGGGATATTTTATCATACTATGTAATAATACAAAAGTCTATAAAATATTTTATGTACTGTACTAGATATACAATATGATATGTAATATAGGAGTGCTCCCCTTGGTCCTCCTTTTTAATGACAGGAAAGGTCCTGTCTCTTATCACACATCAAGTAAAGCTATGTGATCCCATCTGCCAACCCTGATGGCATCTGTCAGATGGGTCCCTACATTAACACTTTTATAACAGGAGATGTTATATGGAACAGCTCCACAGAATCTGCATTACATTAATACAGTACTGATATGAGCTGATGCATCATGTGTGCAATATGTCTGGGTGTCCAGAAAAAGAAAAAAGTCGTAGGGTAGGGACCCATCTGATTGAGGTCGCCTTGACGGGGCAGATGGGCTCGCACAATCTTATTATATTGTGCGCTAAGAACCTCATGTTTAATTTTGAAGGTGTAGGCAAAATATTGCTCCTCTCAGTTTATAGAAATATGGAGAATAACTGAATGATGATCTGAACTGTCGGAATATTAACTCACTGAGCTTCAGTTCACATCTACATTGTGGTTTCCACCAGTGGCACCCAACAAACCACAAGAACTTAAATTGGAGTTCATGGGTTTCCACTGAGGTGTCTGCCAGTTTGCTCAGAAACATATCCTCTAGTACAGAAGTGGACATTAACCTAGGTAATTCAGTACATTAAGGTGCAGTCCTATACAAAAAGTACATCTTATACATTGTGATATAAGGTTATCAAGTGACAAACTCAACCACATTAATAAATTCAGCACAGCTACACTGACAGAGCACTGTAATACCGTAATATATTTATAAAGGCAATGCCAAATCTGATTTTCTTATATGTTCTAAGCATGTCACAAAGCAGTGCTCTCTGTCAGCTGTTTCCATACCTCTCATAGGGTTGTATAGATCAACAGCATGGATGGTGGGCCAAGACTTCACACAGCTTTGCTCCGCTATGGAAGTGGTAGTGGTCCAATTAATCTGTGAATGGAACACTCTTTTGGGGCTGCTGTTGTGATTTCACAGGTTGGGAGATGATGTCCCAGAACCAAAATTCAAGTGTAGTAAAATAAGTCATGTCTCTTATAAAGTTAAATAAAGTTAAATATTATTTCACAAATTCAAAAGTGATGTCCCATGTGAGGACACAAAGTCAGGAATGATTCCTCGTGTAAGGACACATGATGTTTGGTTTATTATCTGTGGCTTTCAATCTTTACAGGTGCATAAGATAGGACAAAGGTGTGGACTGTTTCCCTAACTTTGTAATCTAGCACTGCGGCCACTGTCTAGGTGTAACAGCGGTTGCTGTTCATTTATGTTCCCCTGCTTACCACCGCGGTCCCAGCTTCCGTGTTCTGCAGTGAATCTACTCCACGATTTTGAGGTAATTATTAGGATCAAACCAAACACTCCTGATAATAACCTGAGCGTTGAGCAGAGACGATAACTGCATTTACATTCAGCAATCATTCTCTCTGTGTGGGGATGAATGATCACTACTGTGATCGCTCAACTCCATGCAGATTCAGTGCTTTTCCACAGCACACTGTACTGCCAAAAAGCAATGGGGACCATTTACAAAGACTGTCTTTTTACACTGGTCTTTGTTTTCTCCCTGCACGGCCAGAGGATTTGCAGTATTTATGACGAGGCATACACTTTGTCTTACATTAGTCACGTCTCTGGCAGTCTATGCTCCTGGAGTGCAAACTACTCAGGCCGCTGACTGGAATAGTTTTTACACCTGTTTTTAGAGGGGAAAAAAATTGTAAATTTGTTGGGGATGACGTCCAGGCCGCGGCCTGGCCCCCATCACTCCCTCCCCAGAGTGGCAAGAGTGGTACAAAAAAACCTGTGCGGCAAAATTTTGTTAAAGTTGCAAATCAGGGTCTTGTGTTTTTTTTTTTTTATTCCTAAATCGGGTGTGGCATGCTCTGTAAATAACCCCCAATAATTTTATGTGCCACATGAAACATAATCACCCAATGAACATTAATCGCATAATCGAAGATGTACAGAATGTGTACATCTTCTCATCCCCAAAATAATGGTCAGTGCCGACCGCGGCATAGAAGGGGGCTATCGGTGACTGCCGGGCCCCCACACCCATAGGTGCCGGCACAATGACGTAATAGTATGTCAAATTGCGGCATGTGTCATGAAGGGGTTCAAGTAACCAACTTGGAACTGAAACCGAGTTCGGTAAAAGGTTTTTAACAGTAGAAATTAATTTCTGCAGTTATTACCCGAAGTCTCACAAGACTTCACAAAGTAATAACTTCGGCTCATCTGAGCCAATACATTCTAATACTGTATGGAGAGCTTGCTCCGTACAGTATTCTAATGAATTTTTATGCGAATCGACTTTGGATGTTTCATCCGAAGTCGATTCGCTCATCCCTATAATACATCTAAGAAAGATGCACCAAAACCACAATCATTTCAATTACCAAAATTCATTTATATCTTCTTACAAATTGTTTAACTCATAATGATGACTTACATCACATATGCAAAGGACCAGTCCATAAGGTGCCTTGAGTCCATAAAGTGCTTTCAAAGTCCCAAATGGTAACACTTAGAAACAGCATGTCCAGAGTGAATTAGCATGCAATAGCGTGCATGAAGTTACGGTTCGGGGGATCTCTGCCCCCTTTCTCAAGCGTACATGATTGATGCTAGACAGACCTTAAGTAGTGGTAACCTTTAACCGCTCTATAAGTCTCTATATACATAAGTCTTACCACATACCCTACATAAAATACATAACCCACATACATAGTCACAGAAATACGTTAAAATTGCAACATTCATTAAAGGGGTTGTCCGAGTTATTTTTTTGTCCTTTGTATGTTTCTTAGGCCTTGTTCACACTTCAGTTATTTGATCAGTTATTTCCATCAGTTATTGTGAGCCAAAGCCAGGTGCGGGTCAAAAACACTGAACAGGTGCAGATCTTTCCATTACACCTGATCTCTGTGTAGCCTAGACTCCTGGTTTTGGCTCACAATAACTGATGGAAATAACTGATCAAATAACTGATGTGTGAACAAGCCCTAACTAGTCAAATAGAACAGCTTTTCCATACACTTTCTGCTTCTAAAGCTGCTTGTTTGTCAGGTTTCAATGAGGGTCACATTACTTGTGATGTCAGCTTGCCTCTCTGCTAATCTTGCATTCGTGCACCAGCAGCCTGTACACGAGATGTCATTGTGCTGGCCATGCCCCCCTTCTCTGCCGGGCTCCTGCTATCTACTCTCCCTAGATTCTTTCAGATAAAACATTAACCCCCTTCAGCCAGAACACACTGAAGGCTTTACAACAGCAGCTGCAGATGTAAAGAGACACAGGATCTGCTCTCCTCACCCTACAGACACATAAGGCATATAGCCTTAAGGTGGATTTACATAGCCCATTGTCCAGGCTGATCAGGAATGAACATTCCCGGTAATCTATCCATCTAAAGGTGCTGCAGATCACTCGATGAACGAGTGAAAAGCTCCTTCATTGGCTGAAATGATCAGAGGTGTGGACACCTCAACCATCGTTCCCTGGAGCAGATCATGCTGTTCAAATGATTTTGTATGGGGGTCAGGCGATAGCAGCATACATACATTCTCATACTGTGGAGGTGATCGCTGCATGTAAATGCTGCGCCTCACCTCCACTTAAGAAGCAGCTGTCAGGAAGAAACAGTTTCTTGCTGTCTTACATTTAAATCATTTTCTACGCCTGCCAACTTTTTTAGACCTGGTGTGAGCGGGGAAAAGTTGCTGTTATGTGCTGGATTTGGCATTATATATTGATTTACCTTGCTCCAGGAATTCGGTGCGTGCTGGTGTTTGTGTCTGCAAAGGGCGAGCTGACATGCTTTTCAAACATAGTTTTGTGCTGGTGTAATTTTTTTTGTGTTTCTTTAGTTCATTGAGTGAATTAACCCATTAAAGATATTTTATTTTCTACCTCCATGTGAGCAACATACATAGGTATAGACATAGATTCCATGCGGTACATTACCTTCTGACTACAGTTCACCCAGTGAGTTGAGTCTCCCTCTAGTGCATTCACCTGGTGCACAGAAATCATCCAGATCCTTGAAAAGTCCCCACCAGCATATATGGGTGCAATGCTCCATCTTCTTGTTATTGGAGGAGTGCACTACTCATCCATTCTACATTTAAGTATTAGTCTACAGTCCAGTTTCATAGGTACAAATCTACAAATAGATGCTCTTCTGAGCTGTAGCAGTTGTGGTGCCCCCTTGTGTAAGCAAGCAGAATAAAACACACAGGTCGCACACCCTTAAGGCCGCTCCTGTATCCAGGGATGAATTCAGTCCAAATGGCAGAGAAATATTGAAATAAAATGAGGTTTAGATCAAAGGCACCAAGAAAGCTTCTGATATGTCTCTTCCCGCTACAAAGACCAGGCCATGCTCCAGGAAAATAGATTTTAAAGGGTTTGTGTTCAGAGTTTCAGCAGTCTATAGTCACAAAGAAGGAAAACTACAAGACTTTTGAAGTTCACAATGTTTAACAGTAAAAAAAAAGTGTTCCCACACAGAGAAGGTCACAACATGTAGTAAAAGTATGTATTCCACTTCACCAGTCAACAATGTCCACATGATAGGTTTCAGCCTGTCCCAGAGTTTTGCCTTTGCGGTGTTTTCCAGGGCATACAATGTTTTTCCGGTCATTATGCACTAAACAGCCTCCTAATTGATATAACTGAACATATATGAAACTACTCATAATCGATTAAAACCATATAAATAGGTTATTTCCCAACTGTGTGGTTACCTGAATGTGGGCAACACACATCCACCTACATCTGCCAATGACCACACAATTTTACAGCAAAATTGTTCAGCCACTGGTGCTAGTGGGTGGGCTTAGTTGCATGAGGTCAGTGGGTTTGTACCCGATAGTAGAAATAAGTCTAAAATGTAGCACATTTGTTTTGAAGTAAGTCTGATTTGTGCATAGCTTTGAGAATATTGGCCTTTTTATGCCACTTATGGCACTGTCCTGAAAACATAGTGACATAATTTATGCAAGAAACTGGTGTAAATAATAGTTATATAATAGCTTATACCACTTGGCGTAGATTTCATTTTCTGGCGCATGAACAGCCAAAAGGTGCGACAAATTAATCCCCCCTTAGCCTCTAAATAATCTAAATTACATAATCCAGTCTCCAGATCTCTGCAGTGTCATGATTGAGAAATATATATTGATATATCCCAAACAATTTTAATATTTGAAACCATTTTGAAGGACACTCATGTTTCTGAGCTGCTCTTATTGTAAGACATACATCAGAACGCTCATTTTTTATTTTGTGTACCAAAGAACAACAACATAGTACAACTTTATTACTGTGGACAATATATAAAATGAGGATGTACTGTGTAGCACTGATTGCTGCCACCAGATGTCAGCACAACCTTCTACTAGGAGAAGAATGCTTCCAAAGCGTATCCAACAGTTCCTCTGCCAAGTACATTCTGTTACTTTCTACTTCACCAATTTGTGTTGCTAATAGCTGTACAGTCTAGTAAGTCCCAGCATTATGGATAAGAACATAGAAACTATTAGTGGTACGGTCGATGTAACAATTTTCATTAAATTAAATTAAAATTAAATGCATGTAGTTAATTGTAATATACACTGGATCAGCTTTACAGACAATCATGATTGGCTGATTACCTTTTAGTTACTTTTTTGTGGGCCAGTCAAGGGGAACAAAAGCAATTCTCTCATTTTATTTTATTTTTTTTTACACTTTAACTATACGATGTTCACTGTTCAGCATAACCAGTACTGTATGTTAACTTTATTCTATGGGTCAGTATGTTATTTTAGATATAGCAATCTTCATCTTGATTCTTACTGAGTTAACTAAACAATAGCAAGACAGCTTTTCCAATGTTTTTTGTGACGTGATATCAAGCTAAAGTTTAGAAGTGTTATAGTTGTATGTATAGTTTTGTTTTTTACTTTTTTACACAAAAAAATGTTTTTGTTACTTATTAAAAACTTTTATTAACCTTAACTTCTTTTTTTTTTAACTTTTATAATGTAACCCATGTCCCTTGCTTAGATGACAAAACCCATTTGTTAGCAGTAAAGAGGGAGTTTATTCAACATCAGCTCCCTAGTTCTTGACATTGTGGTGAGCAGCGTACATAGAGCAGCATTGAGGGGTCACTTTTTTAGGCGTAGTTTGGAAAAAGTGACAGATCATACGAGACAGCGCCCAGTTCCAGTTTATTTACAGTACTTCCCTCTGTAGTCGCATTCAGTATGACAAATTTTGAAGCTGGATAGGTCATTCATGCTTAAAACTTCCCCTGTGTAGATAAAGACTTTGCTTTGTGGAAATTCTTTGTGTCTACTTGTTAAAGACATCTTTCCTATGATATTTTCACAAGCTATTTCTGGAAGTACTGCAACATTTCCTTTTGGGAAAAATAAAACTTCCTCTGTTTAACTTTGCATGTGTGTTTTAAAGACGTATTCCCATATTCCCATATTGTATGAGGTGGCCAGGGTTTACAAAAGCAGCCAAGAGCGCTGTGCTAGACAGTATCCAAAACTCTCAGATAAGTGAATGAGAACTAAAGGAAAAGCACACTACAGTGTTATGCTATTGTTTCCGTGACTGTGAAACTGAGTAGCTTGCTACTCTACGCTTTTCATTAGTATACATTACCGTTGTTACTAGAGATGAGCGAGCATGCTCGTCCGAGCTTGGTGCTCATTCGAGCATTACGGTACTCGGACGAGTATCTCACCATGCTCGAGGAAATGGCATCTCCCGCATTTTCAATTTTTGGCGCCTATAAATTCAGCCAATCACAAGCCAGGAGACTCTGCGGTACACCCAGCATCACGTGGGGCCCTTACATGTCGATAGCAGGGGTTGGCTGGCCTGATCAGGTGACCCTGGAATATACTAGTGACTGCCCGCGGTGCTCGGCTCAGATGCTGTCTGGTTGTCGTTAGGGACAGATCTGCTGCGTTTCAGGGAGAGTGTTAGGGCCTGGATTTAGTTCTCTGTTAGGCAGGAGTGATATCAAAAGAACCCAACAGCCCTTCTAAGGGCTACAAGACACTTTTTTTGTCTCTGGGCTGGCTGGCACTAGTAGTGCAGCTATCGCCATATATAACAATTTTTTTTTTATAGTTTTATCTCAGTTATACAAATCCATTTCATACAGCTGTTTGGAACTATTCTGTGTGTCACAGTTCAGTTGTCCAGTCACCACAAACCACAATCCGTATTTTCTGTCCAGGTGACCTATACTGTACGTCACGTAATTAAAAAAGGTTTTTTGCTCTCACTGATACAGCTACATTAGAAAAATCTGAGTGCAACATTTTTCTGGGTTGCAGTCAAAATAGCCACAGTCAGCAGGGGCTAAGTTTGCTCTCTGATATTTTCTGCACTTCACGTTAAAAAAAAATATATATTAAAAAAAAATAAAATAGTTTTTTTGTTGTTTTATCTCAGTGATACAAATCTATTTCATACAGCTGTGTGGAACCATTCTGTGTATCACAGTTCAGCTGTCCACTCACCACAAACCACAATCCGTATTTTCTGTCCAGGTGACACATTCTGTACGTCACTTAATTAAAAAAGGTCTTTTGCTCTCACTGATACAGCTACATTAGAAAAATCTCTGTGCGACATTTGTCTGGGTTGCAATTAAGCAGACCAAGTCTGCCTAATCTAATAGTTTCAGTGTAATTGCTCCATACTGCACGGTACGTAATAACATACATAATTTTGCTCTAACTTATCCACCTATATACAAAGCACAATCCGTATTTTCTGTCCAGGTGACCCATTCTGTACGTCACGTAATTAAAAAAGGTCTTTTGCTTTCACTGATACAGCTACATTACAAAAATCTCTGTGCGACATTTGTCTGGGTTGCAATTAAGCAGACCAAGTCTGCCTAATCTAATAGTTTCAGTGTAATTGCTCCATACTGCATGGTACGTAATAACATACGTAATTTTGCTCTAACTTATCCACCTATATACAAAGCACAATCCGTATTTTCTGTCCAGGTGACCCATACTGTACGTCACGTAATTAAAAAAGGTATTTTGCTCTCACTGATACAGCTACATTAGAAAAATCTGAGTGCGACATTTTTCTGGGTTGCAGTCAAAATAGCCACAGTCAGCAGGGGCTGAGTTTGCTCTCTGATATTTTCTGCACGTCACGTAAAAAAAATATATATATAAAAAAAAGAAATAAAAAAAAAAAGTTTTTTTGTTGTTTTATCTCAGTGATACAAATCTATTTCATACAGCTGTGTGGAACCATTCTGTGTATCACAGTTCAGCTGTCCACTCACCACAAACCACAATCCGTATTTTCTGTCCAGGTGACACATTCTGTACGTCACTTAATTAAAAAAGGTCTTTTGCTCTCACTGATACAGCTACATTAGAAAAATCTCTGTGCGACATTTGTCTGGGTTGCAATTAAGCAGACCAAGTCTGCCTAATCTAATAGTTTCAGTGTAATTGCTCCATACTGCACGGTACGTAATAACATACATAATTTTGCTCTAACTTATCCACCTATATACAAAGCACAATCCGTATTTTCTGTCCAGGTGACCCATTCTGTACGTCACGTAATTAAAAAAGGTCTTTTGCTTTCACTGATACAGCTACATTACAAAAATCTCTGTGCGACATTTGTCTGGGTTGCAATTAAGCAGACCAAGTCTGCCTAATCTAATAGTTTCAGTGTAATTGCTCCATACTGCATGGTACGTAATAACATACGTAATTTTGCTCTAACTTATCCACCTATATACAAAGCACAATCCGTATTTTCTGTCCAGGTGACCCATACTGTACGTCACGTAATTAAAAAAGGTATTTTGCTCTCACTGATACAGCTACATTAGAAAAATCTGAGTGCGACATTTTTCTGGGTTGCAGTCAAAATAGCCACAGTCAGCAGGGGCTGAGTTTGCTCTCTGATATTTTCTGCACGTCACGTAAAAAAAATATATATATATAAAAAAAAGAAATAAAAAAAAAAAGTTTTTTTGTTGTTTTATCTCAGTGATACAAATCCATTTCATACAGCTGTGTGGAACCATTCTGTGTGTCACAGTTCAGCTGTCCACTCACCACAAACCACAATCCGTATTTTTTGTCCAGGTGACACATTCTGTACGTCACTTAATTAAAAAAGGTCTTTTGCTCTCACTGATACAGCTACATTACAAAAATCTCTGTGCGACATTTGTCTGGGTTGCAATTAAGCAGACCAAGTATGCCTAATCTAATAGTTTCAGTGTAATTGCTCCATATTGCACAGTACGTAATAACATACGTAATTTTGCTCTAACTTATCCACCTATATATTAACTTGTTCAGATTGAACAAGTTTGTGGGTTTCAGTACAGCAGGCCCATTTTTTTTGTACATATAATACACTTATAAACAGAAAATGTTGAACCCCAGGGCTAAGGGTCGAGGACGAGGGCGTGGGCGTGGGCATTCAATTACTGCAGGGGGCAGAGGCCGTGGTCCTGGGCAGGGTGAGACAGTACCTGCTGATGAGGGAGCAGGGGAACGCCGCAGAGCTACACTCCCTAGCTTCATGTCTCAACTTACAGGGACACGTGGTAGAGGACTGTTGAAACCACAACAGTGCGAACAGGTGATGTCGTGGATTGCGGACAATACTTCAAGTAATTTGTCCACCAGTCAGTCTTCCACGCAGTCCACCCACGTTACCCAAGGGAGCACTCCTCTGGCTCCTCCACCTCAACCTCCTTCCCCCCAGTCTGCCCCCTCCCAGGAAAATTTGGAATGCGATCCGGCATACTCTGAGGAACTGTTTTCTGGACCCTTCCCAGAGTCACAAACCACTTCTCAGGTTGCTGCTGACCTCTTTCCCGATGCCCAAGTTTTCCAACTGTCGCAGTCTGTGGGTGATAATGATGATGATGACATTGTTGACTTAGTGAAAGAAGTGTGTAAAGAGGTGTCGGACAATGAGGAGACATGGTTGTCAGACAGTGGTGAAGTTGTTGTCAGGGCAGGAAGTCCGAGGGGGGAGCAGACTGAGGAATCGGAGGATGACGAGGTGACTGACCCAAGCTGGGTTGATAAGCCGAGTGAAGACAGTGCTTCTGAGGCGGAGGCGAGTGCTGCACCAGAACAGGTTGGAAGAGGCAGTGGTGTGGCCAGAGGGAGAGCAGGGCCAGAGCTGGTGCATCAGCAGCAACTGTTTCACGTAGCGAAGCTCCCGTGGCGAGGCCTAGATGTTCGCAAGTCTGGAGGTTCTTTAAAGAAAGTGAGGATGACCGACAGACTGTGGTGTGCAACCTGTGCCACACCAAGATCAGCAGGGGTGCCACCACTACTAGCCTAACCACCACCAGCATGCGCAGGCATATGAGTGCTAAACACCCCACTCAATGGAACCAAGGCCGTTCACCTCCTGCGGGTCACACCACTGCTCCTTCCCCTGTGTCACTCGCTGCCTCTGCTAGTCAACCCCCTGCCCAGGACCCCGGCACGAGCGCCTCCCGCCGGAAAACCACACCTTCGCCTCCACGATCCTCCACAGTGTCCACCAATGTGTCCCAGCACAGCGTTCAGCTGTCTTTGCAGCAGACACTGGAGCGCAAGAGGAAATACAGTTCCACCCACCCACATGCCCAAGCCCTCAACGTTCACATCTCCAAATTGCTGAGCCTGGAGATGCGGCCCTATAGGCTGGTAGAGACAGAGGCCTTTCGCAATCTCATGGCGGTGGCTGCCCCTCGGTATTCGGTCCCCAGCCGCCACAATTTTTCCCGATGTGCCGTCCCATCCCTACACCAGCACATGTCACAGAACATCATCCGTGCCCTGTCCAACGCTGTTTCTGAGAAGGTCCACCTAACCACGGACACGTGGACAAGTGCTGCCGGGCAGGGACACTATATATCACTGACGGCACATTGGGTTAACTTGGTGGAGGCTGGGACCGAGTCTGACCCTGGGGCCGCTCTTGTACTGCCCACACTGAGGATTGCCGGGCCTATCTCGGTCATGGTCTCTCAGACGTACTATGCCTCCTCCTCCGACCCCTCCTCCTCCTCCGAATTACCATCTGTGGGCACGGCACCTTCAGTCGGTAGCTCTAGGCGCAGCAGCAGTGCCGTGGGTAAGCGCCAGCAGGCAGTGCTCAACTGCTGAGCTTAGGTGACAAAAGGCACACCGCCCAAGAGCTGTTACAGGGCATCACGCCGCAGACCGATCTGTGGCTGGCACCGCTGAACCTCAAGCCAGGCATGGTTGTGTGTGACAACGGGCGTTACCTGGTGGCGGCTCTGCAACTCGGCAGACTGACACATGTGCCATGCCTGGCCCACATGTTCAATCTTAGTTCAGCGGTTCCTCAAGACATACCCCAATCTGTCTGATTTGCTCACCAAGGTGCACCGCATCTGTGCGCATTTCCGCAAGTCGACCACAGATGCTGCCACTCTCAGGGCAGTGCAGCGCCGCCTACAACTGCCTGCTCACCGACTGTTGTGCGACGTGCCCACAAGATGGAATTCGATATTAAACATGTTATCCAGAGTTTACCAGCAGCGCAGAGCGATTGTAGACTGCCAGATGTCAACTTCCACCAGAACTGGTAGTCAGGTCACTCAGATTCCTCAAGTCTACAATGAGGAGTGGACGTGGATGTCTGATATCTGCCAGGTGTTGAGCAACTTTGAGGAGTCAACACAGGTGGTCAGCGGCGATGCCGCCATTATCAGCCTCACCATCCCGCTGCTTTGCCTGTTGAAAAATTCACTGCTCAGCATCAAGTCAGATGCTTTGCGCTTGTCACAAGAGATGGTGGAGGAAGATACGTCGCTTGATAGCCAGAGCACCCTCCGGTCTGTTTCTCAGCGCGTATCGGAGGAGGGGGATGAGTATGAGGAGGAAGAGGAGGAGAATGTCAGCGAGACAGAAGAGGGTACCAGTGCTCAGTCCTTCTTAACTCTTGAGCGTGTATGGGCTGAAGAGGAGGACTTGGAGGAGGAAATAGAGAGTCAGGCCAGTGAGGAGAGGGAATTCTTGTGTGTTGGGACTCTGGCGCACATGGCAGACTTCATGTTAGGCTGCCTATCCCATGACCCTCGCGTTAGAAGCATTTTTTCAAACACCGATTACTGGGTGTTCACTCTCCTGGACCCACGGTACAAGCAGAACCTTTCAACTCTCATCCCTGCAGAGGAAAAGAGTATGAGAGTGAATAGGTATCAACAGGCCCTGGTGCACAAGCTGAAACAATTCTTCCCATCTGACGCCGCTAGCAGCAGAGGGCATGGTTCTGTGGGCCAAGTAGCGGGGGAGAGGAGGCGAGCAGGCAGCTTGTCCAGCACTGGCAGGGGAACGCTCTCCAAGGCCTTTGCCAGTTTTATGTCACCCCCAGCAAGACACTGTCACCTGTCCCCAGTCTAGGCAGAGTAGGGGGGAGCTGTACAGAAAGATGGTGAGGGAATACCTAGCTGACCATACCAACGTCCGTAGCGATCACTCTGCTCCATACAACTACTGGGTTTCAAAGCTGGACACGTGGCCTGAACTGGCGCTGTACGCCTTGGAGGTGCTGGCCTGCCCTGCCGCTAGCATGTTGTCAGAGCGGGTATTCAGTGCAGCTGGTGGCGTCATCACCGATATGCGTACACGCCTGTCAACTGACAGCGATGACAGGCTGACGCTTATTAAAATGAACAAAGCCTGGATTTCACTGGAATTCAAATCTCCTCCGGGGGAAAGCAGCTAAAGATTAACATTACTTATGTATCTGATTCCTCTTCTCTACTCCTCCTACTCCTCCTCCTCCTTGTTGTCTTTGCCTAACGCTGACCCAAAAAACGCAATTTTTTAGAGGTCCAACTGGCACTCTTTTACCACAATTTTTCCGGAGGGCCACCTACATGCCCTCTCTCTAAACAATTTTTCCGGAGGTCCACCTACAGGCCCTCTCTCTAAACAATTTTTCCGGAGGGTCCTCTACAGGCCCTCTCTCCAAACAATTTTTCCGGAGATCCACCTACAGGCCCTCTCTCTAAACAATTTTTCCGGAGGTCCACCTATAGGCCCTCTCTCTAAACAATTTTTCCGGAGGTCCACCTACAGGCCCTCTCTCTAAACAATTTTTCCGGAGGTCCACCTACAGGCCCTCTCTGTAAACAATTTTTCTGGAGGGCCCCCTACAGGTCCTCTCTCCAAACAATTTTTCCAGAGGTCCACCTACAGGCCCTCTCTCTAAACAATATTTCCGGAGGGCCACCTACAGGCCCTCTCTCCAAACAATTTTTCCGCAGTGTCAACTACAAACACTGTAAAACAATGTTTCAGGAGTGTCAAACAGACAGTCCAAAACAATTTTTCAGGAGGCGCAAGTACCGACATTTAAAAAAAATTTTTTTTGCTGAGGGTCGACTTAATGTACTCCGAAAAGAAAAAAATTTTTGGAGGCTCAACAAAAGCCATTTCACTGCATTCTCAGTCGGACAAAGTCATTGGTGGTGTAACCGCCATGCTGTGTCAGGCTAAATTTTTGGGTGCTTCACCAGCTACCGCATACTAACTCGCCTTTCTTGGCTGTTGCAGGAGAATTTGGGGTAATGGTGGGATTAGGCAGCCTCAGAGGCATCCATGCATGCTGCCCCTGCTGTTTCCTGTCCATTTCCGTGCTGTTTCCATAATTTTCTGAGGTTTCCAGGTTTTCACCCAGCCTTCCCTAGGCAGAGCCTTGGTCCCCTGCCAAAATGCTCGAGTCTCCCATTGACTTCAATGGGGTTCGTTACTCGAAACGAGCACCCGAGCATCGGGAACAGTTCGTCTCGAATAACGAGCACCCGAGCATTTTAGTGCTCGCTCATCTCTAGTTGTTACATATAAACTTCGATTGGCAGCTTGTTTCTTGGCAGAATATCTGCCTGTGTAAAAGGGACCCTTGGGGCTGATTCACACGACCATGATTGGTCTGGGAAACACAGGCATCTCCTGAATTGACCGCACCTCTCCTGACCCAAGCTGACTGCATCATAGTAATTTATGATAGAGTTGGTTCCTATCTGATGATGGGTCTATTGTACTATACGCTCATCATCTGCTGCAAACCCATGAGAAGCTGGTACAGAGGATGAGTGGTAGTGGCCCTGATAAGATGTTGTGTCATGATGTACTCCCTCAGGCCATTGGTGGTTTGAAGAATCAGGCTACAGGTGGAAGAATAAAAGTCTCGCTTAATAGTCGTTTTAGTACATCCAACAGTAGTTGTAAACAGTACAATTTCTCTTCCCAGGTAATGTGGTATGGTGGCTGTCCAAGTGGCAGATAATGGCACCTCTGATATGCTATCTGGCTGATGGCTCTCTTGAACCTTTGCTAACATCTGGAAGCTGGCACATGTGGCTATGTTTGTCCAATGTGTAATGCAGGATTTAAGTTGGTCTGGCCTGGTTGTAACCTATGTGATGAGTGTTTGAGCCATAGCCCCTCACCTGCAGCAGGGTCTGTAAAGCTGTGGCTTGCTGGTCACTCTTGTGACTGTAAGCATTGTAGCTTTTAGGAAATCTGTACCTTTGGTATTTTCTTGCAGTCTCCATAGAGTAATGGTCTCACAGGAGAGTTGGATCTAATGCTGGTTCCTAAGACCCTTGGAGCAGCAGCAATTGGACATGCTTCCTCAGTCATCACTAGTCTAGCTAAGACTCCCCCTCCTGATAGGAAGTAGGGCCAGCCCACTACTACCAAGAGGGGAGGATTGGGATGGTAAGTCCTATTCCTAATGCCACCCACTGACAGCCATATCTCATCTACTGGTAAACAATGTATACATGAACATAGCAAAAATGTAACAAACTAAAATATTGCAGATACCTCAAGATCCCCTCGGTACTTTACATGTCAGTACAGTACAATAGACTCACAATCTACTAGGAACTGACAGTATCATTACTCACTATGATGCAGTCAGTTTGGGTCAGGGGTGCAGAGGTCAGTCCAGGAGAAACGGCCGACACACGGCCTGTGTTTCCTGGACTGGGCGTGGTCTTGTTATTCAGCCCTAGCTCGCATACTGTACATCAGGGGTCAGCAACCTAAAGCATTCTAGCTGTTGTAAAACTATATCCCACACCATTCACCCTTTCTCTGCTGTTCTTGAGATGCCTAAAAAAGTAAATGGAGCATTCTGGGAGTTGTAGTTTCACAACAGCTGGATTATGGAGGTTACTGACCCCTGCTGTACATATTGGGCTGCTTTCAACTGCACATCATATTGTTTTTTGATTCATTTCACTCTTTTACATTTCTACCTTTATCAAATGGCCGAACCAGTCTTTATATACATTAGGGAGGATATGCAACCCCCTTTAACATAGTCACCTCTAGACGCTTGGACCTTGTACCGTACTATGGATCTGAGAATAGATCCTGTAAGGCAGTGATCTCCAACTCATGGCTCTGCTTCTGTTGCAAAACTATAACTCCCACCATAAAGGAAGTTTTAGTTTTGCAAGAGCTGGAGAGGCACAGATTGGGGTACATTGCTGCAAGGAGTCATGCCACTCTACTGCCGACTGCTGTCAGTGCATCATGTAGCATAATGTTGGCGCTATAATGGTTGAATGCTGTTCTTTAGCAGCTAAACAAGACTCCATTCTTTCTAAGATCTTTCACATCTAATTGTTATCTTTGCATAATCATATATACAGCACATAGATACTCAGCAGTAGTTCTTCTACAGGTATGAAGAATTATGGAGGCAACATAATGTTTCTCTTAGACATTCAGCGTTGTCATTTTATTGCACTCTGAACTTTTGCACGAGAAGCTATGAAAGCAGATGCTGGCACTAGAAGTAGTGCTTGCAGACATCAGCCAGATGTTGGATGAAAGCTCTGTAAAGTAGTAAAGAAGACATGGAGTGTGATAAAAGTATGCTTTTATTCAATGCTAGCCTCTCTAAACTTTATGTATAAACTCTTACTTTTTAGCATGTGAATGAAGAATGAAGAAAATGAAGAGAAGAAAAGCAAAAATCTGGTAATAAAAGACCAGCAGCTTAGAAGCACTACACATAAATTCCTGTCACTGGGAAGAAAGCAGCTATCCCAGCAATTCAGGAATGAGATGTAAAGGAAGCCAAGGCATAAATTAAATCAATGGTTTGGGAAAGAGTGACTCATTGACACTAGTACATTCCATATGGAGAGCATTAGGTTCTCCTGTCTTTGCCTAGTTTATATTCTTAGTGGTAATATTAATCTAGAGCTACTTGTATCAATGAAATAAACTAAACCCAATGCTACTAAATTAAATACTGATATCTCTATGAGCCATTGAAGTAGTGCAGCTCATATTTTTTAGATGTGGGCACATCTAATGGTGTCCACACACATTCAGTAGCTATAACACCCTACATTTGGCTGAGCATGTACAGATCTAGCAGAGTTAACACTCAAACTGTGAACTCAAATCTCTTAATTTATTGCGATATCATGTAACAAAAGCCATTGATAAGCAATTATAGGTGTCAGCTTAACACAAGTTTAGTTAAAGCATCTAGTTAAACATATGTGTTAAATCTACTACATCAACACCATCGAGGTGTCACCACGTGTTGCTACTATCCAGAAGGGATGGTAAGGTGCGGTGCACCTCAGGGGAAAATAAGTCGAGAGAGTCAGGGTCTGCAGTAAACCAGTGTTCTTATTTACTGTAGGAATTAAGGTGCAAAACAATACAGACGAGGAATAGGGCTGGATTCTCCAGTCTCCTCCATGCCAGAAGGGTTTGAGCTAGCTGTCCCTCTCTCAGAAGGCTGGTTTCCTCACCAAAGGCTGGTGATCCAGGGTCTGTAGCAGAGTATCCCCATCTCAGTGTCTTCTTCTAGTCACTCAATAGTCACCTCTTCTAAGCACTATTCCCTAACTACACAATACTAGGGGCTCTGACTGTTCTCCTTATATACAGTTTCTGGCTGAAATAGAACCTTCTAGTGGGTGGAGTGGAGAAACTCAGCAAAAACAAATACAATGTTACAGCTCCTGTTTCTCATAGGCTTGTATTAGAGCTTCAATGATACGCAATGGCAATGGCACAGCAGTTTTTCTAGACAAAAACAGGTTTTCAGACATAACATCGCTAACCCTGATATCCAAAAGGTCAGTCTGTCTGGTTTTGGTGGTAAACAAATCTGTCTTTTTCCCTCCAAAACATGCTCTTCTTTAAACCTAGCTATGGAAAAATTACAAGCTTCTCATTATTAGCTAGAAAGTCCTAAAAGTCTCTGTGTTCATTAATCCTTTCCACAGTGCCATGCAAACACAATGCAAATAAACAGGATATACAGTATATGACAACATACATATAAAATGCAGTTGCACACTATAAAACAGTATATGTCAATACAAGTTAACCCTTAAAAGTGAAATAAAGTAAATAGTTGATAACTTTGCATAGGTGAAATAGAGACAAATTTCCAGACTTCAAAGTACCCCTGCTCCAGGGCAATACACATCTGTATGTGCTTTCAGTGGGAAGAGAGGAGAAAGCTGAAGCCAGATGCCTCTCCCGGGAGGACAAAAGCATTGGGTGTAAAAGTTCAATTTGTCCAATCCTTCTCAACCCAAACGTCTTCTGTTGGCAGAAAGTTGGGAGTTCCCTATACATTTTATAGTGGACTGTTGACCTCTTGTGTTGTTTTACCACTTACAGTAGTAATGTAACGAGGAGCCGGCGGCGCATTCTCTCCCTACAGCGACGCCAGTCTCCCGAGTCTGTTCAGAAGCGAGGACGCGGCCTACATCCTCATCTCCATGGCGATAAGGAGGGAGGAGGAGTCGCCACAGACGCGGCCAGCGTCCTCGTATCCCTAGCAACCAAGGGGAGGGGAGGCCCCGCAACACACGCTTCACAAGTGAGGCCGGCTTCCTCCATCCCCTGGACAACAAGCAGCAGGGGAGCTGAGCGCCGACGCCCATGAGTCAGCACTCAGGTGTATTGAGGTTTCTGATTTGGGTCACGTGACGCTGGCCATGTCACATGACCCATCTGCTGGGCCTATTTAAACAGGCAGCCTGCTGGCGACAGGTTGCCTGTGATTGGTCTTTATACCTGTAACTTGCAATTTGAACTACTGTGACCTCGTGCTTCGACTTTTGGCTTGTGAATTTGACTCCATCCTTGTCTCATCCTCTGGTACTTTGTTTCCTCTCACCTTTGACCTCGGCTCGTATGTTTGACTCTGCTTTTGCTTGTTCCCCTGGTGTTTGACGTGACTTCCTGATTTGACCTCGGCTTGGCGATATTCTTATATTGTGTGTGTTCTGTCTTTGTTTTTTTTTTTCTACCGTTGTTCCCCTCCCTGTATGCCCCAACACATACCTAGGCTAGGGACTGTCAACTAGTTGTACGCCGTTGCCTAGGACGGGACGTGCAAGTAGGCAGGGTCAGTGGTGGGGTTGAGTTCAGTGCTACACATTCCCTTGAACTGTGACAGGAAATCATACTTAGGCCCCATTCACATGACCGTATTGAACGGGACCCGTATCTATCCGCAAAATTGTGGAATAGATGCGGCCCCATTCACCTTTATGGGGCCGGGAGCCATGGCTCATTTGAAGCATGTCCTATACTTGTCCGTACGCACGGACAAGTATAGGCATTTTCAATGGGGCCGCCCGGCGTGTGTTCCAAGCGCTGCGGAACACACGCCGGGCGGCCCCTGTATATTTGCGGGTCCGCAATAATGTGGACTCGTAAATATACGTTCGTGTGAATGGACCCTTAAGTGAATCCCCACAGGTTCTGTAGGTCCCGGGTTTCCCTTTCCTATGTCAACATCCAGTTTGATGCAGGTCACATGAGAGCTCCAGGCAATGACTTTCCACAGTGGTCACGTGTCATCCATGCATCACATGACCCAGTGAAATAATGCATGGATGCAGGGGCGTTGCTAGGCTAAAACATTCGGGGCCTGGGCCGCTGATGTTTTCTCCCAGGCCCCGAATGTCCTGCCTGTTAGACAAATACAATTGTATTGCCGTCCTCAGGACGGCAGTACAATTGAATCTAACAAACTGCAAGATATGTAGGACCTGTGATGACATCACCGTCCAATCCTGCACTGTTCACATGACTGTGACATCATCACAGGTCCTTTCCCCTGTCTTCTAAACTGAAGAGGAGAATTGTGGGGAAGAAGCTGCAGTGAGCACTGCTGCATCAGAAGAGGTAAGTGAAGGGAGAAGCAGAGGGATGCTGGGAGTTGTGGTTATTTAACTGGGACTGTATGTTAGGGCAGAAGGGAGGGATGTTATCATGGGACTGTGTGTTGGAGGTGACTTGGGCAGGGTTCTGTTAGGGTACTTTCACACCTGCGGCATGGGACTCTGGCAGGCTGGTAGGATCCGTGCTGCCGCTGCTGCACATTTGGGGCCGGAACTACGCTCCTGCCCCATTCACTGTAATGGGGGCGGGCCATGGATATGGCTGCAGCACGGCAACTCCTGCCACAAGGCATATTGTACTTTTGTTCTGGCTGCCTCTCAGCAGGGTTTGCCATGCTATGGCTGGATCCATGGCCTGCCCCCATTACAGTGAATGGGGCAGGAGCGTAGTCCTGGCCCAACACGTGCACCTGCTGCAGCACGGATCTGGCGGGCTGTTCACCCACCGGAACAGCCTGCCGTAGTCCCCTGCCACAGGTGTGAAACTAGCCTTAGGCTACTTTCACACTTGCTTTGTAAGGACCCGTTTGTGAGATCCGTCACAGGCTCTCATAAACGGGCCAAAACTGATCAGTTTTGTCCTAATGCATTCTGAATGGAAAAGGATCCGTTCAGAATGCATCAGTTTTCCTTCAGTTCAGTCTCCATTCCGTTTTGGAGGCGGACACTAAAACACTGATTGCTGCGTTTTGGTGTCCGCATGAAGAAACTGATTAGAGATGAGCGAACGTGCTCGAAACAAGCACTGTACCGCTCGGCTCCCCTGCGCTCGCATGGGCGCAGGCAGCCGCTTCCGTCCTCCTGAGGAGGACAGAAGCGGCTGCCTGCGCCCATGCGAGCGCAGGGGAGCCGAGCGGTACAGTGCTCGTTTCGAGCACGTTCGCTCATCTCTAAAACTGATCCAAACTGGCTATTTAAAAGATAATACAGCCAGATCCAACAAAAACGCTTGTGTGAAAGTAGCCTTATTTACATTGGACTGTGGCGTGGAGTGATGTTATGTACATGGGACTGCATGTTGGAGGTGGCTGAGGGCAGGTTTATGTTATTTACATGGGACTGTGGGGTGGAGTGATGTTATTTACACGGGACTGCATGTTGGAGGCGGCTGTCGGAGGGAGTGATATTTACATAGGACTGTATGTTGATGACGGCTATGGGAATGATGTTATTTACATGGGACTGTATTTGGAGGGGGCTGTAGATAGAGAGGGATGTTATTTACATGGGACTGTATATTGGAGGGGGCTGGAAAGATGGTGTGATGTTATTTACACAGGAGGGAAATAGCTTTATTTACATGGGACTGTATGGCGGAGGGGCTGAGGAATTATAATTTCTGAGGACACTAAAGGGAGGAATATAACTACAGCGGACAATATAAATACTGGGGGCACTTCAGGGTGAGCATTATAACAGTAGGGGGAGCGATATAAATACTGGGGGCACTCTAGGGGTATTATAAATCCAGGGGACATTATAGGTGTTGTTATTACTACTGGGGGCTCTATAGGAGTGTCTTATAGATCTGCCTTATTTCTACTAAGAGCACTATGGGGGGCCTTATTACTACTGAGGGGTCTGTAGAGAGCTTTATTACCACTGGGGGAACAATAGGGGGCCTTATTACTACTGGAGGCTCTGTGAGGGCATTATTAATACTGGAGGGCTCCTCTACTAATGGAGGCACTCTTGGGGAGCATTATCAGTACTGGGGTCACTGTAGGGTGCAGTGTTACTAATGATGGAATTACTACTGGTAGGACTATTACTATGGGGGGCACTGATATTTCTTCAGGATAGTATTTGGGGGTATTGGGGGCACAACGAGCAGCAGGATAACACTGTGGGGACTCCAGGTTGGGGGATGATGATAGAAATGTGAGGAAGCTAAGATGTCCGTGTGTCACACTCTGCAGAGACAAGGAGCAGCTGAGAGAAGTTGTCTGGACCAAGTGGAGAAGATGATGACAGAGAAGATCTACATCAGAGGAGAAGTCACCTGGGAGGCCCTGGATGTGAGAGGTATGTGCTGCTGTATAGCAGGGTTGGGGGCGGGGGTCAACATAGGGAATTAGGCCATATTCATTGGGGCTTGGGCCCCGGATCTGTTGAGACCCTAGCAACGCCCCTGCATGGATGACATGTCACAGTTGCGACCAGTCATCAAACCAGATATTGTTGGAGACCTAGGATCTTGTTGCAGACCTAGGATCTGCAGAACTAGAAGAAGATGCTGCTAAGCCAAATTTCCTCATCCTTCGTGGTAACTAATCAATTTTCCCTGAAATGGCATTAAAAAAACATACTCGCCTCATCCATTTGAGTGTGAAAAGACTGTCGCGGCCATGTTGATTGAAGATCCCGCATGAAATCTCATATGACATATGACGTCACCACGCCGGCCAGCATGATGATGTCATCATGCACAACGCACGATTTTGTGCGAGGATCTTCAATCAAGATGGCCAAGGCGGCCTCTTCGCGCTCAAATGGATAACCCCTGAAAGGCCTCCATTTTTACATTAGATTCCGCAATCAGTGATGAACGTGGGTATCTAAGGGGTTCAATGATGGGGGGCTGCACAATCTCCATTCTCTGTCATTGCACCCCCTACTTAAAAAGAACTGCGCTTCGTGACAAAGTAATTTGCCACGAAGCAAATTTCTTTGTGAAATTCGGCTGCTAAATAGCAATAGGAATACTAAAGATAGTTAGGCACGGGGTTCATACCCGTAGGAATAGTCAGTGATTCCACAATGCAGGCATGATGCACTCAATGAATTCATAGTACATGATAAATAAACACTGTGAAGACATGGGGAGCCTTTACTGCACAGCACAGAACTCATGGTCACAGTGTATACAGGAATGATGCACAAAATGATGTCATATAAAAGAAGTACTGATGTCATAACTCTGAAGTCATAGGAAAAATTATTGTACATAGTGATATCACATTACAGGAAAAATGTGCATAGTGATATCACAGAATGGGGGTAATAAAAGCTGTTATGTCACAGTTATTAAAGCACAGCATCACAGTACAAGGATAATCAACACAATGATGTCATAGTATATGGATAATAGACACAGTGATGTCACAGTACAGCAATAATGTATACAATGATGTCACAGTTCAGGGAAAATGTTCAGTAATTTGTGATATGGGGATAATACAGTGGTATTGAGACCCTATACCTGCAGTTGCCAAATTTTTCACCTAAAATATCAACTGTAACCAGGGGTGCATCTTTCTGCTGCTTGAGGTGAAAACTGAAATGCACCCCCTCCCCTATGCTAAATTCTCAATCCATCCGCATCTCCTACTATTAAAGAGTAACTAAGCCTTTGACTAAAATTTTAATAATAAATAAATTATTAATCATAAAAGTTTTTCTAATATGCTTTATTAATGAATTTTGTATTTTTATTAGACTACCTAAAGCTCACCATTCCCTGTGTGGTTAAAACTGACATTTCTGTACATCGTGTACGGAGTACGGACTGTGAAGTTTATGAACCAGGGAGTAAGGCTTCATTCACACGACCGTATGTGTTTTGCGGTCCGCAAATTGCAGATCCGCAAAAAAAACGGATGACGTTCCGTATGGCATCCGTGTTTCCGTTTTTTTGCGGATCCATTGTAAGAATGCCTATCCTTGTCAGCAAAACGGACAAAAATAGGACATGTTCTATCTTTTTTGCGGAACGGAAATACGGACATACGGAAATGGAATGCATACGGAGTACCTTACGTTTTTTTTGCGGATCCATTGAAATGAATGGTTCCACGTACGGTCCGCAAAAAAAACGGAACGGACACGGAAACAAAATACGGTCGTGTGAATGAAGCCTAATTCTGATTGCCTGACTGGAGTCGGGAAGGAATTTTTTTCCCTAAAGTGGGGAAAATTGGCTTCTACCTCACAGGGTTTTTTTTTGCCTTCGTCTGGATAAACTTGTAGGAAAACAGGCAGAACTGGATGGACAGATGTCTTTTTTCGGCCTTATAAACTATGGTACTATGTTAACGGGGCCACAGCATAGTGAGTACGGGCAGGAGAGCATATTGATGCTCTTGCCCGTGCCCCCTGGAGGTTTAATTAATCCTGGCATAGCACATGGGTACCCTTGCAGTTCTCTTAGCTTAGCGGAGCAGGCAGGAGCCCACTCCGCTCAGCTAATCCTGGCATATTACATGGGTACAGGGTATGCCCGTACTCCCTGCTCTGTGGCCCCATTCATAAACTTCACAGTTCGTACTCTGTACACCGCTGAGCAGTTAGCGGTGTACAGAAATATCAGTTTTTAAGCGCACAGGGAATGGTGCACTTTAGGTAGGGAAAAGTCTAATAAAAATACAAAATTCATTAATAAAGTATATTAGAAAGACTTTTATTAGGACATTAGGGACATCTTATTAAAATTTTAGTCAAAAGTTTAGTTACTCTTTAAAGACAGATTTGATTGGACATTACATAAAGTGCTACAAAACAAACAGAAAAGTACAGTACCACATTCTTCTTACATCCAATTATGTCTCTTTCCTCATCTTCTCTATTCAGACCAGACCACCTTGATGACTTCTTTTAGCCAGCACACAGACATCTTAAGTCCCTCACTTTTCCATAATCCCTCCTTCCCGGAGCCCTTAATGTATTATTCTGCTGTGAACCCAATACTTGACTGCTGAGCTCTTTTAACAGGGTTGCCAACCATCCAGAAATGGCTGGACAGACTGTAAAAATAGGTGACTTTTTCCCAATGTCCGTGAAAATAAACAGATGTGTCCATGATTTTTTTGAGGCTGATGGTATTTGAGTAGATTATTTTGGTGGTAATTACCGTATTTTTCACTTTATAAGACGCACTTTTCCCCCCCAAAAGTAGGGGGAAAATTGTGGTGTGTCTTATAAAGCGAATACAAGTGAGCGCTTCCATTATGGAAGCGCTCACTTGTATGTATCAGGTGCCGGACCCCCAACAGACCTCAGATCAGCCCACCCAGCCCCATAAGCATAAAATAAAAAACTCTCTTACCTGTCCTGCGCTGCGGCTCCCCTCTGGGTCCGGCGCTCCTGTCTTCTCCGAGCCGGCGCTGCACTGTACTGACCGTGTACAGCATCAGGACGTGGTGCGCGCACTATGACCTGACGCTACACGTAGTCAGGTGACAGTGCAGCGCCGGCCTTAGAAGCCAGAGGAGCGCCGGACCAGGAGGGGAGCCGCGGCGCAGGACAGGTAAGAGAGTTTTATTTTATGCTTATCGGGCTGGGTGGGATTGAGGTCTAATGGGGGTAGGGTGGGCTGATCTGAGGTCTGATGGGGGCTGATTGAGGTCTAATGGGGGTAGGGTTGGCTGATCTGAGGTCTGATGGGGCAGAGTCGGCTGATATAGGGGCACAGTGGGCTGATCTGAGGTCTGATGGGGGCATAGTAGGCTGATATGGGGGCACAGTGAGCTGATGTGAGGTCTGATGGGGGCACAGTAGGCTGATATGGGGGCACAGTGGGCTGATCTGAGGTCTAATGGGAGCACAGTGGGCTGATGGGCTGATCTGAGGTCTGATGGGGGCAAAGTAGGCTGATATGGGGGCACAGTGGGCTGATCTTAGGTCTGATGGGGGCACAGTGGGCTGATATGGGGGCTGATGGGCTGATATGAGGTCTGATGGGGGCACAGTAGGCTCATATGGGGGCACAGTGGGCTGATCTGAGGTCTGATGGGGCACAGTGGGCTGATATGGGGGCTGATGGGCTGATCTGAGGTCTGATGGGGGCACAGTGGGCTGATCTGGGGCTGATGGGCTGATCTGAGGTCTGATGGGGGCACAGTAGGCTGATATGGGGGTAGAGTGGGCTGATCTGAGGTCTGATGGGGGCACAGTGGGCTGATATGGGGGCTGATGGGCTGATATGAGGTCTGATGGGGACACAGTAGGCTCATATGGGGGCACAGTGGGCTGATCTGAGGTCTGATGGGGGCACAGTAGGCTGATATGGGGGCACAGGGGGCTGATCTGAGGTCTGATGGAGGCACAGTGGGCTGATATGCGGGCACTGTGGGCTGATATGAGGTCTGATGGGGGCACAGTAGGCTGATATGGGGGTAGAGTGGGCTGATCTGAGGTCTGATGGGGGCACAGTGGGCTGATCTGAGGTCTGATGGGGGCACAGTGGGCTGATATGGGGGCACAGTGGGCTGATCTGAGGTCTGATGGGGGGCACAGTGGGCTCATCTGAGGTCTGATGGGGATCTGACATGGAGGACTGATGGGGTTATGACATGGGGGTCTGATGTGATGTCCTGAAATTTATGGGGAGGGGGTCTGATATGAGGTGTGATGAAAAATATTTTTTTCTTACTTTCCTACTCTAAAATCTGGGGTGCGTCTTATAATCAGGTGCGTCTTATAAAGCGAAAAATACGGTATATCATTTTACAGCTCACAGTAAATGCTGGCAATGAGTTCTTATCAGTAGATTGAGCTATAGGCCTGTATTACTTATAATCTTTATAATTCATTATAGTTTTTCAACGTGTTCATAAAATGTTGGCTGTCTGTGATTTTGGGGTAAGTTGTCCAGAAAAAAAGAAAAAATCTGGTTGGCAACCCTGTCTCTGAACACTATACTGCAAAAATAATACTGCTATAGAGATAGTCTCCCACGTAGTAATAGTGCTCCCCACTAATAGTAATAATTCTCTCCCCGACTGCTAGTATTAGTGCCCTCCACAGTACCACCAAGGCCCCTCTATAAGGCACCCTTATAGTGTCCCAGTAGTTATAATGCCCCTATAATAACCCCAGTAGTAATCCAAGTATTTATAAAGCTCACCTTTAGTGCCACCAATGTTTAGAATATACCCAGTAGTGCCCCAGTACTTATAAAGCTCACCTTTAGTGCCCCTAGTATTTATAATGCACCCTATAGTGCCCCCGGTATTTATAATAGTCCCTGTAGTGCCCCCAGGTATTTATAATGCCACCTGCAGCCCCCCCAGTATTTATAATGCTCCCCATAATGTCCTTCTTATTTTAATGGCCCTCTATAGAGTCCCCAGTGCTATAGCTTGTAATGTCCCCTCCCTGTAGTGCTCTAGTCTATAATGCCCCTGTAGTGATCCAGCCTGTAATTCCCCCTGTAGTGCTCCAGCCCTTAATGCTGCTCTATAGTGCTCTAGCCTGTAATGCCCCCTGTAATGCTCCAGCTTGTTTTGCCTCCATGCAGGGCTCCAGCCTGTAATTGCCCCTCTGTAGAGCTCCAGCCTGTAATGCCCCTCCTTGTATTGCTCCAGCCTGTAATTCTCCCCTTTAGTGCTCCAGCCTGTAATGTAACTGCCCTGTAGTGCTGCAGTCTGTAATTACCACCTGTAGTGTCCCTATATATTAAAAAAAATCAATATATTCACTTGTCTTCCTATCTGCGATGCAGGCCACAGGCCTCTTTAATCTTGTGGCATGAGTTGCCACTTCCTGACTCAGTGGGTCACAACACCACAACCGTGACCTCCTGTGCTGGGTCTCTGGTGGTGCGATGATGTGATCACAAATGCCTGCATCAGGACTATGTAAGTACAGCCTACAAGACAGCGAACATTTGGGAAGCCTGCAATTCTGAAGAAACATTCCTTAATTCAAAAAATTTTTTAAGGAAATTTGATGTAATCTAGAGCTACCTCCATCACTGCATCCATAACATGGTCATCACCAGAAGACTTAAAAATTGTTTATAGAAATTAGAAAATGTTTATATGTTGCAACGTTTAAGTTAAAAATTACATGTTAATAATAGTGTTGGGTGAACATGCTCGAGTCCCCTCCCCGCACATTTCTTGGCTGCGTAGTGTGCGGGGAGGTACTGGCATTAACTGTAATGCCGTAGCCATGTTGGCTACTGACATTATAGTGATTGGCTGGCCGGAACGTGTCATTGGGGGCTATAAAGCACCCGATGACACGTGGTTCGGCTCAGTCTTAGTCAGGGAGAGCTGCAGCAAGGGGGACAGATAGTGTAGGGATAGGAATTTGTTAGGTAGGGTTAGTTTTTATTTTTAAAAGACCCAAAAGTCCTTTTAAGGACTTTTGTTTTATCTGGCTGCAACATCTATTATTTTTTTGGCTAAATTTGCGCAAAATTGGCTGACAATAACACCACCTGCGCTGTGTCTGCTGTATAACGTTTGAACATCCTAAATACCTGTGACATCCAGTGTATTTTTTTCTGCTGCTAATCAAGGCGACATTCCCTGCGCTACGTCTGCTGTATAACGCTTGTGCATTCTAAATATTTGTGACATTCGGCTGCCCCTTGCTCCCAATGTTTTTGAGTGTCACCAGCAGGCCATCAATCCTAATTTTTCAAGGGTGTGTCTGATGCCCTCCTTTATGTGTAATAAAGGGTGTATTCAAGTGCCTGTTCCTTGTAATTTTTGGCAGTCCCTTCACTTAGTGCATAGGCTTTATGAGTGTAGAAGTTCCACGACATGAACAATTGTACCACAATGTGAATGAGGCCCTCCTTTATGTGATATACAGGTTGTATCAGAGTGCCTCTTCCTTGTAATTTTTGGCAGCATTTGCACTTTATATACAAGTAAATATACAGGAAAGAATATTTCCTAACAATTTTTACTCTAAAATCAATTTTATCTAGTTAAAGGAAATCTGTCACTTGTTTTGAGTGAATTAAACTAAAAGTACTGTTGCGTGCATTAAAGTACCTTGTATCCAGGTGTGGTGTTCTTTCTTTTGTCTCTTCTCATTTTCTTTTAATTAGCGTTTTTGTGATATGCAAATGAGCTCTGAAGGAGCCCAGAGGGGCGTTACAATAGATGAACTGAGCCCAGTAACGCCCCCTTCTTGAGCCCAGCCCGCCTTCTAATTCAAATTGAACACTCGTCTTTAGGGCTGGAGTAATGCCCATATTTGAATAATTCGCCACCTCCCCCCTCTTCCTCGGCATGGCAGCGTTGGAAACATCAGCTTCAGCTGCCGGCCGCTCTCCGATGAAATCTCGCGCAGGCGCAGTACCGGCCGCTGCCTGCGCGATCTTGTTCCAGGTGAGGGCAACGGCTTCAAGAGCGTCACTGCCCCACTAGACAGCGGCCGGTACTGCGCCGGCGCAAGATTTCATCGGAGCACGGCTGGCAGCTGATGCTGGTGTTTCCAACGCTGCCGTGCCAAGGAAGAGGGGGGAGGCGGCGAATTATTCAAATATGGGCGTTACTCCAGCCCTAAAGACGAATTAGAAGGTGGGCTGGGCTCAAGAGGGGGGCGTTACTGGGCTCAGTTCATCTATTGTAACGCCCCTCTGGGCTCCTTCAGAGCTCATTTGCATATCACAAAAACGCTAATTAAAAGAAAATGAGAAGACAGACAAAAGAAAGAACACCACACCTGGATACAAGGTACTTTAATGCACGCAACAGTACTTTTAGTTTAATTCACTCAAAACAAGTGACAGATTTCCTTTAATAACTGATAATTTAGCAAAATTCCTGAGATCTACTTAAATCTTTAATATTGGAAATAGCCAAATCTTCAAAACACTGAACAAGGTCTATACATGCTTGGTAAGTAAAAATATATATTCAAATATTAACAAAAAATTCAAGTTATTGTATAATATTAAAGGGGTTGTCTGGGTCTCACACCTGAAATCCTGTGATGACGGAGCTGGAAGCAGAAACCATTTACTGTGCAGTGGCTGTGCCAGACCCCAACCAACCCCATCCATATCTAGAAGCTGGACTTCAGAATCACATAATTTCTTCGTAGAATAAATGTCAATAAGTGTTGAAATAGTTCCAAAGGAATATTGGCCAATGCAGGCAGGATAGTTTCTTTCAGCTGCTGCAAAGTAGAGGGACTGACATTCTCTGAACAATCTGTCTACTTTGTCACAGAGATGCTCTTAAGATCTGTGGACTGTGAAGGGTAGAGAAGCAAGGAAAACTTTTTGTCATGTTCCTGGAATCAATCCATGACTATACAACCCTTGTGGCATGGCCCATTGTCCTGCTGAATGTGTCCTTTTGCCATAGAATAAACTGTTTCCATGAAAGAGTGTGCAGTGTCCGGGTTTGGGGTCCCCTGGACACCGTCGAGGTGTCACCACGTGTTACTGCTCTCCGGAAGGGTTGTTAAGGCGTGGTGCACCCCAATGGGAAATAAGTCCAGAGAGTCAGGGTCTGCAGTAAACCAGGGTGCTTCTTTACTGGAATTCAGGTGCAAACCAATACAGACGAGGCATAGGACTGGCTTCTCCAATCTCCTCCCTGGCAGAAGAAGGGTTTGGTGCTGAGGAAAGGCCTGCGCTAGCTGTCCCTCTTTCTCTTCAGAAGGCTGGTACCCTGGTCCAAGGCTGATGATCCAGGGTCTGTGGCAGCGTATCCCCGTCCGTGTCTTCTTCTCGTCCCTCAGTAGTCCGTCAGATTCTCCTCTTCAAGCACTGGTCCCTAACTGCAACAACACTAAGGGCTCTGACTGCTGTCCTTATATACTATGTCTGCTAGACTAGAACCTTCTAGTGGGAGGGGTGTTGTGGAGAAGCTCAGCACAAACAGATACAATGTTGCAGTTAATGGTAACGACTCAGCAGGTGTTTCTGACACAAACAAGTTCTCAGACATAACAACAGCTAAAACCAGACAGTTAAAAGGTCAGGCTGTCTGATTTTTGGTGGTAAACAAGTCTGGGTTTTTCCCTCCAAAACATAGTGGTAAACAAGTCTGTTTTTCTCTTATGGTAGCAGTGGAAAATTACCAGCTCCATAATCCAAGCTCTAACAGTCTCTCAATATTCATTTAACCCTTTCCACAGAGCCATTTAAGTACAGTGATAATGAACAGAGTATATATCAAAACATATACAAAATGCAGTTACACAGTAATAAAATGTGCACGTTAACCGTTGTAGGTCAAATAAAGTAAGAAGTTTTTAACTTTGCATAGGGGAAATATACAAATGTCCAATTTCTAAGTGCTCCTGGCTCCCGGGCACTGCACTCTCCCCTACTTTAACTGTGGCGTCCCTGACACAGTCACGACCATCTAAAAAAGAAGATTTGTGCAACAGGCACCAACTATGTACATTCTGTTTTGAGATAGTACATCGTTAGGGGCCTTCAATTTTCCCCTAGGTTTCTGGCTCTAGAATGTCACAAACTGGATTCATCAAGTGCTCGTTGTGTTCCACTTTGGATTGATGGTCTGTTGATGCTGTCATCTGTCTGGCATTGATGTATCCTGGCAGTTGGTTCTATGGAACATGTTGAATGCAAGTGGACAGGATGCATGTGGCTGATTAAGGCTATGGTCATCAAGTTGGAAGGTCTTCACTGGTCACTTCTGGGGCAGAACAGGAGAGCAGGTACTGTATTCAAGTCGCAGAGTTAGGACAAGTAGGGCTAGACTCTCCCCTACTTTTTCATTGGCTCTCTGGCCGGCATCTGCACCTGTAGCAAAAAGACTCAAAAGGACATCATTAACTGGGCCGAACCAAGTACTGGACTGGCAAACAGTAACACCAACATTGTCATCAGGCACAATACACATTGTGTACATGAGAAAGCCCTTTCTCAACATGGTCATTACAGTATGTCAAGCATCATTTTGACCCCTTTTCACTTAACCCTTTACAGGGTTTACCTTAAAGCCTTTTATCATAGCTTTCAGCAACACAATAATATTTTCCAAAGGATACATTATCAGCTTAAATGGGCAGCATTACAGATGAACCTTTGAAGCATAGGTATAGTCAAACAATATATCATCACATCTTCATACTAATGCAGTTCTGAACCATAAAACACATAACGGAGAGATTGCTGGAACTGTTAATCTGGGTATCTGGCTGGTTTGATCCCTTTGGTGGTTCTTTCAGATCTCCTGGGTTGTGTCTCGATCACAGGTTCGGAAAGAGCATTGTTGGTGACCTCGGCACTGGAATCGCAAAGTTCAGGAATGCTAGACATAGGTAATGACATTTTTGGTACCATCCACCATTCTAGAATTGAGAACCAGTTAAAGGGGGCCTCCCGGACTGTAGCTGGTTTTAATTTGATTTCTGCATTTTCAGTTTGTATATTTTCTTGAGATGTAGGGGTTTCTTCCCCAAGTTCCTTGGATAAACACAGCTTCAATTGATTACGGTGAACAATTTTTAGGTTCTCTTCACCCTGTTTATTTATCTGTTAGGTTTCTGCAGTTGGGATGGCTTTGATCCTGTAGGGTACAGATTCCCATTTATTTTCTAGTTTGTTTGTCCTGTGTTGTTTGCGCAACCATACGTGATCTCCTACACATAGTGGTTTAGCCTCAGCTTTGGCATTATAGTCGTCCATTTGTTTTTGTTGAGCATCCTGGGTTGTTTCATTGGTTATTTTTTGGATCAGTTTCAGACGCCTCAGTTGCTCTTTTCCCCAGTCACTTTGTGGTAGTAGGTTGTTATCATGGTCAGTTGACACACTCAGCAATATGTCGGCCGGCAACCAACTTTTGTGTCCAGACATTAATGTGTAGGGTTCTTGCTTAGTTGAACAGTGCGGTGTATGGTTATATAGGAAGGTCAGTTTAGATACCCATGTTGGCCATTTTGCTTTCTCACACTCTGGCAATTTGCGCAATAGATTTATTATGTTTTGATTCATTTTTTCACATAAACCATTGCATTGTGGGTGATAGGCCGTTGTACGTATTTTTTTAATATTGTACAATGTGCACATTTCTTGGAATAATTGTGACTCAAATGCTGAGCCTTGGTCGGTCAGAATCTTTTCTGGTGGTCTGTGGACCTCAATAAACCTCTTTTCAAACACATCCACAGTGGTTTGTGCTGACAAGTCTTTTACGGGTATCACCATGGCATACTTGCTATAATGGTCAATGATTGTTAGGGCGTACACATACCCATCTCGGCTGGGTCTTAATTTAACATGGTCTAAGGCAATGAGCTCAAATGGCCTATGACTCTCAATTGGGTGCAGTGGTGCTTTTTGTCTGGGCTGGTCATCCCTATTAATGGCACAGATAGGGCACTCGCGACACCATTTTTCTATGTCATCTCGCATTCCAACCCAAAAGAATCTCTGTCTGATAAGTGACTCTGTTTTCTGGCACCCAAAATGTCCGGATTGATTATGGTATGCATCCAGGATCAGATGGGCATCCTGTCTGGGTACCACAATCTGTTTAATACGGTCATGTGTCAGAGGATCAATAATGCGACGTTTGAGCTGACCCTTCTCATAAAAGAGGTGTTTCCTCTGTTTCAACAGTTTGAGCACCTCAGGGTCGGCGGTTTCTCTCTGATGTGGTGTAAGGTTCTTACCATATTGGAGCACAGGCAATAGTTCCCGTAGAACTCTGCTTTCACGTTGTAATTGGATCCAGTCCATTCTGGCTGCTTGTGGATGGATGGGATTTTGTTGACTGGTCTCTCTGGCAGTAATAGCATCTTGCTTGAGTCCCAGGACGAAAAAGGCTGGCATTTCAACGTCTTCCCAGCAGTCATCAGGCAGGTTGGCTGGTGCACCTATAGGAAATCTCGACAGGGCATCTGCATTAATATTACATTTGCCAGAACGGTATTTGATGGTAAATTTGTAATTGGCTAGTCTAGAGACCCAGCGCTGTTCTATGGCACCTATATGAGCAGTGGAAAGATGGACCATGGGGTTGTTGTCTGTATAGGCCACAAATTCAGTAGCGGTCAAATGTTCCCTAAATTTTTCTGTAACTGCCCAGACCAAGGCGAGTAATTCGAGTTTAAAAGAGCTGTAATTACAGTCATTTCTTTCAGTAGGCCTCAGTGATCGACTGGCGTATGCAATGACTCGTTCACGTTGGTCTTGCACTTGAGCCAACACTGCTCCCAAGCCCTTCTTGCACGCATCCGTATACAGTCTGAAGGGTTTAGTATAGTCTGGGTAAGCAAGAATAGGGGCTTCGGTAAGTTTACATTTCAGATCATTAAAAGCGTTCTCCTGAGCACCAGTCCATACAATAGACGTCTTATTTGAACCTTTCTTATTAGGCTGGCCTTTTAACAAGTTCTGCAAAGGGGCTGCAACCTTAGTAAAATCCTGAATGAATCGTCTGTAATATCCAGCAAAGCCTAAAAATTTCTTTACTTCATAGATATTGGTAGGTGTGGGCCAATTTTTAACTGCAGCGATTTTATCAGGGTCAGGAAGAACCCCTTGAGCACTGACCACATGCCCTAGATAGTGCACCTCAGACTGCAATAAGTGGCACTTGGACGGTTTTACTTTGAGTCCATGTTTTATGAGTACAGCAAATACTTCAGACAGGTGTTGTAAATGGTCTTCGTAGGATTTAGAGTATATAATAATATCATCCAGGTACAATAGCACAGTCTCAAAGTTTTTGTGACCCAAGCAATACTCCATGAGACGCTGGAAAGTGGCTGGTGCATTACACAGGCCGAATGGCATATAATTGAACTCATAAAGTCCCATAGGTGTAGTAAAAGCTGTCTTTTCCCGGTCGTTGGGTGCCATGGGGACCTGCCAGTAGCCACTAGTTAAATCTAAAGTAGAGAAGAATGCTGCAGAGCCGAGGGCTGATAGGGACTCTTCTATTCTAGGCAAGGGGTATGCGTCTTTATGTGTGATGTTATTTAATTTGCGATAGTCTACACAGAATCTTATTGTACCATCCTTTTTATGCACAAGCACTAAGGGTGCAGCCCAAGGGCTATGACTGTCCCGAATTACATTAGAGGCTTTCATGTCGTTCACTATCTGTTTCACTTGCTGGTACATGGCTGGTGGTATGGGCCTGTATCTATCTTTAATGGGTAGATGAGACCCAGTAGGGATGGTGTGGTGGATCACCTCTACCTTCCCAAAATCCGTAAGGTGTTTACTGAAAGCAGCCTCATGATCTTTAACAACCTTCAGGGCGCCCTCCTTCCACTCAGCGGGAGTGTTCTGATCCCCAATGTGCAGTTGCTCCCACCAGAGACCTGCCGGACAGACTTCCGCCTGGCTGGCGGACTGCGTGACTGGACCGTCAAAATGGACAATATCATCGTTCCCAACATGTATTAATTTAGCAACAGTCTGGTATTTGTGCAACTGAATAGGTCGGTCACTAATGTTTAGCATGCGGATTGGCACCCTACCACGCTTCACAGTAACTAGACTGCGAGCAGCAAGCAAATATTCTTTTCCCCCATCCAGTATAGGTTCTACAAGGGCCTGGTAAGCTTTCCCATGTGGTCCTATACGTGCTTTACACCAAAGTAATGTCTCTGAGTGAGGTTGTAACCATATGGGTTTAGCATCAGTAACCCTTACATTTCCAATCTCACCCTTGTGATCACTGAAACTTTTGTGCCCCCTGAGTGCCCTCAGTGTATGCTGTAACACTCTGTGGTCCGGCAAAGGTGCTGTAACTAACTCTTGCTGGAGTATACACATCAATTCCTCCACACAGTTTTGCAAAATATTCATTCCCAATACAACTGGGGGAAAACCCTCATCATGCACGTGCACAACTATTAAACCTTGCCGCTGTAATTCAGTATTACCAATTTGAACAGTGGGCTCCCAGTATCCCTGGGATGCTATAGGCTGGTCATTGCTGGCGATCACATTTATCTTACTCTGAGTAGGATGGATAAGATGGTCTAGCTCCCAATGCTGCTGATAAAATGGCAATTGCATAGTAGTTACTTGTGACCCAGTGTCCACTAAAGCAAGGCAGGACACACCATTGATTCTGACTGTAATTGTAGGACATTCACCAATGTATGCAGCAAAGTTTGGACCCAAGCAGTCTCCCCCTGAGGGTTGGTCCATGGCCCCAGGAGACACTAGTTTAACTTCGTGCATTCCCGCTCCAGATGACCAACTTCTTGACATTTACGACATATTGGTCGGCCACTGGCATCAAACTGGTCAGTGGGTAGTCGACCATGATTCCTAGGATTACCATTAGAACCATATCTCGGTCTACCTCTAGGGTACCAAGTACCTCTATCAGGCTGACGGCTTTGTTTCATGCCCTGGACCTCTTTATGTAACACCTCAACATTTTTTACAAGCTGCAACACCAACTCTTTCAGGTTATCTTCAGTATGTTCATCACATTTGTTAACATTAGACTCTACTGGTTTACTCCTTTGTTCAGATATAGTGGCACAATTATAACCTGGGTCTGAATCAGAACCCAGTACCTTTACTGCAAGCTCCTTAAAGTCAAGAAATGGCATATCAGGGTCTTGTAATGCAAGAACTCTTAACTGGGTTTTTATAGCATCTAGTCTGGCACCCTCTACAAACTGGTCTTTCAGAGTCCGGTCTGGGTTAAGTACCTCATGTGGACCCATGTGCTGGATGGCACGCAGCGATTCCTGGAGACTTAAAGCAAAATCTCGTAGGTTTTCACCTATCCTTTGTGGCTAAAAAAATGCATTTTTAACTCGGACAATGTGCGCCTGTCAAACATGCTGGCAAGTCTGTCAAAGATGTGGTCAGCAGTACGCTTTTCTGTACTGGGCCATGACTTTAGCTCTCTTAGGGCTGCTCCCTCCAATTGACCAATCAACACAGCAACTTTCTGTTCCTCATTAAGGGAAATCATCTTGTAAATGGCGCTCATCTGATCCCTAAAATCTTTGAGGCCTGTAGGCTCTCCTCCATATTTCGGTAACCATGGTGCTCCAAAAAAATATGGTACCGACAAGGGTATAGTTGGAGAAGGGCTAGAAACCCCAGAACTGGCAAGCAGATCACGGTCTCCATCTACTGACATGGCAGCAAAGTATAGTAGCACTATGAGACAGTAATTCAGTTCCTCACTAGCAAATCTCTAGCTAATAATGCAGGACACAGTCACACTAGCACTTGCTTGTGGCGAACCCCACAAGGGGAACACTTACAGTACAGATGCTTCTATGTTGCTGGTTCACCTCAGATACGGGATGGGGCGTTTCTGTAGTTGCCACTGGCTGTCTTGATCCACGGGAGCTGGATCCACGATGACTGTTGGTGCTGGACTGGATCCTGTTCATGACGCCAAATTGCAGTGTCCGGGTTTGGGGTCCCCTGGACACCGTCGAGGTGTCACCACGTGTTACTGCTCTCCGGAAGGGTTGTTAAGGCGTGGTGCACCCCAATGGGAAATAAGTCCAGAGAGTCAGGGTCTGCAGTAAACCAGGGTGCTTCTTTACTGGAATTCAGGTGCAAACCAATACAGACGAGGCATAGGACTGGCTTCTCCAATCTCCTCCCTGGCAGAAGAAGGGTTTGGTGCTGAGGAAAGGCCTGCGCTAGCTGTCCCTCTTTCTCTTCAGAAGGCTGGTACCCTGGTCCAAGGCTGATGATCCAGGGTCTGTGGCAGCGTATCCCCGTCCGTGTCTTCTTCTCGTCCCTCAGTAGTCCGTCAGATTCTCCTCTTCAAGCACTGGTCCCTAACTGCAACAACACTAAGGGCTCTGACTGCTGTCCTTATATACTGTGTCTGCTAGACTAGAACCTTCTAGTGGGAGGGGTGGAGTGGAGAAGCTCAGCACAAACAGATACAATGTTGCAGTTAATGGTAACGACTCAGCAGGTGTTTCTGACACAAACAAGTTCTCAGACATAACAACAGCTAAAACCAGACAGTTAAAAGGTCAGGCTGTCTGATTTTTGGTGGTAAACAAGTCTGGGTTTTTCCCTCCAAAACATAGTGGTAAACAAGTCTGTTTTTCTCTTATGGTAGCAGTGGAAAATTACCAGCTCCATAATCCAAGCTCTAACAGTCTCTCAATATTCATTTAACCCTTTCCACAGAGCCATTTAAGTACAGTGATAATGAAGAGAGTATATATCAAAACATATACAAAATGCAGTTACACAGTAATAAAATGTGCACGTTAACCCTTGTAGGTCAAATAAAGTAAGAAGTTTTTAACTTTGCATAGGGGAAATATACAAATGTCCAATTTCTAAGTGCTCCTGGCTCCCGGGCACTGCAAGTGAACTTGGTTAGCCACCATGTTTCAGTAAGCCCGTAGTCTACAAATGTCCATCCATAGGTATCAGAGGACCCAGGATGTGCCAATAAAAAATTCTCCACACCATCTCCACCTCCACAAGCCTGAACTGTTGAGACTTTATGGAAAGGGTTAATTGAGTCATACTGCTTGAGCCAAATTCTGACCTTCCCATCAGCCTGTTATAAAAATCAGGTGAATGGATAGCAATCGGTGGTCACAAACCTGTGACCTGTTTAATAACACAGCACTGTCAGATTTTAATTTTCAATTAACACAAATTGTCCCTGTTTGGTGGACTGATGCCATCTTCTCTGTCTTCTTACCTGTAAAATGGTGACCACCATTTTGAGAGCGTCATCCAAATTGAATCACAAAGGATCTGGATTACTCTGGAATATGAATTTTTGGGAAACTGAAGACAAATTCAATTAATTTAGAATGGATTTGCTCACTTAGAAAACTAAAATGATAGCAGAAAAGATCAGATGGTTCATTTCATCTTCTCTTATTTACAAGCTCCAATCCATATTATTTTCCAATCTCATTATCAAGCACAATGACAAATGGGGCTGGAAGTAGTCTTGAGTCTAGAGGACAAGCTGGTTTGGATGATGTCAGTCACCCATTATGGAAGACTTTTAAATGTGACCATCGCCAGCCCTTTCATAGGCCCAGATATCCACAATTACAAACCTGTAACTACTGTCAACCAAGGCCAACCACATTACCAAGAAATACTGCTTATACATGTAGTATTGGAGCCCTGAGTGAGGTGGCTTCTTAACATCAATCACCACAATGCAGTTAGGAAACTGAACTGAATCGAAGACAGATAGTGATGCCTCATAATATTGTTATTAATTAACATTCACCTTATGTCTACTTTATGTTGGAAACATTTTGTAAATGTTGGTTTTTTAGGACATTAGAAGGGTTAGAATTTTAGAAGCAATTTTTCAAAGTTTCAAGAAAATTTCCAAAACGGAACTTTTCATTTTTTTGTGCAGATTTTTTTAATTTTGATCCATTTTTTCCTATAACATGGCAAGGGCTAACAGCAAAACAAACCTCAATATTTATTACCCTGATTCTGCAGCTTGCAGAAACACCCCAAATGTGGTAATTAACTGCTGTATAAACACACCACAGGGCTCAGAAGGAAAGGAGCACTATATGGCTTTTGGAGGACAGATTTTTCTGGAATGGTTTTTAGGTGCCATGTTATATTTGAAGACACCCTGAGGTACCCCTACATTAGAAACACCCCGAAAGTGACCCTATTTTAGAAATTACCTCCTTAAAGTGGTGTAGTCAGCCCTTTGAGCCAACGCAGGTTTTATAGACTTTATAGACATTTCTTCCAATAAAATGCTTTTTTAGTCCCAATTTTTTTCATTTTCATAAGGGGTTACAGGAGAAAAAGCACCTCCTAATTGGTTACCCATTTTCTTCTGAATATGGCAACATCAGATATGTGGTCATAAACTGCTGTGTGGGCACACCGCAGGGCTCAAAAGGAGCGCCATCTACCATCTTTTAGAGGGTAGATTTTGCTGGAATACCATGGGTGCCATGTCACATTGGCCCCTGAGTTGCCAGTCCAGTATAAAAAAAAAAAAAGTTAATGCCATTTTGGAAACTAAACCCTTCAAGAAATGCTCCTAGGGGTATAGTGATTGGCTTGACATCACAGATGCTTCATAGAAATTTTAAAGATTGGGACATGAAATTACAAATTACATTGTATTTCATTTATATGTAGTTTTTAGCCTCAAATGTTTAATTTTCAAAAGTGGTAATAGGAGAAAAAGCACCCCAAATTTTGTTACATAAATTTTTCCCAAGTATGTGGTTGTAAACTGCTGTTTGGGCACACTGCAGGGTCCAGAAGAGAAAGAGCACCTTGTGCATTTGAGGCCTAGTATGATGATTTATACAGCACTGGACGACAACTGGAGAGGCTCGGATGGGAAGTAAAAAAGAAAACCCCAAGACATGACCCCATTTTGACAACTACATTCCTCACAGGGCCAAAGGACTATTTCCTTTGATGGTGCACCATTTTTATTGTCACTTTTGTTTGTTTTTAGGTCTGTTCTTTTTTTTTTTACACAATCTCTTATTTGTGGACATTACACATTTTCACACTGGACACAACATTCTAGGCACTATATTCGGGTCCTATGTGATCTTGGAATGGGATAGTTGACTCTCTTAATCCACAAGCAGGGTAGACTTAGTCCACTGCTTGCCATATTGAAAATGTGTGGGAGGAAATATTAGGAGGAGACAGAAAGGGGTGATGGAGGGTATAGTTGACTATGTTTTCAGCCCAGGGAAGTGTGTAGTGGACATTTAGTGTTGTGTTGTTGATGCTGCACAATGGCGCTCACAACCGGGAGGTTTGGGTTGCAAACTATGGAGCCCAGCGGGAGCACTGAGACTGAAGTGAAAACCTAGGAAAAGTGGACTGGTACACTATTATATTCTATAGGAGACCAGACGAGGTTTGCACAATTAAATTATATGTTTTAGGATCCCGCACAACCTCTTTAAAGGGAACCTGTCATCACCTTTAGGCTGTCCATACTAACAGCAGAATAAAGTAGAGACAGGCGAATTGATTTCAGCGGTCTGTCATTTATAAGTTAAAAGTAAGTGGTTGCCGAGAACCAACATCACAAACATTGCAGATTAGGCCTTGAAAAGAGTCAAATCTTCATGAGAAGAGTCATGGTTATTCATGAATTCCTGCTCTCCCTGCCCACCTGATGATGATTGACAGGCTTCTACCTAGTTTTCTCCATTTCTCTCTAGGAGAGAACTGCCAATCATCAGCAGATGGGTGGGGAGAGCAGGAGATTAGGAATAACCATGACTCTTCTCGGGTAGATTTGACTCTTTTCAAGGCCTGGGCTGCAATGTTTGTGATGTTGGTTCTCAGCAACCACTCACTTTTAGATCAAGAGAGACACACCACTGAAATCAGCATTTGTGTCACTAATTTATGTTGCCCTCAGTACAGTCAGCATAAAGTTGATGACAGGTTCCCTAATGTGCAATCATCTATTATCCTAGATGTTAGTAAATGTTTAATATATCTTTTTCCATATTATATCATAATTTGTAGCGTACTGAGCTTCCATAAAAAAGTACATTCTTAATTGTCTTATACAGTATATGTCATCAGACAAGAAATGTACAATGATTTGTGTTCCGTTATGTGATTACTAATAAACTAATAATGCCATGTTACAATCTAGTTTGAGGCAGCAGATGACCATTTCCATTCAGCTGCAATGTTTGCTTCTTTCGATTCCGACCATTGTGTCCTAATGATTTCCTGTATTATTCATAACAAGATAGCAGGAAGCCAATCCTGGAAAGTTAATTCTAAAGGACTACAATACAGCAGCAGGTCAGTATATATTTACACAGTGGTGGATACATAATATCTGTACAATATCTCTTAATATTATAAAAATGAGTTTCTGTCTGTCTGTCTGTCTGTTCTCTATGCGTGACCAAACTACTAGACTGATTTTCACCAAATTCGGCACACAGGTACATCAGGTGTCCGGGAAGGTTTTAGACCAGGTCTCATCTCTCTAGGACATACCGTTCCTGAGATATTCCCAAAATATGATCTCCATTAGCCAACATTACAACTGGGAACTTTTGGTTTTAACTTTGGCACACACAATCAGGTAATTATCAGCAGCTGAGGAGCTCATTCATTTCTATTTACTGACACTGTTAAAGGTATTCCGGTTACCATAAATATAACTTATGTTTTTTTTTATTACTACAGTTCAGTAGTAATAAAAGATGTTTTCCTCCACTGCTGCCCATTGCGTGGACTCATAAATAAGCATGGTATTGACCTTTAATTCAGGCCACCCTAAAAGAAGTACTTAAAACCCCCGACCCAGGTCTCACTAAGCCACACCCCCAACTCTGTCAGGCAACACCCCCTTTCACTCCGCAGCCAACAGAGATTGAAAAAATAAAGGAAAAATCAACTTCTGTCAGCTGCAGGGATGGGTGGGAGGTTGACTTTCTTTCTGCAACAACACACAAACATTAAATAAAATAGATTAAATCTACCCATGCGAAGCGTCTTGCTAATCCACGCCCCCGACTCTGTCAGGTCACGCCCCCTCCCACTCCGCAGCCAATGGGGATTGAAAAAAATGAAGGTAAAAATAAACTTCTGTTTGCTGCAGGGGTGGGAGGGTGAATTTCTCTCTGCAACGACACACAAAAATTTTAGATGAAATAGACTAATTATAGACTACAACCGCTCAAAGCGTCTTGCTAAGCCACGCCCCAACTCTGTCAGGCCACGCCCCCTCTCACTCCGCAGCCATTCTGCAGCGACACACTGAAACATTAAATGAAATAGATTAAATGCACCTATGCGAAGCGCTTTGCTAAGCCACGCCCCAACTCTGTAAGGCCACACCCCCTCCCACTCCGTAGCCAACAGGGATTGAAAAAATAAAGGTAAAAATCAACTTCTGTCAGCTGCAGGGATGGGTGGGAGGTTGACTTTCTTTCTGCAACGACACATAGAAACATTAAATGAAATAGATTAAATACACCCATGTGAAGCGTCTTGCTAATCCACGACCCCGACTCTGTCAGGTCATGCCCCCTCCCACTCCGCAGCCAACGGGGATTGAAAAAATAAAGGTAAAAATAAACTTCTGTTTGCTGCAGGGGTGGGAGGGTGAATTTCTCTCTGCAACGACACACAAAAATTTTAGATAAAATAGACTAATTATAGACTACAACTGTTCGAAGCGTCTTGATAAACCATGCCCCCAACTCTGTCAGGTCACGCCCCCTCTCACTCCGCAGCCATTCTGCAACGACACACAGAAACATTAAATGAAATAGATTAAATCACCTATGCAAAGCGCTTTGCTAAGCCACGCCCCCAACTCTGTCAGGTCATGCCCCGTCCCACTCCGCAACCAACGGGGATTGAAAAAATAAAGGGAAAAATAAACTTCTGTTTGCTGCAGGGGTGGGAGGGTGAATTTCTCTCTGCAACGGCACACAAAATTTTAGATGAAATAGACTAATTTCAGACTACAACCGTTCGAAGCATCTTGCTAAGCCACGCCCCCAACTCTGTCAGGCCACGCCCCCTCCCACTCCGCAGGCAATGGGGATTGAAAAAATGAAGGTAAAAATCAACTTCTGTCAGCTGCAGGGGTGGGAGGGAGGTTGGATTTCTTTCTGCAACAACATACAGAAACATTAAATGAAATAGATTAAATATACCCGTGCAAAGCAATGTTTTCTTCCACTGTTACCCATGGCGTGTCCTCATAAATTACCATGGCATCGACCTGTAATTCTGGCCACCATCAAAAGAAGGACTTAAAACCCCGCCCCAGGTCTCGCTACATCACGCCCCCGACTCGGTCAGGTCACGACCCCTCCCACTCCGCAGCCAATGGAGATTGAACAATTGAAGGTAAAAATCAGCATCTGTCAGCTGCACGGATGGGAGGGAGGATGACTTTCTCTCTGCAATGACACACAGAAACATTAAATGAAATAGATTAAATACAGTCATGGCCAAAAGTTTTGAGAATGATACAAATATTAATTTTTACAAAGTCTACTGCTTCAGTTTTTATAATGGCAATTTGCATATACTCCAGAATGTTATAAAGAGTGATCAGCTTAACAGCAATTACTTGCAAAGTCAATATTTGCCTAGAAAATGAACTTTATCCCCCAAAACACATTTCAACATCATTGCAGCCCTGCCTTAAAAGGACCAGCTAACATCGTTTCAGTGACTGCTCCATTAACACAGGTGTGGGTGTTGATGAGGACAGGGCTGGAGATCAATCTGTCATGATTAAGTAAGAATGACACCACTGGACACTTTAAAAGGAGGCTGGTGCTTGGCATCATTGTTTCTCTTCTGTTAACCATGGTTATCTCTAAAGAAACACGTGCAGTCATCATTGCACTGCACAAAAATGGCCTAACAGGGAAGAGTATCGCAGCTAGAAAGATTGCACCTCAGTCAACAATCTATCGCATCATCAAGAACTTCAAGGAGAGAGGTTCCATTGTTACCAAAAAGGCTCCAGGGCGCCCAAGAAAGACCAGCAAGTGCCAGGACCGTCTCTTAAAAGTGTTTCAGCTGCGGGATCGGGCTACCAGCAGTGCAGAGCTTGCTCAGGAATGGCAGCAGGCAGGTGTGAGTGCATCTGCACGCACTGTGATGCGGAGACTCTTGGAGCAAGGCCTGGTCTCAAGGAGGGCAGCAAAGAAGCCACTTCTCTCCAGAAAAAAACATCAGGGACAGACTGATATTCTGCAAAAGGTACAGGGAGTGGACTGCTGAGGACTGGGGTAAAGTCATTTTCTCTGATGAATCCCCTTTTCGATTGTTTGGGACATCTGGAAAACAGCTTATTCGGAGAAGACGAGGTGAGCGCTACCACCAGTCTTGTCTCATGCCAACTGTAAAGCATCCTGAAACCATTCATGTGTGGGGTTGCTTCTCAGCCAAGGGAATCGGCTCTCTCACAGTCTTGCCTAAAAACACAGCCATGAATAAAGAATGGTACCAGGATGTCCTCCGAGAGCAACTTCTCCCAACCGTCCAAGAGCAGTTTGGCGATCAACAATGCCTTTTCCAGCATGATGGAGCACCTTGCCATAAAGCAAAGGTGATAACTAAATGGCTCGGTGAACAAAACATAGAGATTTTGGGTCCATGGCCTGGAAACTCCCCAGATCTTAATCCCATTGAGAACTTGTGGTCAATCATCAAGAGACGGGTGGACAAACAAAAACCTACAAATTCTGACAAAATGCAAGCATTGATTGTGCAAGAATGGACTGCTATCAGTCAGGATTTGGTCCAGAAATTGATTGAGTGCATGCCAGGGAGAATTACAGAGGTCCTGAAGAAGAAGGGTCAACACTGCAAATATTGACTTGCTGCATTAACTCATTCTAACTGTCAATATAAGCTTTTGTTACTCATAATATGATTGCAATTATATTTCTATATGTGATAAAAACATCTGACAAACACACATAAAAACCAGAGGGCAGCAGATCATGTGAACATATAATATTTGTGTCATTCTCAAAACTTTTGGCCATGACTGTATACCCGCGCAAAGCAATGTTTTCTTCCACTGCTACGCATTGTGTTTCCTCAAATTACTATGGTATTAACCTGAAAAGAAGGACTTAACCCCCCCCCCCCCGTGTCCCATTAAACCACGCCCCCTCCCACTCCGCAGCCAATGGGGATTGAAAAAATGAAGGTAAAAATCAATTTCTGTCAGCTGCATTGACTTTCTCTCTGCAACGACACACAGAAACATTAAATGAAATAGATGAAATATACCCAGGCGAAGCCGGGTCTTTCTGCTAGTATATATATAAACATACAACGTACAACACATAATATGGTTATTTGACCATACACTTGAAAAGCCATATGTATCCTAAACGGGGGTGTCCTTTGTCTGATGAACATCATCATCCTGCACTGTGATGACAAGCATACAGTCGAGTATGCTATTCATAGCAAATGTATAAAAACAATCGAGGTGTATACATCTGCTGTACACCAAGAGATCTGTACTCAAAAAATAAGAGGTAATCCCAACAGGAAGCCCAGAAAATTCCATCAAGAAAAGCAGAATCATGCTGAATTAACGGCACTCAGGAAAAGGTAAATTCATGTGATGCAGCAACCTTCCGAGTCCTCTGCCCAGCCATAGAGATGAGCACTTCTGTCTTCTTATTTCTTATAGGGACAGTATGGTTTTATATATATATATATATATATATATATATATATATATATATATACAGTACAGACCAAAAGTTTGGACACACCTTCTCATTCAAATAGTTTTCTGTATTTTCATGACTATGAAAATTGTAGATTCACACTGAAGGCATCAAAACTATGAATTAACACATGTGGAATTATATACTTAACAAAAAAGTGTGAAACAACTGTAAATATGTCTTATATTCTAGGTTCTTCAAAGTAGCCACCTTTTGCTTTGATTACTGCTTTGCACACTCTTGGCATTCTCTTGATGAGCTTCAAGAGGTAGTCACCTGAAATGGTTTTCACTTCACAGGTGTGCCCTGTCAGGTTTAATAAGTGGGATTTCTTGCCTTATAAATGGGGTTGGGACCATGAGTTGTGTTGGGCAGAAGTCAGGTGGATACACAGCTGATAGTCCTACTGAATAGACTGTTAGAATTTGTATTATGGCAAGAAAAAAGCAGCTAAGTAAAGAAAAACGAGTGGCCATCATTACTTTAAGAAATGAATGTCAGTCAGTCCGAAAAATTGGGAAAACTTTGAAAGTGTCCCCAAGTGCAGTCGCAAAAACCATCAAGCGCTACAAAGAAACTGGCTCACATGAGAACCGCCCTAGGAAAGGAAGACCAAGAGTCACCTCTGCTGCGGAGGATAAGTTCATCCGAGTCACCAGCCTCAGAAATCGCAGGTTAACAGCAGCTCAGATTATAGACCAGGTCAATGCCACACAGAGTTATAGCAGCAGACACATCTCTACAACAACTGTTAAGAGGAGATTGTGTGCAGCAGGCCTTCATGGTGAAATAGCTGCTAGGAAACCACTGCTAAGGACAGGCAACAAGCAGAAGAGACTTGTTTGGGCTAAAGAACACAAGGAATGGACATTAGACCAGTGGAAATCTGTGCTTTGGTCTGATGAGTCCAAATTTGAGATCTTTGGTCTTTGTGCGACGCAGAAAAGTTGAATGGATGGACTCTACATGCCTGGTTTCCACTGTGAAGCATGGAGGAGGAGGTGTGATGGTGTGGGGGTGCTTTGCTGGTGACACTGTTGGGGATTTATTCAAAATTAAAGGCATACTGAACCAGCATGGCTACCACAGCATCTTGCAGCAGCATGCTATTCCATCCGGTTTGCGTTTAGTTGGACCATCATTTATTTATCAACAGGACAATGACCCTAAACACACCTCCAGACTGTGTAAGGGCTATTTGACCAAGAAGGTGAGTGATGGGGTGCTACGCCAGATGACCTGGCCTCCACAGTCACCAGACCTGAACCCAATCGAGATGGTTTGGGGTGAGCTGGACCGCAGAGTGAAGGCAAAAGGTGGCTACTTTGAAGAACCTAAAATATAAGACATATTTTCAGTTGTTTCACACTTTTTTGTTAAGTATATAATTCCACATGTGTTAATTCATAGTTTTGATGCCTTCAGTGTGAATCTACAATTTTCATAGTCATGAAAATAGAGAAAACTCTTTGAATGAGAAGGTGTGTCCAAACTTTTGGTCTGTACTGTATACATTTCTATTGACCAACCTATATAGGCATGTTCGCCAATGTGAACTAAACTGTAGGGTCACACTTTCCTTGAGATAGCCTAAAATGTTGCCAGAGTTTGAAGAACTTGGCATGTTGTCCAGAAGCCCAGCTCTCCAGTTCTTCTAACCTGTAAAGTTGGTCCAATTTGGAATACCAAAGTTCTAGAGAAGGCGATTCTTTGCTGACCCAGTTGAGGGGTATAAGCAGCCTGGCCGCCTGAACCAGCAGAGTAGGTAGATTGTGTGCAGTCAGGGACCAAGAGGCAGATTGCAGCCAGAGGAGAATCATTTCTGGAGACAGACTGATCTTGGTGCCACCGATTCTGTTTATATGTAATTCTACCTGCTGCCAAAACCTTTGGATAACTGGGCACGACCAGAAAATATGAAGTAAAGTGCCCGAGTCATGTTGGCATCTCCAACACTGGTCCGATGAGGAAAGACCTAAAAGAAACAGCTTTTTGGGATAGTTGTCCCATGGTCAGGACTTTATAAGAGTGTTCTTGCATCTGGGTGCATCTAGAGAAACCGTGGGACCTAAGGCGGATTGTTACAATCTCTTGTTCACTAAAGGATTTTTGTAACTCTTTCTCCCAACTACTTATATATGCTGGTCGTAGTGGTTGTGAAGAAGAAATAATGTTGTGGTAAAAATGGGAGATCATCCCGTGATGTGCAGGGGTGTGCCCTATGGATTTTTCAAACCAGATGGGGTTGTCTCCAGCCTTCTGAGTTAAGAACAGAACAGATAGCGAGTGGGTCATTTCATGTTTTTCAAGAAAGTTACCCGAAGAAAGTAGTGATGAGCAAAAGGGTGAGATGTTCTGAGCTGAGCCCACCTCCTTCCTTAGGTCATTTACAGTTTTGTCTTTAAGTTTAACCCAGAAGCTTGAGGAGTGAGCACGGGAGGGGAGTACATAATATGGCAGAAGGTAAGCCGGTAGGTTTGCTGGAAGAGATGACAAAGGAGTAGAGATGAGCGAGCATACTCGTCCGAGCTTGGTGCTCGTTCGAGTATTAGGGTACTCGTAAGTGCTCGCTGCTTGGACGAGTATCTCGCCATGCTCGAGGAAATGGCAACTTCCGCATCGTGCTTTTTTGGCGCCTAAAAACACAGCCAATCACAAGCCAGGAGACTCTGCGTACCACCCAGCATCACGTGGGGCCCTTACATGTCGATAGCAGGGGTTGGCTGGCCTGATCAGGTGACCCTGGAATATACTACCGACTGGCCGCGGTGCTCGGCTCAGATGCCTTCTGGATGTCGTTAGGGATAGAGCTGCTGCCTTTCAGGGACAGTGTTAGGGCCTGCATTTAGTTGTCTGTTAGGCAGGGATCACCCACAAAGAACCCAACAGCCCTTCTAAGGGCTAGAAGACATTTTATTTATTTTTTTTTGTCACTTGGCTGGCTGGCACTAGTAGTGCAGCTATCGCCATATCTAACCCTGTTTTTTTTTATTGTTCTATCTCAGTGATACAAATCCATTGCACACAGCACTGTGAAACCATTCTGTGTGTCACAGTTCAGCACTGACTCACTCCAATCCATATATACTGTCCAGGTGACACTTTCTGTACGTCACAGAATACAACCAAGTCATTTGCTACCAATATCATCTACAGCTTGATCCAGAAAACTCTCTGTGCGACATTTGTCTGGGTCGCAGACTAAATAGCCACCGTTAACAGGGTGTCAGTCAGTTCTACCATATTTCCTGCACGTCACGTTCCCAAAAAAACAAAATATAAAAAGAAAAAATATTTTTTCAGTTGTTTTAGCTCAGTGATACAAATCCATTTTACTCAGCTGCGTGTAACCTTTCTGTGTGTCACAGTTCAGCACATTCACTCCCATCCGTATATACTGTCCAGGTGACACTTTCTGTACGTCACACAATACAACCAAGTCATTTGCTACCAATATCATCTACCGCTTGATCCAGAAAACTCTCTGTGCGACATTTGTCTGGGTCGCAGACTAAATAGCCACCGTTAACAGGGTGTCAGTCAGTTCTACCATATTTCCTGCACGTCACGTTCCCAAAAAAACAAAATATAAAAAAAAATATATATTTTTTCAGTTGTTTTAGCTCAGTGATACAAATCCATTTTACTCAGCTGCGTGTAACCTTTCTGTGTGTCACAGTTCAGCACATTCGCTCCCATCCGTATATACTGTCCAGGTGACACTTTCTGTACGTCACACAATACAACCAAGTCATTTGCTACCAATATCATCTACAGCTTGATCCAGAAAACTCTCTGTGCGACATTTGTCTGGGTCGCAGACTAAATAGCCACCGTTAACAGGGTGTCAGTCAGTTCTACCATATTTCCTGCACGTCACGTTCCCAAAAAAACAAAATATAAAAAAAAAAATTATTTTTTCAGTTGTTTTAGCTCAGTGATACAAATCCATTTTACTCAGCTGCGTGTAACCTTTCTGTGTGTCACAGTTCAGCACATTCGCTCCCATCCGTATATACTGTCCAGGTGACACTTTCTGTACGTCACACAATACAACCAAGTCATTTGCTACCAATATCATCTACCGCTTGATCCAGAAAACTCTCTGTGCGACATTTGTCTGGGTCGCAGACTAAATAGCCACCGTTAACAGGGTGTCAGTCAGTTCTACCATATTTCCTGCACGTCACGTTCCCAAAAAAACAAAATATAAAAAAAAAATATTTTTTCAGTTGTTTTAGCTCAGTGATACAAATCCATTTTACTCAGCTGCATGTAACCTTTCTGTGTGTCACAGTTCAGCACACTCGCTCCAATCCGTATAATCTGTCCAAGTGACACTTTCTGTACGTCACTTAATTCTACCGGACTTAATTTTTATTTTTTTTTTATCATACACCTATATACAAAAAATGTTGAACCCCAGGGCTAAGGGTCGAGGGCGAGGGCGTGGGCGTGGGCATTCAATTACTGCAGGGGGCAGAGGCCGTGGTCCTGGGCAGGGTGAGACAGTACCCGCTGATGAGGGAGCAGGGGAACGCCGCAGAGCTACACTCCCTAGCTTCATGTCTCAACTTACAGGGACACGTGGTAGATCCGGCATACTCTCAGGAACTGTTTTCTGGACCCTTCCCAGAGTCACAAACCACTTCTCAGGTTGCTGCTGACCTCGTTCCCGATGCCCAAGTTTTCCAACTGTCGCAGTCTGTGGGTGATGATGATGACAATGTTGAGTTAGTGGAAGAAGTTTGTAAAGAGGTGTCGGACGATGAGGAGACACGGTTGTCAGACAGTGGTGAAGTTGTTGTTAGGGGAGGAATTCCGAGGAGGGAGCAGACTGAGGAATCGGAGGATGACGAGGTGACTGACCCAAGCTGGGTTGATATGCCGAGTGAAGACAGTGCTTCTGAGGCGGAGGCGAGTGCTGCACCAGAACAGGTTGTAAGAGGCAGTGGTGTGGCCAGAGGGAGAAGCAGGGCCAGAGCTGGTGCATCATCAGCAACTGTTTCACGTAGTGAAGCTCCCGTGGCGAGGCCTAGATGTTCGCAAGTCTGGAGGTTCTTTAAAGAAAGTGAGGATGACCGACGGACTGTGGTGTGCAACCTGTGCCACACCAGGATCAGCAGGGGTGCCACCACTACTAGCCTAACCACCACCAGCATGCGCAGGCATATGAGTGCTAAACACCCCACTCAATGGAACCAAGGCCGTTCACCACCTCCTGCGGGTCACACCACTGCTCCTTCCCCTGTGTCACTCGCTGCCTCTGCTAGTCAACCCCCCGCGTCACTCGCTGCCTCTGCTAGTCAACCCCCTGCCCAGGACCCCGGCACGAGCGCCTCCCGCCGGAAAACCACACCTTCGCCTCCACGATCCTCCACAGTGTCCACCAACGTGTCCCAGCGCAGCGTTCAGCTGTCTTTACAGCAGACGCTAGAGCGCAAGAGGAAATACAGTTCCACCCACCCACATGCCCAAGCCCTCAACGTCCACATCTCCAAATTGCTTAGCCTGGAGATGCTGCCCTATAGGCTGGTAGAGACCGAGGCCTTTCGAAATCTCATGGCGGTGGCTGCCCCTCGGTATTCCGTCCCCAGCCGCCACTATTTTTCCCGATGTGCCGTCCCAGCCCTACACCAGCACGTGTCACAGAACATCATCCGTGCCCTGACCAACGCAGTTAGTGATAAGGTCCACCTAACCACGGACACGTGGACAAGTGCTGCCGGGCAGGGACACTATATCTCACTGACGGCACATTGGGTTAACTTGGTGGAGGCTGGGACCGAGACTGACCCTGGGGCCGCTCATGTACTGCCCACACCGAGGATTGCGGGGCCTACCTCGGTCACGGTCTCTCAGACGTACTATGCCTCCTCCTCCTCCGACCCCTCCTCCTCCACCGAATTACCATCCGTGGGCACGGCGCCTTCAGTCGGTAGCTCTAGGCGCAGCAGCAGTGCCGTGGGTAAGCGCCAGCAGGCGGTGCTCAAACTGCTGAGCTTAGGTGACAAAAGGCACACCGCCCAAGAGCTGTTACAGGGCATCACGGCGCAGACCGATGTGTGGCTGGCACCGCTGAACCTCAAGCCAGGCATGGTTGTGTGTGACAACGGGCGTAACCTGGTGGCGGCTCTGCAACTCGGCAGACTGACACATGTGCCATGCCTGGCCCACGTGTTCAACCTAATTGTTCAACGGTTCCTCAAGACATACCCCAATCTGTCTGATTTGCTCACCAAGGTGCGCCGCATCTGTGCGCATTTCCGCAAGTCGAGCACAGATGCTGCCACTCTCAGGGCAGCGCAGCGCCGCCTACAACTGCCCGCTCACCGACTGTTGTGCGACGTGCCCACGAGATGGAATTCCACATTAAACATGTTATCCAGAGTTTACCAGCAGCGCAGAGCGATTGTAGACTGCCAGATGTCATCTTCCACCAGAACTGGTAGTCAGGTCTCTCAGATTCCTCAAGTCTACAATGAGGAGTGGACGTGGATGTCTGATATCTGCCAGGTGTTGAGCAACTTTGAGGAGTCAACACAGATGGTTAGCGGCGATGCCGCCATTATCAGCCTCACCATCCCGCTGCTTTGCCTGTTGAAAAAATCACTGCTCAGCATCAAGTCGGATGCTTTGCGCTTGTCACAAGAGACGGTGGAGGAAGATACGTCGCTTGATAGCCAGAGCACCCTCCGGTCTGTTTCTCAGCGCGTATCGGAGGAGGGGGATGAGGATGAGGAGGAAGAGGAGGAGAATGTCGGCGAGACAGTAGAGGGTACCAGTGCTCAGTCCTTAACTCTTGAGCGTGTATGGGCTGAAGAGGAGGACTTGGAGGAGGAGGAGGAGGAAATGGAGAGTCAGGTCAGTGAGGAGAGGGAATTCTTGCGTGTTGGGACTCTGGCGCACATGGCAGACTTCATGTTAGGCTGCCTATCCCGTGACCCTCGCGTTAGAAGAATTTTTTCAAACACCGATTACTGGGTGTTCACTCTCCTGGACCCACGGTACAAGCAGAACCTTTCCACTCTCATCCCTGCAGAGGAAAGGAGTATGAGAGTGAATAGGTATCAACAGGCCCTGGTGCACAAGCTGAAACAATTCTTCCCATCTGACGCCGCTAGCGGCAGAGGGCATGGTTCTGTGGGCCAAGTAGCGGGGGAGAGGAGGCGAGCAGGCAGCTTGTCCAGCACTGGCAGGGGAACGCTCTCCAAGGCCTTTGCCAGTTTTATGTCACCCCAGCAAGACACTGTCACCTGTCCCCAGTCTAGGCAGAGTAGGGGGGAGCTGTACAGAAAGATGGTGAGGGAGTACCTAGCTGACCATACCAACGTCCGTAGCGATCACTCTGCTCCATACAACTACTGGGTTTCAAAGCTGGACACGTGGCCTGAACTGGCGCTGTACGCCTTGGAGGTGCTGGCCTGCCCTGCCGCTAGCGTGCTGTCAGAGCGGGTATTCAGTGCAGCTGGTGGCGTCATCACCGATAAGCGTACACGCCTGTCAACTGACAGCGCTGACAGGCTGACGCTTATTAAAATGAACAAAGCCTGGATTTCACCGGAATTCAAATCTCCTCCGGGGGAAAGCAGCTAAAGATTTAAATAACTTATGTATCCGATTCCTCTTCTCTACTCCTCTTCTCTACTCCTCCTCCTCCTCCATATCGTCTTTGCCTAACGCTGACCCAAAAAACGCCATTTTTTAGAGGTCCAACTGGCACTCTTTTAGCACAATTTTCAGGAGGGCCCCCTACAGGCCCTCTATTCAAACAATTTTTCCAGAGGTCCACCTACAGGCCCTCTATTCAAACAATTTTTCCAGAGTTCCACCTACAGGCCCTCTCTTCAAACAATTTTTCAGGAGGGCCCCCTACAGGCCCTCTATTCAAACAATTTTTCCGGAGGTCCACCTACAGGCCCTCTCTCCAATTCCAGTTCCAAGTTTTATTTGCGCATACTGCATACATTTTTATTTTTGGGATAGGTGTGAAAAATAATATTACTTGCGAATCTATATTGCCCAACATTGGATACGGTAGCAAGTAGAAGACCAAACACATGCTGCTCACAGGGTTCCGCAAATTCCTGGTCCACCCGCAAATTCCTTGTCCACAATGTCAAGGAGGACGAGGTTCTGTGGATGAGCAACAAGTCCTTCTGTACTGAAATCGCCGACAAAGTCTCCATCTAAGAACACACAGACCATTGTGGAGAGAGCGGCACAGCTCGCCATCAAAGTGAGGAACCCCAACGCCAGACTGCGCAGAGAAGATAACGAATAAATATCTCTGTGGTTATTTTTGCTAAATAAAAGTTAACTAAACCCCCCAAAAAATTCATCTGTTCCTGTGCCTGATCCACCCAAGTTGAATCTGTCCCATCATGAGAAATTCCCCCCCAAGGAGTCCCCACTGTAACTTGCTTCCCATACAACTACCTCACCCCCCGACACCTGTGTCTCGCCATTGTCCACCACCTCCTCAGACAACACTGGTAAATCCCCACTGTCAGCACACGGAAACAGCAAAAGGTCTTGCGAATTGGGGCAGAGAATGTTCTGGGCTAGCACATCAGGGAAGGGGTGACTATGGGGTTCCAGGGAGTACGTGACCACATGCAATATCCATTTAAAAGTCATGCCGCACTTGATCTAGCTCATAATTGACAATTGTACCGGTTGATTCTAAATTTTTAAGTTGGGGTCCTGCGTCGTCATTCTAACTCCATCCGGCTGTTGTCACCACCACACACGCTAGCCCCAGGGGGCACTCCCCTGGCTCTTCCAGCTCAACCTCCTTCCCCCCAGCCTGCCCCCCCACCTACAGGCCCTCTCTCCAATTCCAGTTCCAAGTTTTATTTGCGCATACTGCATACATTTTTATTTTTGGGATAGGTGTGAAAAATAATATTACTTGCGAATCTATATTGCCCAACATTGGATACGGTAGCAAGTAGAAGACCAAACACATGCTGCTCACAGGGTTCCGCAAATTCCTGGTCCACCCGCAAATTCCTTGTCCACAATGTCAAGGAGGACGAGGTTCTGTGGATGAGCAACAAGTCCTTCTGTACTGAAATCGCCGACAAAGTCTCCATCTAAGAACACACAGACCATTGTGGAGAGAGCGGCACAGCTCGCCATCAAAGTGAGGAACCCCAACGCCAGACTGCGCAGAGAAGATAACGAATAAATATCTCTGTGGTTATTTTTGCTAAATAAAAGTTAAATAAACCCCCCAAAAAATTCATCTGTTCCTGTGCCTGATCCACCCAAGTTGAATCTGTCCCATCATGAGAAAGTCCCCCCCAAGGAGTCCCCACTGTAACTTGCTTCCCATACAACTACCTCACCCCCCGACACCTGTGTCTCGCCATTGTCCACCACCTCCTCAGACAACACTGGTAAATCACCACTGTCAGCACACGGAAACAGCAAAAGGTCTTGCGAATTGGGGCAGAGAATGTTCTGGGCTAGCACATCAGAGAAGGGGTGACTATGGGGTTCCAGGGAGTACGTGACCACATGCAATCTCCATCTAAAAAGTCATGCCACACTTGATCAATCTCATAATTTACGACTGTACCGGTTGATGCTAAATTTTTATGTTGGGGTCCTGTGTCGTCATTCTAACTCCATCCGGCTGTTGTCACCACCACACACGCTATCCCAGGGGGCACTCCTCTGGCTCTTCCAGCGAAACCTCCTTCCCCCCAGCCTGCCCCCCCCCCCCCACCGACAGGCCCTCTCTCCAAACAATTTACGTCTTTGTCCTATCTTTCTCTCTCTCCAAACCATTTTTCCGGATAGCTGCCATATACGGTTTTAAACTGAGTAGTATACATACCACAGTTGATCAATCTCATAATTTACGACTGTACCGGTTGATGCTAAATTTTTAAGTTGGGGTCCTGCGTCGTTATTCTAAATCCATCCGGCTGTTGTCACCACCACACACGCTAGCCCAGGGGGCACTCCTCTGGCTCTTCCAGCGAAACCTCCTTGCCCCAGCCTGCCCCCCCCCACCTACAGGCCCACTCTACAAACAATTTAGCCGGATAGGGGACGTATCAGAAGTTGTACTGATGTTTGTTTTTGTTCTTCTTTTATCTGCCTCATGACACTCCCTTGGCCAGAGCAAGCTCTTTTTCCGTTTTCCGTGTTCTAAAAATCCATTAAATATAGGGTCCCAAGATAGGGGACGTATACGGTATTAAACTGAGAAGAATCGATACCATACGGGTTAAAGCAACAGTTTTTCCAAATCCATTCCGGCTGTTGTCACCACCACACACGCTAGCCCAGGGGGCACTCCTCTGGCTCTTCCAGCTCAACCTCCTTCCCCCAGCCTGCCCCCCACCTACAGGCCCTCTCTACAAACAATTTACCCGGATAGGGGACGTATTAGATATTGTACTGATTCTGAATTGCCTCCTGCGATAGATGGGAATCGAACCCAGATCAACTGCTTGGGAAGTAGCTATGCTCACCACTATACCACCAGCAGGCACAGCAACTGATAAGATCAGATACTAAACTTGATTTCAGCTGCAGTGCCAGCATGAGCAGTGGTGTCACCTGCAGGCGGTGATGGACCTTCGTTGCACCTAGTTGGGTGCTTCCCTAACATGTGATGGGTATTTGCCTCGCCTTTCTTGGTCTGGGTGAGCACAATTGCCATGAGGGTAACCACCAGGCTGTTGCCTGAGAATTTGGGGTAATGGTGGGATTAGGCAGCCTCAGAGGCATCCATGCATGCTGCCCCTGCTGTTTCCTGTCCATTTCCGTGGTGTTTCCATCATTTTCTGAGGTTTCCAGGTTTTCACCCAGCCTTCCCTAGGCAGAGCCTTGGTCCCCCGCAAAAATGCTCGAGTCTCCCATTGACTTCAATGGGGTTCGTTATTCGAAACGAGCACCCGAGCATCGGGAAAAGTTCGACTCGAATAACGAGCACCCGAGCATTTTAGTGCTCGCTCATCTCTACAAAGGAGGTGTTTCACCATTAAGGGAATGAAAAGTCAAAAAGATTCCTCTTGTCAGACCTGTAAAGGCTTGTTTTGAGGTAGTAAGGCCCCACAAGCTGGCCAATTGTTGATCACTCAGTGCAGCACGCTCAATGTCCATACCAATAACATTGGCTTGTGATACACATAGGAAAAACCAACGTTTCAATTGTATAGCTTTGTTGTCTTGGCGTCTGGCAGCCCAAACCATCCCAATGAGCGGGGTAGAATCAAAGTGTTATATGCGATCCTTGGTTTCTTTTTTCCCCAAAGAAAGGAAATAAAAATGGATCTAATCATTTGGATAAAGGATAAGTTAAGGGAGATGGTACCATTTGAAGAAGGTAAAGTAATTTGGGTATTACATATGTCCGTAATAGGTTTTTCCGACCCATTCAAGAGACATAGAGTATAGAGAGGGATGCCAGCAAAGGAGGCAATATGGACAATCACAATACATTAGTAAGTGCCTTGTATTAACTTTCTCTAAATGATAATTGCCATTTACTGAAGTGAGACAAACCCTTAATGTTTACTTGCTATTTATCTCATTAAATAATTCATTTGGAGTACTTGAAGCCGAAAGACACATTCTCCTAGGATCATTTGTTTGCAGTTATTGTTATGCATGTATTATATGTTGTAAATCCGTGTATATTTCTAAGCTAACATATATCTCCAAAACTGAATATGACATTTCAACACTAAAGTAGCTGTGATCTTGAAAGCATTTTCATGCACTTATCTCCACCTCACCCTGATCTCATAAACCACAAGCTTTCATTTCCGCTGTGATCACAGGAAACAGATAAATGCAAAAAGTCAGCTTCTAACTTCAAACTGGTTAAAAATCGTAAGATAAAAGAAACAGAGGAGGCTTGACTTGTAAATGACCAGACCGAGAGTTGGTTACTGTGGTTACCCCTAACAGAAACGTCTTAAACCTCACAAGGCTTCTCCGTTCTGACCTCAGTCTCCTTAGCTACAGTTTATTTTTGTACAAATAAACCAGTTTCCTTCACAGTCAGTACATGGTCGCTGTACGGTCCTCACTAACCATTTATCATGTAGGGTGGAAAGCCAGATGCTATCAGGGTATTCCCTAAATGTTAAACTACAAAAGGCTCCTCCTTGTGAAGGGGGCTCACAACTTTCTTTATCTCAACCACACACACATTTTTTTTACCAGACAGTTAATAAGCAAGTTTTTAAAGTGTGATACAACAATCCTGGATTCGAGCCTAGGACCTCAGCATAAGGCCATCATGCCTTTCAATAGTGCCCATAATTATACAGTAATTCCCTTTATGATGAGATATATATATATATATATATATATATATATTACCCCAGAGCAGACACTACCATTCCTACAATCACTACTGTCTCTAATGCCTAACCAGTGTGTGACACCACTATGCCTTTTGTTTCTAGATCTGTTAAGGCTACTTTCACATTAGCGGCAGCACAGATCCGGTGGGTGAAGGGTGCCACCGGATCCGTGCTGCCGCAGATGCACGTGTGGGCCTGGAAACGCGCTCCGGCCCCACATGTGTCAGACAGTGTCATACATACATACACACATACACTTACACATACATACGTGAACTTATATACATACATATATACTTACATAGGCCCGGACAGCAGGAGGAGGACGGCGCGTACAAGGGTAGGTTTACCCACAGCGCCACCTGCTGGAGGGAGGTGAAATTGCAGGGAGACGGATCCGGAATGACCCCCCATTGAAAGTCAATGGAGGACAGATCTGTTTACCATTGTGTCACACCAAACGGATCTTTCCCCATTGACTTGCATTGGGGGTCATTCCGGATCCGTCATCTGGGGGTGTCTTGCCTGTTTAGAATTAGTTGAGTCTGAGTTTTGGTCATAGCCAGAGGCTAGAGAAGTAGTGCAGTGCAGTCCTGGCCTAGAACCCCCGACAGGGAGCAGAGCAGGCAATGTGCAGCCAGAGTCAAGTCAGCCCTAACCCAGGGGTTGTAGGAGTTGCAACTGAGACCCTGCAGTCTATGAAAGTGTGGTCAGAAGCCCACCGAGACACTCTTACAAGATACCAGACAAGAGAGAGCATTCAGCACATCAGTAATAGAGGAAATAACCCAGTTCACCTGCCAGTGTACCCTAAACCCAGCTGGAGCCAAGAGCTACTGTGATTCTGTATGAGCTGCTACCCTTTTATGCCAGTATTGAGTAAATCAACACAACCTGCATCAGAGTCTGGACCTTACTCATTTTAGTTCCTACCAATTACAAATTTTCTGTGTAGCCGCTACGTGGCCTGACCTCAGAGCTCAGATCCGAGTAGGAGCACCGTGACACCTCTCATAGCCATACCACCGCTCAGCATCCTAACCCTGGAACCAGTAGAGCCTCTGGGGATGGGTTCACTGCAAATATATTATTATATCTATATATCTATATTGTAAGGATCTCTCTCTCTCTCTCTCTCTCTCTGCTTGGGGCGGCACTCACAGACATTTCATCAAACAGGGGGTTCTCAAGCTCAAACAGTGCTTTATTTATCACACAGCACATCAAACTTTCAAGTTTGGCAGCATTTGGCACAATGACCACAAAATAAACAAACCTTTCCTGTCTAGGCTCTTACTAATACAACACTTGCTTATCTCACCTATAGGTTGTTGTTCACATTGGGAAATCCAGCTTCACACAGCCATATGGTCTAGCAGCCTCCTAGCTATGACCAGTACAACACATTGAGGTCTTGGTCCGACAGTCCTCCTGACTGTGACCATGCTAACCCTTGGGGGGATACGGTCCAACAGTCTTCCCCACTCTGACCACTTGACGCTCCTCTTCTCCAGACATCACCGGGCCTCCCAAACTCAGGCTTTACTCAGCCTTGTGGCCCCCCAGACCTCCTGGCTGGGACCACACAGAGCCTCTGCAGGATTACCTCTCAATTTCCAATTCCTCCTAAGGCTACATGCACACAACTGCTCCGTGTTTTGTGGTCTGCAAATTAAGAATCAGCAAAACACAGATGCTGGCTGTGTGCGTTCCGCAATATTACGGAATGTCCCGACCAATATAAAAATGCCTATTTTTGTCCGCAAAACGGACAAGAATAGGACCTGTTCTTTTTTTTGCGGGGCCATGGAATGGAGCAACGGATGCGGACAGCACATGGAGTACTGTCCGCATCTTTTGCGACCACACTGAAATGAACTGGTCTGCATCTGAGCCACAAAAAATGTGATGTGGACTGAGAGACTCCCACTACCAACCTGTCTCCCAATCCAAAGAAATCTAGCCCATATAACTTAGGCTACTTTCACACCAGCGTTTTTGCTGGATCCGTCATGATAGTACAACTGTTCTGAACGGATCCGGTTGTATTATCTTTTAAATAGCCAAGACGGATCTGTCATGAACTCCATTAAAAGTCAATGGGGGACGGATCCGTTTTCTATTGTGTCTGAGAAAACGGATACGTCCCCATTGACTTAGGCCTTGTTCACACATCAGTTATTTGATCAGCTATTTCCATCAGTTTTTGTGAGCCAAAACCAGGAGTGGAGGCTACACAGAGATAAGGTATAATGGACAGATCTGATTCTGCACCTGTTCTGTGTTTTTGCCCCACACCTGGTTTTGGCTCACAATAACTGATGGAAATAACTGATCAAATAACTGATGTGTGAACAAGGCCTTACATTGTGAGTCATGACAGATCCATTTAGATCAATTTCTTCATGCGGACACCAAAACGCAGCAAGCAGCCTTTTAGTGTCCGTCTCCAAAAGGAATGCTGACTGAACTGAAGCAAAACTGATGCATTCTGAATGGATCCTTTTCCATTAAGAATACATTAGGACCATTTATGAGAGCCTGTGACGGATCTCACAAACGGATCCTTACAACGCAAGTGTGAAAGTAGCCTTAAACACTCCATCTCCAGCAAGCTATGCCTAGCTGAAGCAAAACACATCTCTGGATTTCTGCTATCTCACCCAACTAAACTGGAAACTGGGTGACATATACACCTCCTCTACACCTCTACCTTACACGTTACCCCATAGCCCCCTTCTTCTTCAGACTGGAGGTCTGGGCATTTTTCCGCACCATGCCCTCTGGAAGGTGTGGCCAGCATCACACTTTTCCCTTTGTTCTGCCACACCAAGGCCAGCAGAGCCCAAGTTGTCACAAATCCACCGCCCACTCAATGGCTAACCCTATTTGCTCCATATACCTCACTGGATGTTTTTGGTGCAGTGACAGTGCTCCTATTTCCATGGTGGGAATTGGTTGCGACACACTCTCAATGTCATCATGAGTGGCCACCAATGTTTCCTGGTCCCTCTAGGACTCATTCAGATTCATGTTCTGAGCCCGCTCAGGCTCTCCTTCATCTGGTTGGTGCACCTTGTACCTCACGTCACCTTTGATAACACTAAGGGTCCATTCACACATCCACATAATGAGTCCGCATCCATTCCGCAATTTTACGGAACAGGTGTGGACTCACTCATTTTCAATCGGCTGCAAAAGATGTGGACAGCACTTCCGTTCCACTGCCCCTCATAAAAATAGAACACGTCCTATTCTTGTCCGCAGCCACGGACAAGAAAAGGCATTTCTATTATAGTGCCGGCCATGTGCGGTCCTCAAAATGCACACGGCTGGTGTCCTTGTTTTGCAGACCCTCAATTTGTGGACCGCAAAACAGTTGCGGACATGTGAATAGACCCAAATATGAGATCAAAACCCATAGAACACTGTGGAAACTGCTTATCCGCATCTGGTTTGTGTGGTGCATCACCTAACACTGTCACACTTTTCTTTGCACTTATCACAGTAGGGTGTCCCTGCTGTACACTACCAAAATCATCATTCAACATCATATACATTTTTACCAACAGGAGGAGCTTCCTTCCCGATCACAACCTACAAAGAAAAGGGGGTGTCATCATCATCACATAAAACCCCACATTTTCATTATGCATTTCAGTTAACTTCACATGTTCATTCTGCACCTCATCTGCACCATTGCTTTCAATGGTCATTTCACCTAAACCATTATTTTCAATGTGCACCTCCCTTACACCATCATTTAAAAGGACAGGTACAGGTTCTGCTACAGTTTCGTCACTTGCTGCAGAAGTGTCTTCTCTTCCCCACAACTCCCAGAACAAAGGGAAATGACGGCCCAACATTATGTCCTGCATAAATCTATTTGTAACACCAAGTTTATAACAGTGAGAGCCACAGGATAGACTTTGCTATCTCCATGAATGCCCAGCTCGCTCGTGTGATTGTTTGTCCAACACATAGTCCCCAGCTACCAAGGCTCACCTGGCTCCCGGCGTCCAACAACGCTTTAACTGGACTGCCATTCACCACAATGTTACACATTTTTGCCGCAGTCTCTAATCCCGGTGCCTCAACACCTACAGGCTTGGCACATAGCGACTGCTGCCGGCTCACGCCACAGTTCATGGCTTCTGAGGTACTAGGACACTGGTCAGCAATATGCCCAAAATCCAGAGCTTTGCTTTCTATCACATTTTCTGGCACACACACATTAGCAGGAACGCTCTTACCAACAGATGTCACAGATTCCGCACTCCTGGGAGATGAGGGCGCTATAGGAACTTCTCCACAGAGGTCAACATCCTTCTCCGGGACCTTAGGAACCTCACATTTCAAGAGCTCCCACTGTACAGAGCCATAGTCCATTACAAAGGTCAGAGACACATTTATAGTCATCTGTGGCCCCCTCTTCAGGAAGTTCAGTATGTCTGGCATAACCCGAGATACTTGTTGGCGAGCATCTAGAGTGACCGGCAGCGGGATTCCTACTATCACGAACTCGTAGGACCTTTCACTTACTTTATCTGATCTCCTGATCAAACGATCATCCATAGCACAGCATAGTAGAAAATAGGTGGTCCCTTTAGGTTTCGTGAACACAAATTTCTTTTCTGTGTCCCTTCTGTTTTTTTTGCGGTCCATATGCGAAACCATTTACTTCAATGGAGCCGCAAACCCCCCCTCCCCCCCCCAAAAAAGAAGAAAAAAATAAAATGACTCCATGTGCATTCCATTTCCATATGTCTTTTTTGCCATTCTGCAAAAAAAATAGAACATGTCCTACTTTTGTCCGTATTACACAAGGATAGGACAGTTCTATATGGGCTGGTTGTTCCATTTTGCAAAATGCTGGATGCACATGGCTGGTATCCGTGTTTTGCAGACCGCAAAACAGCCAGCAGTCATATGCATGAACCCTTAAAGAGGTTCTGCAGTTCTTTTTAACTGATAATCTATCCTGTGGCTAGATCATTAACATCTGATTGGCGGGGGCCCATTCAAGTGAACAGAACTTAGCCCTGCCAAGGCCAGCTATACTAGTCGTGACGTCACTGAGTCTGAGGGAAACAGAGAGAAGGCCGTGCCTTCTCAAACAGCTGATCGACGGAGGTCCTGGGTGTCAGACTCCCACCGATCAGATGCTGATGATCTATCCAGAGGATTTGCTAAAAAGAACTGCAGAACCCCTTTACACAGGTTGTCTAGCCATTTTTTTTAAAGCATGGGTGGCTCAGTGGTTAGCAGGTACCTTGCAGCACTGGGGTGCTAGGCTTGAATCTGACCAAGGAAACATCTGCATGGAGTTTGTATGCTCTCCCTATGTTTGCACAGGCTTCCTCTGGTTACTCAGGTTCCTCTCACACACCAAAGACACACTGATAGGGAATACCGTTTGTGAGCCCCATTGGGGACAATGTCTGTAAATCACAGGGCATTCATATAGACTACACTAGGCCTGCTCTTGGCATGTGCATTAGCTCAAAGCTGTGAAGTTAACACTTAGCAATACTCTTCCAGCAGCTCTTCCCAGTTCAGTCAGCGTGAAAGTCCCCTGCTTGGTGCTGATGTTAGTCAGCCATTTTCTGGCAGTTTCTGGCACTGTTTCAACACAGTGTGGGTGCAATCTAGTTCCAAATAACTTGTGCTGAGGTAGTGGGTGACTTTACTGTAAGTGGCAGGTTAACAGACAGCAAGTCACCTGACAACTTGCCCTTTGCTCTGGAACTGCAATGGCAAGAATTAAAGGCACACAAGGTACTTTAGGGCCCATTCACACAGCCGTAATATTGCAATACTATGGGTGCCACCCAACCTGTGTTCCGCAATGTTTGGAACACAGGCCGGGCACCCCATTGAAAATGCCTACACTATAGTATAGGACATGTTCTATTTTTTTATGCGGAGCCATGGCACGGAGCTGGCTCCATGCCGTGGCTGCCCGCTCTCATAGAAGTGAATGGGGCCGCATCTATTCCGCAATATTGCGGAATAGATTCGGACCCATTCACATGGTTGTGTGAATGGGCCTTTATAGTATAAAACAATAAAATTAGAAGAGTCCCAACAATATCCATGGGGTCTTCTCCATACCTTACAGTCTAAAAACTTACGCGGTTATTAGGCATATTTCTATCGCAGATTGCGGCGCAAAGGATCTTTGCACCGCAATCTGCGACTTTTTCCTGCTCATGCCAGGTCTAAAAATGTGTGCGTGGCGTGGAAGGGGACAGGCTAGTGTCACTTACCATTTTTTATGCCTGGTTTAGGCATAGAAAATGGTCTAAATATAAGACAGCTGGGAATCTATCTTACGTTTAGAAGCGGACGGCCTCTACATAACTTCGGCGTATCCACCGCCAGCTATAGGGGAAAGTAAGACCGGCGTTTTAGTAAATGACCCCTTTAGATTTCAATGTTACATATTCTTTTTTAACTTTAGTGACTTTTTCATGTACCTATCCTAATTCATCTTCCACTGAGGAGTTCTTATTCTCCAGATATTTTTTACACTTAGTTTCTGAATATCATACTGGACAGATTTCAATCTTTGAAATACTGGTTTATACACTATGGGGGTTATTTATCAAAGTGGTGTAAAGTAGAACTGGCTTAGTTGCCCATAGCAACCAATCAAATCCCACCTTTTATTTTGGACAGCTCCTTTGGAAAATTAAGGGGGAATCTGATTGGTTTCTATGGGCAACTAAGCCAGTTCTACTTTACACCAGTTTGATAAATGACCCCCATAGTGTATAAACCCCTATGACTCTACCATCATTTGCACTAAATTTACAATCTATCCTCAGGATATTTCATCAGTATCTGACTGGTGGGGGTCCAACTCCTGGCACTCTGGCCGATCAGCAGTTTGAAGAGGTTGCAGTGCTCAGGTTAACACCACAGATTCTTCCTAGGCCATTCATGAGTCAAATGGCCTATATGCAGCTCAATGCCTTCCTAACAAATGAGCCTAGGGTGCCATACAAAGCACAACCACCATACCGTAAACAGTGCTGTGCTTGGTATGCTGTGAGGAAGCACTCACCAGAGTGGCCAGGCCTATTCAAACAGCTGAGTGCCGGGACCAGGACTCTCACTGTCCTGAAGATAGGTCATTAATATTGTACTCCTCGAAAATTTCTTGAACTTTTCTGTTACTGCTTTAGCACTCATTTTATCATTAACGTGCAAAAAGTTTGAACGTTTCTTCAATTGAAAAATGAAACCTCAGTGTCTAGATGAGGTACACTTAAGAAAAGCCGGATCTGATGATCAGAGCAGAGACTTGTATACATGTCCTAATAGAAACAAATGTATAACAGTGAATATTAGATGTAAGTTTGTAAAGTGTAATACCTATGATGTGCAAAAATGATCAAAACCACAGATTGTTTCCATGGTTAAAAATACACAAACAATAGCCTCCTCCCTCGTGTATGAAGTCACATAGACTTCTTCCCTTTCTGCAATGAAAAAGAAAAGTTGAGACCGTACATTTCCAGCAGAAGGAAGGGTAGGGTCACATTTGAATGAATATCTGTCAAGCCTGGTCCTAAATCACACTCATGTGATAACTGTTTATGAGTTGTTTGCTCGACTGACCAATATGTATCCTGATCTTCTGGCAATGGGTTATCCTGAGGACAAAAGGTTTCTCCAGTTGAAATCCAACATACCCAATCCTTATCTTCTCCAACATATGTGATCGGGGAGAATCAGGAGGCTGAACTCACCAATAAATCTGTGTGTATGGCCAGCATTGAGTAAGTGTTAATTGTAGTGGGGTGCCGATGGGCAGCCAAGGCCTCCAGATCTGACATCTTTGTACACATTTAAGTCAATATAATTCCATAATTGATACTGATGCAGCCATGACTATAAAACCAGTGTGCTATATAATCTGCACAGTGAACACTAAAATAAACCCTAAAAAAACAAAGTCGGAATTCTTTTAATCCATCCCAAAATGATCATGGTACCAATAGTACAAACGGTTCGGAACCAAGTTGCCCCTTTTGGGCACATTGCAGGGTCTTCTAGTGATAGACATCTCCTAGCCGTACTACCACTATAAAGAAGCCCGGACCCCATAAACTTACACTGACAAGCAAAAGGGTAACAATGTTTTGAACTTTTGACTTTCAGGCTCCACATTTCACCATCCACTACAGCTTCGAACACGAGACTGCCATCATTTTATAGACAATCATCTTGACTGTCTCATATATAAATTGGACTTGCAAATATTTTGCATATGATTAGTTATGCAGATTCTTGTAATGCAACTGCATTGTTACTTGTTTGCTCCTAAAATTCTAAATTTTCACTTGTATTATTTTATTAGTATTTTGTAAATCTGCCTTTGGCTTTCAACACTGCCTGAATCCTACTGGGCATGCTCTCGATCAGATTTACGCAAGTCTTGACCAAAATCCTTTCCTAAGTCACTTCTACACGTTCCCAATGTCAGTGCATACTGGTCGACTCACTGGGGTATGAATACAGCTTTTTCTTCAATTCTACCCACAAGTGTTCGATTGGGTTGAGGTCTGGGGACTGTGGGGGCAAATCCAGCACCACTACTTCATTGTCATTGAACCATTTCTTCTCCAATCTCGACCTATATTTCTGGTTGTTGTCCTGCTGGAACATTATGTGGTCCTTTTCATACCCATTGTACTCAAGTATACAAAGTAATTCATCTTGTAGGATACTCACATATAGCTCAGCATCAGCGGCAGATTGGCCATAGACCTTACTGGGCAATTACCTGGTGGGCCAATGCCCAGGGGCGCGTCTGGGCTCTCCTCCCGGTTGCCACTGGAAGTTTTTGGGGATGTATTTTGTGTTGGACTGTGGTATTTGGTTCTGTTGGGGTCGTAATAATGTGCCACAATATGGTATCGCTGGCCAAGCCTTCTATCAATTTGGGCCTGACTACAAAATGGGGTCACTTTTAGTATTTTTTCCAGGGCCAGTTTAAGTTCCCAGTCCGCCCCTGCTCAGCATTGAGACCACCATTGATCCTGGTCAAGTATCCAACACCTTTGGCTGTGAAACAACCCCATAACATCAGGCTTCCTCCACCAAACTTGATAGCTCCTTCAATTTCTCGATCCGTTAGACCCCTTTTCCCTTGTTTCTTCCAGACCCATTTCCAGAACCCAGTCTATTGACTTTCGTCTCATCGCTACAAATCATCCGTTTCCACAGCATTATGTCTGTGTACAATACATTCCAGAATTGCAAGGGTTCAAGGGTTACATAGCATCATAAATCAATATAATGCTATGTAGCCCCGGCAGTGCTGGAAGTTCAGGACGGGTGCTGCGCTGCATGTCCGGAGTGTGACACTCGCTTGTGTGAAAACAGCATAACAATGCAGTTACATGACAAGAATCTGCATAACTAATTATATGCTAAATAGCTGTAAGTCCAGTTTATGTATGAGACAGCCTAGATGATTGTCTTTTAAATGATGGTAGTCTCACATTTGAAGCTTAAGGCTACTTTCACACTAGCGTTTTAAAATTCCGGTATTGAGTTCCGTCATAGGGGCTCAATACCGGAATAAAACGCTTCAGTTTTGTCCCCATTCATTGTCAGACTGGGCAATGAATGGGGCCCCCTCTTGCCCTCGGCCCTATAGCTTTCGCATGGTCTGCCACTATGGTAGTTATGCCCCTGTAATAAGGAATGTGCCACTAGGATAGGGCAGAGCAGTATACAGAACCCCAACATTTCTTTGTAAAATTGGTATTAGGGAAACTGCTGAATGCCCACGCTGCGCAGTAAATGGGGCTGATTTGCTTCATATGTTTTGGACTTGTTCCAGTTTACACACCTTCTGGGACGATGTCCTTCAGCTGATCGCTGAGGTAACACATGTCAGGTTGTCTCGAGAGCCAAAGGAGTGCCTGCTTGGGCTGCTGAGAGACTCTGAGAGCGGGGATGCTTTAGATATTTGTATACGTAGAATGTTATTCCAAGCCAGAGTTTTGATAGCTAAATATTGGTTAGATAGTCATCCGCCATCAAAGTCGGAATCTATATCAATAGGCTGAATGTGATTCTACGATGTGAACTAGGAATGTACTTGAAAAGAAAATGCCCAAAGAAATTTATCAAAATATGGCAGGGCTGGTTTGATTCACCAAGACTAGCCTCACACACCTTACGAAGTGAATTCGTTAAACTTCAACTTACAACATCTTAATGGTGGTTGTATAGAAGTAAGGTTAACCATTATGGCTGGGTCATGTCCGGGTGTCCTACTAGAAGATCTGGTAACCTGGATAGTGATATAGCTTTCTATGACAACATATATATTTGCACATGAGGAAATGGCGGGTAGTCTCTCTGTGGGGTTAGGGTGGTTGGGAGGGGTGGGGAAGGGTATGTTCAAATTGAGCTCTTATAGCTCTTACCCCAGTACCTCAGGACAGGAACGGGGAGAAAAAATAAAAATGTGTGATCTGTTTACTGTATACCTTATGCGCTTTTCCAGCATTGTATCTTTGAGTTATAACTTGAATGCAAATAAAAAATTTACTTGATTCAAAAAAAAAGATAGGGCAGAGCAGGACTACCAAAACCATAATAAATAGGCATGAATACTAAGTGAAAAACATAGAATAATTTAATATAATAAGTGTTTTACTAAGTGTATATGTAGGCAGACAGGTAGGCGCTGGCTGGAGCATTTAGCTGTCTTCGGCGTTCAATAGACCTACGCTGGATGGAGATAAGCGATCACTAGAGGTTTTTAGAAAGCATAATCTGCTGCCCAGAAACGATGCTTTCATTGACCGCACCAGCAATGCTTCACCTGATGCTCATTCATCTTCACACAGGGCAATTATCAGGAACATCATTCCTAGTAAATAATACTCCTTCCTGATATCTGCCCTGATCATTGTCCCTTGTAGAGGGGACTTAGGGTCTCAGAGTTGTTTTAGTTCAATACACTGGCATCACCCTCTGTGGTTGTCCCCTGTGGGTGCTGGTTATAGTAATCATCTGGTGCACATATAATAGAGCTCCACTAATAAAATATACCACTATAATGTTACAAAAGTACAGGTACTGCCTGCTTTCTTCATTGTTTCTTTTTGTACTTTTCGGGAAAAAAGTAGTTTTCTGAGATCCCCAAAAACTGAGTAGAAGGCTGAGAATTTGAATGTAGTCCAATCTGCAGGCAGTCTGCTTTATGGCTTTCTCAAATAGGTAGAGCACTGCCACATGGGGTGGACTTTATTAAAAATATATTCCCAAATACCTTTCATTAGTTAGAATGGCTCATTTTGTCTTGGAAACAATCATTAGGAGAAATAAAATGGCCGCTGTCCTATTAGTACACACAGAACCTGTCCTAATCACATAGCAAGATAAGTTACTCCACAACACTGAGGTAAAGAGCTGCCTCATGCTTTCTCTACTTGTCAGGGATTATGATCCTGAATACAGCTGATAAGATCTTTATCTGAATCTCTGTAGGAATGGAGTTCATGAGGAAACATGAAGTATATGTCTGGCAGATCACGGACCCATTCAAGTCAATGGGTCCACATCGCACCATGGATTGGACAAGGCCATTGCCAGTATATTGTGGATAGGTCGTTTACGGTCCGCAATACAGGCACGCGACCCTTTACGTTTGTCTGCATGAGCCTTAAGGATGACTTCACACTTCAGTCATTTGTTCATTTAAAGCCTCATGCACACGTTGCCGGCCATGGACCGTATTGCGCGGGCACCAGCAGCGTGCTCCCCGCATCACGGATGCGTACCCATTGACTTGAATGGGTCCGCAATACGGAGGCACAGAACCCCACGGAAGCACTATGGAGTACTTCATTGGTGTGTCTGTCCGTGTCTCCACACCGCAAAAAAAATAGAACTTATTCTAATTTTTTGACCGTGCAGACAGATCACAGACCCATTCTAGTTGAATAGGTCCCGATCTGTCCCGGCTGCCGCACTGATGTTGCCCTTGCATTGGGGACTGCAAATTGCGGTCCCCAATGCAGGGAACGGCTGTGTGCATGAGGTCTAAAGCTCATGCACACGACCGTTGTTTTAGTCCGCATCCAATCTGCATTTTATGGGCTGGATATTCCGTCTCGCTAAACCTTAGGCTAGGGCCAAATGACAATAAGTCGCACAACAAAAAAGATACAGCTACAATGCAACATTTCTTATAATGATAGTCAATGGTGTCACGCTGCGGCATGGTGCGACGCACACAAAAACCCAATTTGGACCTATTTTTTTGCGACTGTTGTGTCACAGTCGCAGCATGTCGCCTGTCACACCACCATTGGCTATCATTATAAAAAAATGTTGCCCAACCCTTAATGAACTGTGTGCAGTTAACAACCCCACCTAAAAAATTTCTACACACAATTGTATTAATTTTTGTTGCAATATTTTCCTAAACTGTGAAGCATTTTGCTTAGTAAATCTCCCCTAATTTTTTTTCTATTTAAATCCAAACTTAGTCTGCAAAGCTTGCAACTGTGGAACTACAGCTCCCAGCACCTGCAACAGAGATGCAGTTTCACATAGGCTGGAGAGCCATAGGTTGCAGAGAGAAAACAGCAGGAAGGAAAACCTAACCCCTGGCTAGTACGATGTGAGAGCTGGAGACCACCACCCTATAGTTCCCTCTTAACCACCAGCCTCTGTGAGGAGCTGTTGCTCCATTAGGGACAGTGGGTAATTGTACACATGTATGCAGCGGCTGACATCCCTTGCAGTAGTTCTCCGCTCTGTGTGTGACGTGCGCTTGTCCCCGGTCCCTGAGCTTTGTATATGTGTCTTGTAGCCGCACCCACAGCTCCGGGTTCTGCTCAGTCTCGTCTACTCCTTCGGCTGTGAGCACGTTGTCCGGGCGCAAGAGGTAAGTTCTCACACTCCTCAGTTTACCTCTAGTCCGGACTTCCCATGTACAGAGAGGTGTCATTATGTGCTGGGTGGTGAAGTGCACAGGAGAAGCCACATGTGTTAGTGGGGACTTCTAGGTGTGGCTGTGTGCAGCGCAGATGTTTCCAGCTGCCAGGCTGCTTTAAAAAAAATTTTATATTTTGAAACCAGGTTGCATGGTCTATAAATATAAAAATGATAAACTTTCCAGTTTTTGCACGTTTTTCGAGCATCCTCTGTGGTGAACATAGCCGCTCCAGATGTTAGCTGAAGGTCCTGGTGTTTTTGGCTGTAATGCGGTGTGCTGGAGATCCTGCTTGTTTTTCAGGTGTTTTCACATTTAACATACAAGACAAATGGTGTGAAGAAAACGCTAGTGGTCAGACACACTGGCCCAGATTTGTAGTTCTGACCTTTACGCTGTACCATTTTATACAGAAGGATGGAGCGGGTAATTGTTGGGAGGGAATGGTTCCTTCCTGATAATTCCCCGCTCCTCAGTGGAGGAGACCGCTATACTGACATGCAAGGATGAGAGATCGCTACTGCCATCGCTTGTCCTCATATAGGGTCATTTACTAAAATCGATATGTCAGTTTTTGCAAGACCCCCTTTTTGTGACTTCTTAAATGTCTGTGCCACCCTTAGGGGTGGGCGTGGTGGGGGCTGGGACACCGGCCCCACCAAATTTGTTACGTTAAAGCTTATATTACACTAACAGATTGTCTGCCAGATCATGGCTAATGAGCGTTCATCTAATCGTCTAACGTATAACCGTTGTATAATCGTCTAGTCGTATAACCATGGTCTGTCACCGGCAAACAACTAGACAGCATGGAGACGAGCAATGGCATTAGCAGCGGTCTTCTCCACTAACGAACAGACGATTAGCGGGAAGGAGCGCTTATCTCCCGATGATCGCTTGCTGTATCTGCTACTGCAGGGATACCCTGTAAAACTACAACTCCCACCACACCCTGCTGTAGGCTGTCTGGGCATGCTGAGAGTTGTAGTTTTGCATCAGCTAGAGGGCCGCAGGTGGGACATCCCTGTGCTAGTGTAATACAAGTTTTATACTTGGAACAGGCTTAAATGTTGGCGATAACCTACTCGGCTTAGGGAGTGGAGTGGTGTCAGGCATACGGACTGCTTGAGGATGGGCCTCGTCATAAATTAGGCCCGTTCTCCAGTAGTCTGTTGAGTTGCGCCACATTTGGCTTAAAGGGGTTGTCTCACTTCAGTAAGTGGCATTTATCATGTAGAGAAAGCTAATACAAGACACTTACTAATGTATTGTGACTGTCCATATTGCTTCCTTGGCTGGCTTCATTCATTTTTCCATCACATTATACACTGCTCGTTTCTACGGTTACGACCACCCGGCAATCCATCAGTGGTGGTCGTACTTGCACACTATAGGAAAAAGCACCAGCCTATGTGCGCTCCCATGGTCACGGCCACCAGAGAGGCTGACGCTTTTTCCTATAGTGTGCAAGCACGACCACCACTAATGGATTGCAGTGTATAATGTGATGGACAAATAAATCCAGCCAGCAAAGGAAGCAATATGGTCAATCACAATACATTAGTAAGTGCCTTGTATTAACTTTCTCTACATGATAAATGCCACTTACTGAAGTGAGACAACCCCTTTAATTTCAGCTCGCTTCCGCCACCAGTCTTAGTGAATATGAACCTGTCTTACAAGAAAACGATCACTAGATGTCAGACTGAAACCAAAAAAGAAAAGCCTGATTCATTAACCCCTTCGATACCGGCATCGTGCATGCAGCTGTTTCAAACAGAAGAGACCCGATTGCGGTCATTAAAACCTCACGTGTGCGCATAATTAATCCGTCCAATCCTTGTCCTTGTATAAACTTAAAACCATGTATGTAAAAGCAGAAAAGGAAGATACACGCAAATAGGAGCAGATCATGTCTGTGATTTAGTCCCTTTGGAATTCTGCAGTTTAACATAAAAATCCAATAGGATTCACGATTCAATTCCTTTCTATGCAAGTCACCTCCCCTGCAGGGGTTATAGACCCTTTCAATGCACTGCATCTACCTGTTGTGGCTTGTGTTCTTGTACTTTTAGAGTATACCGAATGAAAATTGGATTTTAACATCGGACAACAGTGCTGGAGGATTCACTCTTCAATATTAATACTCTATATTACTATTTTACGCACAAAAATCAGCACAGGAAAAAAAAATGCTTGAAATCTGTGACTTGTACAGGTAGCCTAAGGCCAGACTCAGGTGAGAGTTCAATGTGAGAAACTTGCAACGTGTGTAAGCGTGACTTCCAGTTTGACCGTTGTAAGGCTATTTTCACAGGCAGGCTGTTCTCCACACAGACCCCATTCACTATAATGAGGGCGGGCAGGAGTTCCGGCTGCAGCACCACATACATGCCCTGAGGAGGCTGAATAAAACTATGACATGTAGTTTTATTCCGGCTGCCTCTCGGCATGTTTGCTGGCCCGCCCTCATTATAGCGAATGGGGCCGGAGTGGAGTTTCGGCAGCACGGATCCGGCAGGCTGGTCACCTGCTGGAGAAGGCTTCTGCTAGTGTGAAACTAGTCTAAGCCAAAATCGGGAGTGGGTCCAAAACCCTGAATTGACACAAATATTTCTATTATACCTTTTCTCTTTCAGTTCCACTCCTGATTTTGGTTTACAAATACGGACTGTGTAAAACAGCAGTAAGGTCCGGTTCACATAGTAGTTTTTTGGAGGAGTTTTTTTTTCAGCCAAAACCAGAAGCAGATTTGAAAGAAATTGTAAATATAAAGGAAGCACTGATGCTTCTCGTTTATGCCGGATCCACTTCTGGCTTTGGCTGAATCTGCCTCAATTCATCCTGCTAAAAAATCTGGGGAAGATTTATCAAAACTGGTGTAAAGGAAAACCGGATTAGTTGCCCATAGCAACCAATCAGATTCGACTTTTCATTTTCTAAAAGGTGGAATCTGATTGGTTCTAATGGCAACTAAGCCTCTTTTCCTTCACGCCAGGTTTGATAAATCTCCCTCTCTGTGTAAACCTACCTTTAGACCCCTTTCAGACGATGGAGTGTGGCACCCGGCCTGACCTCCCAGAACTGACAGGGTCTTGCAGCATTATACTGATTTATGATACTATGTAACCCTTACAGTTCTGGAATGTATTAGATGACACTGACGTAATGCTGTAATACATTCCTGTAAGGGTTAAATAGCATCATAAATCAGTATAATGCTGTGTGACCCTGGGAGTTCAGGCCGGGGGCTGGGCTGCGAGTTTGCAGCGAGACACTTGCTTGTCTGAAAGGGGCCTTAGGGTGTGTCCACAAGGAACTGAAATGCTGAGGCAAAGTGGGTAACATTTCAGAAATCTCGTCCACGTGTTGCAAAAACAAATCTGAAAAATGCAAATCCACAAGGAAATCTGCATGTAATTCACGGATTTTAGTGCAGCTCTGCTGTAAATGCCACCGCAGATCTTCCAATGCATTTTACATGTGGACATACCCCAACACTTTGATAAATATGTGGACTCCTGCATGTAACGTAGTACAGTACCAGCGGTCCGCAGCACTGGGCCCTTACGTTACGTACTGCACGAGCCCTTAGCCGGACATGAGGTAACGCCAGGAAAAGTGGCCGACATGTCTAGCAAGTTTCAGTCTTTTCATGTTAAAAGCTGTTCTATTTTTTTGTGGTGCGGAACGTAGCTTGCGGATCACAGACCCATTCAAGTGAATGGGCCTACATTTGCTATTTGCGGTCCACGGTTTGGGCACGGGGCACACACGCTCGTGTAAATGAGGAGACGGGTCCTCTTTACGGCCAGGTCCACACAGGATGGAATCCACAGCGACCTCTTTCGTGCACTGGTATACTGTCTTGGTCTGCAGTGATCCGGGGCCAGACTCTTTATTTGGATGAATTGAGTAGAATAATAATTTCATCACTTAGTATTCCCTGCCGCAGACCAGGCTTTCTCCTCTTTATAGACTTCCGCCTGTGTCTGAATCCCGTTCTGACCATAAGTGGAGAAGTAATGTGATATGTGCCTGGCAGCCGTCCACAGCATGTCCTGTAATAGGGACTTATAACTAGAATACATGCTATTGTCTCTTTATAGAAGGCTAAAAACAGGAGGTAATATGCCTCCCTAAATAATCCCCGGTCTTATAATGTAATCATATCATGTGATCCGGAACAGAGGGGAGATTGTCAGCTTCGAAACGTAGTCCACCTATCTGAAAACTGGTAAGTAGTGGAAGCTAGGCATCAGTGGTGGACTGGGCTATCACATTGTGCCCACGTCACCATCATAGCCATCACCCATATCAACCAGTCAGGGGCCTCTAAAAATGGAGGGCCGCAAGCTGATTAGTCAGTGTCCAGAGGGACCAGAAGAAGCAGAGACCAGTGAGGAACTGAGCCGTTTTGGAACAGGAGATGTGGGGCGTTCGTGGAGGTTACTATGACTTATGTTTTTTTTTTTTTTTTGTTTTATGCCACTTTGAGTATTTAACCTATAAGCATGAGGTGTCCACTTGATCAGCTGATTTCGGGTGGGACTGGCCAACCATCTAATGTGTACGGTGGACTCAGAATCCTCCCTCCTCCCACAACAGATGTTAGGTAGAAAAGGGTTGGGCCTACATGCACAGTCCCCCCTCCCCCGCATACCGATGTGTATGGGGGAGGGGTGAGCTAGTCGGCCTACAGCAATGTCCTGTGTATGGCCATTCTTATCCTACTAATGCCTCTGTGATCTGCCAGCGCTTCCTGTTTGAAGTTGGTGGCCGATTTGTAGATAAGATATTTAGTAGGACAGTAATTAGGACATTCTTTGAATGGTTTAATGGCATTGATTTGGAGCCAGTGATTATGCTGAGCTTTATGACATAGCGTCTCTAATGAGAACCTGCGGCCTGAAGATATTGGGGCACATAGTCCACAGAACTGATGCTCCTATTCATGAATGTCATGTTCTGATGACCTGTTGCTGCGGCTTCTCGTGCAGACACAGTTTTATTGCTTGCACCATATAAAGTGTTGAGTCTTTTTTTGAGCAATGCATTAAACAGACCGAAAATAGGAAAAACGCGGGCACTAGAGGTGATGTAGTAGTTGTAACACACACGGGGCCACTTCACCTCAGGCAACATCCTACCCTGATTCAGCAGCTTACAGGCTCTTTGAATGAGACTTCTCCAACATGGCGGCGGATCGTGCTGTCTAATCACCCTCTGCTGCCGGCAAATAATGACCCCGTCTAGTGGCAGTGCAGTGTAATTACAGCTTCCCCTTCTGATCACTTGAATGAGCCAAACAGTTGGCGTGCTGTTCAACACTGAAGAGGTCCAGCGCTCGCACTTTAAACAGCGGCGGTGCCAAAATAATTTTTCTGGACAACTTATCCCTAAATCATAATTTTCTACGGACAAAAATGAATCCATGTCTATAGCTCCATATAATGATAAGAACTCATAACCAGCATTTAATGTGAGCTGTAAAACCTTGAAAATTACCACCGAAATAATCTAGTCAAATACCACCAGCCTAAAAAAAAATCATGGACACATCTATTTTTTTCATGGACTCAGGAAAAAGTCACCTATTTTTATGGACTGTCCAGAAATTTCTGGACATTTGGCAACCCTGACCCCACCGATCTGATATTGATGACCTACCCGACGGATATCAATATCCTGAAACCACACAACCTCTTTAAGAGTTTGTTTTTTCATGCACTGTATGGACTGCACTAATGATGTAATGTGACTCAAGTGATTCCTCCCTTTTGCCCAGAGAGGAAGTTTCCTGAGGTCACATTGACAATGGCAGGTTTTCATCCTGAAAAGCAGAAGTCCCATGATTCAGATGTGTTGTGACTAGAGATGAGTGAGGTATTTTTTTTACAGAAAAAAAAAATTGTTTTGCAACAAATAACTTTGGCACCAAGCACATTCCTTTGTAAGTAGTGGGTGCAATGACAGAGAAAGGTGATTGTGCCACTTCCTGTCATTGTACCCCTCAGATGCTGCCTTCATACACTTTGTGTCTTCGATTCCCTCAAAACTAGTTGTGACATGGAACGTTATACATGGTGGCCCACGAAAAAGTAACCCGCCTCCAGCAATCGTAAGATGAGATGAGCAGGTGGATTGTTTTTTTTTTTTTTTGTTTAATCACCCACAAATCACAAAAGATGCTGAAAGTGGCCCCCGTTCACATCTATGCATCTTTGGGCACATCGGGTTATGTTGGCTGATATTGATTACAGCTCTTCAGTGATGCTGCGGATAGTGGTTGAGATGTTTTCCTTGAGTTCATCCAGGGAATGTGGATTGTTAGTTGACACTTTCACCAAAGACAAAAATCGCACATGGACAAGTCTGGGGAACGTGGTGGCCATAACCACTTGCTCATAGTTTACTCCTCCATAAACAGTTCATGAACCCGTTCCAGTGAGTTCTGTGAGGCGTGACATGTTGCCCCATCTTGTTGGAAAAAGCAGGACATTTTTTCTTCTGGTGTTAGTTGGTTCTAAAACTGTTCAAAGATGTCCAGGTAAATTGTATTCACAGTTGATTTGTGTTCCTCACACTGCGCACTAAATGTCAACTTTCTAATCCTGAAGTTTGGTTGATCTGGAGATATTGTAGGCGGGCCATCTTGTATGTTACCTTTCTTTCAATTTTATAGATTCAGATGTTATTGAATGACACCATTTCCATTTTGTATTTAGTTTTGATCAGTCTGTGGCTAATATGACATTTGAAAGAATCTATGGGAGAGAGTTAAAAGAAAAAAACTGGTGAAAAGAAAAACCAGCTTAATTGCACATAGCAACCAATCAGATTCCATCGTTCATGTAAGGTGGAATCTGATTGGTTTCTATTAGTTCTTATGCTGTCCTCACCACAGTCCTTCTTTCTGCTCTGGGGGACTGGGTGTCTGTGTTAGCTGTTGGGTCTTAGCAGACCCAGATCAGCTGTTTGCAGTTAGGCTGTACAACCTCTGTCAGCCCCAGTTACAGGAGAAATCAGTCCCCAATGTCTTGTCTGACCTTATGGGGCACCCAAAATGTACAATAAAGACAAGAAATTGTTTAAAAATGTTGCGCATAGCAGCTTCTAGCCTCGCCCCTAGCAAATGTAACCTACACATCCCCTATATCAAAATGAGTGTTATTTATAAAGTATTTCAGTTGCACATTGTGCCAGTAACACACAAAAAATACTTTTCCAGAAGCAGAACTCGGTGCACACCCTTTATGAGTCATAAAGAAAACGTGTGTCTTGGAAGACTAAGATTTGTTTAAGGAGTTAGAAAAATGACTTCACTGCTCGGGGTCATGTGGATTAGGAATGTCTGTACTATCACATTCTCTGACAGACACTCCATATATATCCCTCGTCTCTCGAGTCAGTCCTCCCACTGCTTCCCATAAATATCGGGACTGCTGGTATAACCCAGCTCTGCATCGTGTGTACTGGTCAGAAATCCCTTACATACATGATAACTGTGGGTGGATGTGAACATTGATATAATCTCATACCTCAGCTGCCTGTAAACCTTCAGAAGCTGTTGGCTGAAAGCTTGCTCAGCAGACAGCAGTTCCTTCCGAATCCCACACACTTGCATGCTCGGCCAGAGACGGCTGACTTTTTTGTTTTTTGTTTTTTTTATGTACATTACCAAAATAAAATAAGTCTCAGGCTGACGTGCTTTTGGCCAAACACATGTTCAGCTCACAGTTGCTTCTCAGCCATGAAAGAAGCTCTAAATAGAGGGGGTCCCATACTCCTCTGCTGGCTAGAGTGGAGAGTGGTTATAAAGAGTGTCTCCTGCTCTGGAGGACCTGCCCTGTCCTATATTACACAAGCAATCCATTGATGTGAATGGGGACCATGTAATGCTTAATTTCCCCCATGGTGGTGCTGTAGTGAAATTAAATACTTGCTGCCTGGTTTACTCCCAGATTACAGGGGGACACTGTGATCGTCTCATTGTCAGGGGACCTTCTAACGCCGTACCACAGGCTAGACCCGAGTCCTCCTTCCAGCTGCAGGATTAAACTTACAGATTTGGGTGTGCATCTGTTGCGCTTGGCTGTTTTGTCTTCCCCTGGCATTGAGACAAGCGGAAAGGAGAGGGAGAATATGTCTAGTCATAAAGTTTCTGATGGTGTGCCAAAAAATACGTTATTCCTGGGCTTACTGCAGTGTTGGGAGCGTGTTCCTTTAGCCTGCCTGACATGTCCAATTCAGAGCTGATAAACCATGAGGGCCCTGTAAGTACATCAGTCCCACCAGTCTGTCAGTAAGTACATCTACTCACTGCGCACATTGGAATTGCAGGCTGAGGGCAGGAAGTGCCCCACCTTGGTTTGGCTGCTCTTTGCTGCAGTTGTACTTTTATTATAGGTGACCTCATACTATAAAGTGCACAGGAGACGGCTGTGACTCACTTTCCAGCGCTGCGAAAATATGTTCTTATGTTATCTTTAACTCTGTCTGAAAATGGAGGTTTCAGGTTCAGTTACCAGCTCCCGAAAGACACGGCACAGTTACTAAGAAATGTGGTACTTTTGTGGTGTGGTTTTAGCAAAGCCCTATTAGCGTATATCGCACACCATTATTGTGGCTCCGTTTTGCAGCTTTGAAGCTATAATAGGGCTGACATGGTTCATAAGGGCTGTATTGTACTTCCATATCCCTCACAGTTCACTCTGTATAGATGTCTTCTCCTTCCCACGCATTCTTTCTACGGTCAAATGTTTCCATATACGCAGCACTGTGCTGTGTTTAAAGGGGTGTTCCAAGATTTTTATTTTTTTTTTGTGAGGGTCTGACACCCAGGACCCCCGCCGATCAGGTGTTTGAGAGGGCAGTGGCGCTTCTGTGAGTGCCACGGCCTTCTCTGTGCTTTTCCTAGGCCAGTGATGTCATGTTCGTCAGTCACGTGGCCTAGCAGGCGCAGCTCAACCCCATTGAAGTGCAATACCAAGCATAGCCACAGTACAATGTATAGCGCTGTGTTTGGTGAGACGTGAGAAGGCAGCAGCGCTCAGGAGTGCCGCTGCCTTCTCAAACAGCTGATCGATGGGGGTCCCGGGTGTTGGACTTCCACCATCAGATGCTGATGACCTCCAGAGGATAGGTCATCAGTAAATAGGTGTATTTGCTTTGTCTATCTTTCTTTTCCTGACTGTTTATTAGAGGTCTCACAGCACTTTCTGTATTAGACTAGACGTATTGTTGTTAGTCTGACCTCTGGTGGTTCTTTTTCAGGATGATGGGTTCATGTTCTCTAAGACTGGTCTAATTGGTATGCGCATGAAAATGTTGCTCAAGTGAGCTGAAAGTAGCCACACGTCTCCATGAAACGGCAAAATGTGGCTCAACGAACCACTTAAAACAGATGTAGAAAAGTTTGCCAGTCCCGGAGTGAAGTAGAAAATAGACTGTTCTTGTGACTAATTCAGGTGCAGTATAAGGCACCCCTACATGAGTTGGTCGCAAAATAGGTGCAAAAATTAGAAAACTTCTGAAGTAGTCTAAAAAATCAAAACATGTGAACAAGGCGCAAATGTCTCCAAAACAGGCGCATTTTCAGTGGTAAATGTGACTGGAAAAGTAAGCCAGTCTAAAACTGCATTTTTACGTCTTAAAACAGCCACAGACACTACATAAATGTGCCCCAGTATGAGAAATACTGAGAATGAGAGAGATCCTTCAAGTCTTCAGGATTGCTTTGTCACCTTTTTTTAAAAAAAAAAAATGCTGTTCTAGATGCTACAGGAAATATTTGGCGCAATGGTGTTTTCTATATAGGCAAAAATGCCTCAGTAAACACTGATCATGTCAGGGTTTTTTACTTTTTTAGCCCAAAATTGCCAGGACAAAAACTGTGTGTGAAGGAATCCTTAGGCCTCATTCACATTTTCTTGTCGGTTTTATGTCCATGAAATATCCATCTGTGTTTCATCTGTGAAGAATCCGAGTTTAGCCAAGGTGTTCGGAACATTGCTTGCCAATGGTTCTTGAAAAACCACAAAACATGGCTGCCATCTGTTTTTCACGGCCCCACAGACTTGTGGGTGTGTTTGGTCCACAGAGTGCTGCATGTCTCTGTGATTCTTCCTTGACTTATGGTCAGTTGAAAGCCACTGATGTGTCAACAAACACATTAAGATCAATGGGTACTTGCGCTGTCCGTGAAGTGTGAACGAGGCCTTAGAATACTGTATTTTTCTTCCTATAAGATGCAGCGGCGCATAAGACACACCTCGTTTTTAGAGGAGGACAACAGGAAAAAAATTATTTTCATTAGACCAGCAATCGACCTTCAGTGTTAAGAATACCCTCAATCAGACCTCAGATCAGATGCCAATGTGAATGACCCCCAATAAGACCTCAGGTAAGAGCCCCAGACTTGAGATGAGACCCCAGATGAGATGCCTCAGATCAGCCCCCTGCCTCTTTTTTTCAGCCTCCAGCCTCAGATCACATAAAATAAAAAATCCACTTACCTCTCCTGCACCGGGCACTCCTTACCTCCAGTGCTCCCTCTCTTCTTCCTACCATCGGCTGTGCTGTGACCCGATGCACACAGTGTGAGGTCAAAGCGCCCTCACCCTGTACACTGCCGACAGCCGAGGACCAGGAAGCAGTGAGTACAGAGCCCGGGGAGCACTGCATTCAGCGCTTCCTGGTCTTCTGGTACTAATGAGCACTTCCATAATGGAAGCTCTCATTAATATTCATAAGATGCAGTGACAAAAATGTATCTTATGGGGCGAAAAATACGGTATATTCACACAACTGCTATAGAAACTTTGGGGACAGAAAATGATTTCCATTCTCCAGTCGCAGACATTTCTACAACAAATCTGCCACGTGTGAATATACTTTTATTTTCCACAGCAGAATTGTGTGTGGAAAATCTGCAGACCTTTAGAGTAAAGTGGATGAGAGAGGTTTTCATACATTCCCTGGCATGGTCTGGGAAATTTCTACAGTGGAATTCGTACGACACTTGACCTGCAGTGTGGATTTTATATTTGCAGTGCAGAAGGTGAAATCCATTTGAAATGCACAGCTAAACCTATGGTAAGATCCAGGTGTAATTCATGTGGAATTTGCCACAGATTGTCTACCCCAAAATACGCCCCGTTATGTTTTTCAATGGATTTGTGACAATTTGATGTTTTGGGTCTAAATTGGTGGCTCACATTTTAATCCAAGCCATGGCACTGGCGAGTTATGGATTCGGATACAACTAAACGGTGCGGCCATATCGCGTTCATCCATGGCAGCCAATGGCCACACGATTTTACTGCATAGTCGTGCAGCCATTGGATGCTGCAGGTGGGCGTGGCTTGAATACATGCAGCGACACTGAGTAATTGGGAAGACAAAAAGTGTACTACTCTTTCTCTGCCCCCTCTATTGGGGATACAGGTATTTCTAGCAGATCTTTCTCTTTCTGTAGTTGTGCACGGATGTACAGGGTGGGCCATTTATATGGATTCACCTTAATAAAATGGGAATGGTTGGTGATATTGGCTTCCTGTTTGTGGCACATTAGCATATGGGAGGGGGGAAACTTTTCAATATGGGTGGTGACCATGGCATCCATTTTGAAGTCAGCCATTTTGGATCCAACTTTAGTTTTTTTCAATGGGAAGAGGGTCATGTGACACATCAAACTTATTGAGAATTTCACAAGAAAAACAATGGTGTGCTTGGTTTTAACGTAACTTTATTCTTTCATGAGTTATTTACAAGTTTCTGACCGCTTATAAAATGTGTTCAAAGTGCTGCCCATTGTGTTGGATTGTCAATGCAATCCTCTTCTTCCACTCTTCACACACTGATAGCAACACTGCAGAAGAAATGCTAGCATAGGCTTCCAGTATCCGTAGTTTCAGGTGCTGCACATCTCGTATCTTCACAGCATAGACAATTGCCTTCAGATGACCCCAAAGATAAAAGTCTAAGGGGGTCAGATCGGGAGACCTTAGGGCCATTCAACTGGCCCACGATGACCAATCCACTTTCCAGGAAACTGTTCATCTAGGAATGCTCGGACCTGACACCCATAATGTGGTTGTGCACCATCCTGCAGGAAAAACTCAGGGAACGTGCCAGCTTCAGTGCATAAAGAGGGAAACACATCATCATGTAGCAGTTGAATGGCCCCCAAGGTCTCCCGATCTGACCCCCTTAGACTTTTATGTTTGGGGTCATCTGAAGGCAATTGTCTATGCCGTGAAGATACGAGATGTGCAGCACCTGAAACTACGGATACTGGAAGCCTGTGCTAGCATTTCTTCTTCGGTGTTGCTATCAGTGTGTGAAGAGTGGGAGAAGAGGGTTGCATTGACAATCCAACACAATAGGCAGCACTTTGAACACATTTTATAAGTGGTCAGAAACTTGTAAATAACTCATGAAAGAATAAAGTTACGTTAAAATCAAACACACCATTGTTTTTCTTGTGAAATTCTCAATAAGTTTGATGTCACATGACCCTCTTCCCATTAAAAAAAACTAAAGTTGGATCCAAAATGGCCGACTTCAAAATGGACGCCATGGTCACCACCCATCTTGAAAAGTTTCCCCCCTCCCATATACTAATGTGCCACAAACAGGTGTATCCATATAAATGGCCCACCCTGTATATTGTTGCATGGGGTTAACCCAAACTACACGGCAATATCAAGTAGCTGTCGATAAGGACCGCCCACTGGACTCCTAAGCCTAGAATGAGCAGAGATTTAAATGAAGGCATTTAATAAAATGAGCGCAGTGTTTTGATTGGTTACTGTGGGCTGCACTTTCAGTTCTTGTCTACTGGTAGCATCTTCTACCGGTAGCAAAAAAAAATCCATGCTATCAGCGAGGATGCTGTCATTGCTATGCCTGTCCCTTCTTTCACAGAAAGCCAGAAAAAAACCTAAAAGGCAGCGGGTGAGTGATGATTCTTTTCATCCTACAGGTTCATTTTGCTGCATGGATCACCAGGAATACTAGCACATTTATCAATGTGAATATAGTATCCCAGTCGTATGGAAGATGGGGTGTGTTACACGGAATCCTTCACTAATGAGTGATCACAAGTAGAATTCTGCTGCCTTATAAGGCCACGCTCCCTGCGAGCCTGGCAGGGCGCCACACAATTGACTCACTCTATTACCATGTAACGCAGGCTGCTGCATATGTTTACATGTCACTAATGTGCTGGACTTCCTTCCCAATGGGAACTTTGGCAGTGTGAGCATCATTTGTGTATACTATCAGTCGCTAAACATTGAAGTTCTGGCTTAGGTCAGTGTGTATTAAGCCTTATTACAGAGGACCTGTCACATTATTAAAAACGGGAATGGTTTATATGGGCTAAACAGCACTGTTTTCTTGAGCGTGGCATTGTTCGTTTTATCCACCTGCAAGACCCTGGCCATTCTTGAAATATGTGCCCCCTAAACCCGATATGCAGTTCTGAATTGATTAGCCATAGAGTTGAAAACTACTTCACTTCCTAGCAAGAGTAAGTTTCTTCCCCACTCCCATTCTATCCATTCATCGCGGACAGTACCAGAGTGGCCTGCTGCAGCAGGATCTCACGAGACCACACTGCATGTTATCCAAAGCCAGGACATCTACTCACTCACACAGACTAGAGTGAGACTTTACCATCTCCACTGCTGTCATGTACATAAGAGCCTGAAGCTCAGCCAGTCGTTAGTATATAGAGTAGTCTCCTAAGATTTTCTATACCTTGAAAGATCAAGCCACCATAATACTTCCCCTGCTTGCAGAGAAGCAAAGTGGTTGCCACCTCCATGGCTAACAGCACTTCAAATTTGCATATCGGGCACCTTGAAGAGCATCATTTAGCATGATCAACCCTATTAAACCAAGCACACTGCATGGTAGGGTTGATCATGTTGGTTTAAACGTTACCTTGTTTATGTCTGTACCATGCACCGTTCCACAGAAAACGGCATTATTTATATGCTAATTAGCCAGTGGGAGCACTGAGGGAACAACCAAAGCTCTTGGAGGACCAGTTTGTGAAAACCTGTGCAACCTTAGCCACTCCCCTTTCCCCTGAATTGACAGGGCAGTATATCTCAGGGGAAGGGGGGAGTGGCTAAGGCTTCAGGGATGTTCAGACTGGTGCTCCAAGGGCTTTGGCTGACCCCTCAGTAGTCCCACTAGATAATTGGCATATTAATAAAAATGCAGTGTGCCTGGTTTAACAGGGTTGACCGTGCTGACAGATGCTCCGAGTTTAGGGGGACATATTTCAAGAATGGGGGACACAGGCAGATAAAGGAAACTACTGACAGACTCCCCTAAACACCTGATTCTTTTGTTTTCAAAGGAGAATAGTTGCCTCCCTTATTGAAAACACTTTCCTGCTTGGTCAAGGAGCGTGCGTGTATATTGGGGAGCCGGGAAGAAAGCTTGTTACTGTCACAGGTTGACAGAATATGGGCACCTTTGACAGTAAATAAGAATTCTGAATAGGCAGCCCATATAACTGCCTTTAAAGTAGATGAAAAGGTGTACAATAGATGTACTTTCTGCCCATAGAAATGTGTGTGTTAGCTAAATAATGTATGTCTGTACAGTCAACCCTACGGTTATAGAAAGTGAAATATCATAAGATACCTTAATTTAATGCCACTGCTATGGTAATGATTCTGACACTCTATACTCAACTATATATATTGAGAAAAAAAAAAGTCAAAGGTTTGTGATGCCACCGTTCAATGCTACATTTCCCCTGCAGTAGCTTCTGTCTGGCCAGATGTGCCTTTCCCTGGGATAACCGCAGAACATGGCTTCAATTTGTCATAACATGAGAAAACAACTGTAAAATTCTGCTGATAATGTGATCGCGGTATCTGGCTTATTATAAGACCTCATGCACACAACCATATTTTTGGTCCTGATCTTATGGGGATCCATTCATTTCAATGGGGTCGCAAAACAATCGGACCGCACTCTGTGCAAAGTCCTGCAAAATAGACTAGAACATGTCCTATACTTGTCCGTTTTGCGAACAGGAATAGGACGTTTCGATTGAAGGTGAAAAAGAAAATGGCGAATCTGCAGTTTGCAGACCACAAAACACCTATAGTCGAATGCATGAGGCCTTTAAGGGCGTACTAAAAAGTATTCATACTGAAAGCGTATAGGGGGAGATTTGACAAAACTGGCTTAGTTACCCATAGCAACCGATCAGATTCCACCTTCCAGTTAACAAAGGAGCTCTGAAAAGTGAAAGTTGGAATCTGATTGGTTGCTGTGGGCAACTAGGGCAGTTCTACTTTACACCAGTTCTGATGAATTTCCGCCAGTAGACTGTAAGTACTATTTACTGATTATATAGCGCATATGCTGTGTGCTGTATCAGTATAGAATATATTCTATGTAAATGTTGTGCTGTGTCTGTAGAATATATGAAGGCTACTGCCATGTAGACCTACTCAGACCTGATAGCTCGACTCTAGAATGAACTGACTCTTACTAGTTTGGGGATCATTTTTCTAGTTGAGATCCTCTATTCGTAGTCCCTTTCATCTGTTGCTGTGTAGTAATCATTTGTGTTTTCTTTTGGTAGGTACATCAACCATGCCAGTCCAAAAGAGGACCGTGGTGGTGGGCAACACCCAGACCTTAAGGTCACCTGTTGGAATTGTGCGCATTCTTGCAGCCATCTTTGCCTGTGTTACCTTCAGCTTGGTTGTCCACAATGGAATTTGGAGTGGCCGAATTGGAGATTTGTGCATGTTCTCCTGGTGTTTCTGTTTCGTCGTTACAATAATAATCATCATTGTGGAATTCGCCGGAGTTCAGAACCGGATGCCGGTGTCCTGGAAGAACTTCCCAATCACTTTTGCGATGTTTGCTGTCCTGATGTGCCTGTCTGCCTCCATCCTTTACCCCCTCTACTTTCTGGAAGACAAAAGCTATGGCGGTAATCGGCGCACCTATGAAATCGTGGCCACCGTGTTTTCCTGCCTTACCACTTTGGCTTACATCATTGAAGTGTCCTTGACCAGAGCTCAGCCAGGAGAAGTTTCCGGTTACATGGCGACTGTTCCTGGACTTCTGAAAGTCATAGAAAGCTACATTGCCTGTGTCATTTTTGTCTTTATTTCAGACCCGCCTCTGTATAATTCCCATGAGGCACTGAAATGGTGTTTGTCAGTTTACTGTATCTGTTTTATCATTTCTGTTCTGGTCATTATTATGTGTGTCGGAGAGTGCACCAGCTGGTTGCCCATTGCTTTTGAGAAGTTCCTCAGTGCTTACGCACTCCTTGCAGTCCTCCTTTATGTTACTGCCTTGATCATCTGGCCCATCTACAAGTTTGATTCCAAGCACGGTGGTGAGAGTGGAAGGCCTAGTTACTGCAGTGGTTCTGGTCGATACGGACTATGTCCTTATGATAAATGTATCGCCATTGCTGTTCTGACCGGTGTCAATCTTTTAGTTTACATTAGTGATCTGGTGCATTCTGCAAGACTTATTTTCATCACAGTTTATTAAAAGATCAGGGTTTCATCCAGCCCTCTTCATGCTTGCTGTAATAATTCCAGAAAAGAACACTTTTTGTCTGAAAGTCAGCTACTTTACGTTATATAGCATATATCGATGTGAAGGTTTTGTGTTTTTATGATTTTTTTTTTTTTTAACAAGGGATCATGTGACCTAATTCCAGTCAGAAGGTCATCCTGATGTCCTCACTCTCCACACTGCATCTTCTCGCACAAGTTTCAATGTACTGCACTAGTTTAAGATGACCATTAAGCTGTCTTTCAGTGGGTTACGAGTTTTGCTTCTTCTGGTCATGTAGAACACAGTTAATCACAGACCTTAGGCACTTTTTTTCCCAAAAAATCATTTTATTGTACACGCGTAATGGCTTTTGAAAGACAATTGTGTTTTACTTCTTAAAGGGCATCTGTCGGCAGATTTGTAGCTATGACACTGTCTGACCTGTTACATGTACACTTGGCAGCTGAAGACATTTGTGTTTGTCCCATGTTCATATGTGTAGCATTACTGAGAAAAATTATGTTTTAATATATTCAAGTGAGTCTCTAGGAGCAACGGGGCGTTGTCGTTACACCTGAAGGCACCGCTCTCTCTGCACCTGCCGCGTCCTCTCCACTTTCATTGACAGGGCCAGTTGTGATGACATTTTCATTGCCTTGTCCTGTCAGTCAAAGTGAAGAGGACGTGGCAGTTGTAGAGAGAGCAGAGCCTCTAGGAGTAATGGTAACTCCCCAGTTGCTCCTAAAGTCTCATTTGCATATATTAAAAATTTTCATTTTTCGAAACATGAACATGGGACCTACACATATAACTTCAGCTGCTGAGCGGACATGCAACAGGTCAGCCAGTTTCATGGGTACAAATCGACTGACAGACGCCCATTTATGACCATTATTCAATTCATTGATGGGTCACTGAGCTTTCAAAAAACCTTTATACTCTGTCATAAAGACAAGTTTTGATCGGTGGGAATCACCGATCGTGAGAACAAGGAGAGAGAAGCCCATGCGTATTGCGCTCTTTCCTCACTGCCAGAGATGAGCCCAATAGAAGTCGATGGGACCATCTTGATTCCGTCCTTTGCAGTGAGGAGGGAGAGCGCACTATGTGAGCGCTTCTTTCCTCCTTCTAGTGATTTATGGGGGTCTCAGCACTCAGACCCCCACAGATCAAAACCTTTGTAAGACTTCTGAAAAGTTTTTGGAAAACTCAGTGACCCATTAATCATGCCAAGTGTTCTTGAACGGGAAATGTAAAAACTGCCAATGTAATATAAAAGGAGTCGTCCAGTGAATAAAAATTGGCTTCGGTATCAGAGTGGGTTAAAAAAATAAAAGTAGCGATCCCCATCGCTGCCCAGGTCCTTACTTCCTGGCCGTGTATCACTGGAATGGAAAATTGTAAGGAGGTATCCTGCCTAAACCCTTCTGCCTGGTCATTACGACCTCAGTGCCCATATGAACAAGTGCCATGATCACCCATATTAAAACTCTATTGTTTGTAATATGGGACTTTCATTAATTTACCAAAGAAAATTGGTTTTCATTTTTTTTTGCATTACAGCTTGAGCTTTGAGAAAAAAGCTGTTGTATTATACATTTATACATGTATATTAATGCAGATGATTATTGTAGAGCAGTTTTAGATAAAAGTATTCGAATGGATCACAAACATCCTACTTATTTTTCTGAGATCAAGTTACTTCATTTTATATTAGACTGTGTGACGTTTTACACATATATTAGGTATGTAAATGAGCTCTACTCCAGAAGGCAGCACACTGTTTCTCTACTGCCACCTATTGGAGGTACATGCAGTTGCCTTTTGTCTGACCCATAGAAGAGCCTTGAAACACATCTTGGGACTTTAGAATGAAGAACGAAGGGCTCATGCACATGGCCGTTGCCGTTTTTGCAATCTGCAAATTGTGGATCCACGAAACACAGATACCGGCCAAGTGTGTTCCACATGGAGCGGAACAAAATGTCCTGCCCTCTTAAGAACTGTCCTATCCTTATCCTAAAAATGAACAAGAATAGGATATGTTCCCCGCTGATGTGAATGGCCAGAAAAAATACCTTTTGTGTGCATGAGCCCTAAAAGGGTTGTTTAGGATTAGAAATACATGGCTACTTTCTTCCAAAAACAGCACCACCTCTGTCCCTAGGTTGTGTCTAGTATTGCAGCTCGGCTCCACTGGAGTCATTGGGGCAGAGCTGCAATACCGCACACAACCTGTGGACAAGGGTGGTGCTGTTTTTCTAATACTGGACAACCCCTTTAATCTGCATACATTGCCTGTAAGACTCCCATTTCAGCCAGGTCTCTTTAATAAGAACCAGTATCCTTCAGATCTAAAGCTTCTAAGAAAAGTTCGGAGTATCATAATTTACATGCGGTGTCTGTAGGAAGTTATTTGTGCGGCGGAAACATCTACGCGCAGTATTTGATATACTCATAGCTGGTTTTTGTCTGAATGTCATGCACATGTCAGTTAATGGATGGTAATTATTTTCAAGAAAGCTGATTATATTAAGTTTAATGGTCATAGTACTGGGGAACGAAATACTGAAATAGTGTTTAAAATCTTTGATCTATCAGACTGGCTAAAAATGTTAAAATGATTTACTTTAAAACATTGATTATGTAATGTAATCTATCTACTGCTTTCTAGACATTAAAGGGAACCTGTCACACTGAACGTGGTGTCGGAGCTGCAGGCAGCATGTTATAGAGCTGGAGGAGCTGAAATTCCTGCTCATTCTGGGCTTTGAAGTCAAGCAGCCGGTCCTATCAGTGATTGACAGCCCTCCCTCTATGACTGTGTATACAGAGATAGCTGTCAATCACTGATAGGACCGTCTCCTGGACTCCAATTAAGGCTTCTTTCACACGACAGTATTTTTTGCGGGCTCCGATCCGCATTTTTCACATGAAAAATGCGGACCCATTCATTTCTATGGGTCCGCAAAAAATACTGAGAGCATACGGTGTGCTATCCGCATCCGTATGCCCGTTCCGTAGCCCCGCAAAAAAAAGAACATGTCCTATTGTCTGCAAAACGGACAAGGATAGGCATTGTTACAATGGATCCGCAAAAAAAAACGGATGCCATATGGACGGCATCCGTTTTTTTTTTTTGTTTTTTTTTTTGCAGATCCGCAATTTGCGGACCACAAAACACAACGTTCGTGTGTAAGAGGCCTAAGGTGAATGAAATATAAGTTACATTGACTTTTTCCTACAAAGCTACATGTGGATCTGCTCAGCTCCTCCAGCTCTATAATATGCTCCCTGTATATTACACTGCAGTTTTGTGGTGATGGGTTCCCTTTAAACTGGAATAAAAATCTATGGCCTATGTATCAAAACATAGAAAATCAGACCAACTGAACTTCAGGTGTCTTTTACATTCTCAGAGGTTCTCCACCTTTATTTTTAGAAATATCTGAATGATAATACTGGCTGAAATTGGGGGAAAAATGGCCTGATTACTGCCAAAGAGCATTTTGTACATTTGTCGCATATCTCCTCCTTGGTCATCAGTCTGTGTCAGATTACTCAGTTCTTCAGCTCATGTATAAATGGCACCGAGTTGTGTAGATTGAGAGAAGGCCAGGCAGTTCTCAGATCATTTTGTCTTATCAGATATTATGTATTAAATAGGCCCTGTCACCAAAAATGCAGTGCAATCTGCAGGCAACATGTTATAGAGCAGGAGAAGTTTGCGGGAAAGATTTCTGTAAAATTTGTACATTTTATACATTTAAATGGCCACAATGTCTTCTCAAAGGCCACCGGTGGTTATGCGGAAAAAATGTGTATAACTGTGGTTAAAAATTTTCATGTTATCCACCCTACAGAAAAACTTTCAAATCAATCTCGGCCACTAGAGGTCTCCCTTCTAGCAAATTTTGTCATCTCACTGTTACTAGGTGAATCGGGTCCATGGCAACAGAGAGAGTGGGCGTGTCTTTCTTAAGCATAAACTGTCTCTTACTCACCTTGTGTGCTGAGGATAGCAGCAAGGATTAGGATAGGGCTCACTGGTGATTGGCTTAGAAGTATGGGAGGAAGTCTAAACCAGTATAGTACTGGCAGACTGCCTGTATTAGTACACCAGGATTGAGGAGGACTGCTTTATGCAGGAGCAGCACACCGAGGCAGCTAAAGTCAATATAAGAAGACAAGAGCACTGGGGGATGCAGGAATGGAACCTCACACTGTCTCCAGCAAACGCAGAAGTTAATTTGTGGGAAGCTCTAAAACTCAGTTACTGTGCTCTCTTGGACTTCAGTTGTACACGGGGAAGGCCTTATCAACGATTGACAGCATTCTATGTGTAATTGTGTATACAGAGATAGCTGTCAGTCATTACTAGAGGTACACTGGGGTTGACTTAAAGGGGTTGTCTCAACTCAGCAGTTCAGGGCTGCTGCTGTTCCCCAGCCCTGAACTAACTGCTGTCTGGGGGGGGCGGAGACTTCACTTTGATTGACGACACAGGAAAACCTGTGTTTGCGCGTTCCCACTGCTGCTAGTCCCAAGTGCACACCGTTATCTCTATATTTGCATAGAGATAACAGTGCTCCCGAGGGACCCCTGATAATGGCAGCCCTGATCCTTCTGCCTTGCTGAGTAATAAACTTCCAGGGCTAAAGCGCCAGCCCTGCAAATTTATTACTTGTCATCAGTGAGTGCCGGACCTCGGTGAGCTACTTACAGCTGCGGGGGAAGTAGCTGTGTAGAAAAGCTCAGGGCTACTGCGCATGCCCAGAAGCAGTTCTACACAGACTATCAGCGTTGATGTGAGGTGGCCGGGACGGGAGCTGGTGTGTCTGACTGCCTATGCGCGTTCCCGCGATCCCGGCCACCACAGAGGACGGAGGCATGTCTGGCGGTGCGCAAGCGCGGCCACCGCAGCTAGATTGCAGCGGTGGCCGTAACCCCTGACAACGAGCAATGAATAAAGGGGTGGAATAATGAAGAATTTAGCCAAAAGGAGGAAGTTTGGCTAAAGGACCTATATGAGGAAGTGGCATCTATTGACAAGCTGGACATTCTGGGAGCCATTTTGTAAGGTGAGACAACCCCTTTAAAGAGGACCTTTCACCACTCCTGACATGCCTGTTTTAATAGCTTCATGCATTCCCATGTAATAACAATTCTGGAACATCTATTCTTACGTCTGTATGTTGTACCATTCCTTTATTATTTGCACTAGAAGTTATGAATGAATTGCTATTTGTCTTCAGTAAAGGAACAGAGGGGAGGTGACCAGTTGGGGGTGTGTATCTGCACAGACTGACTCATAGAGACATAAGAATAGATGTTCCAGAATTATTACATGGGGAATGCATGGAGCTATTAAAACAGGCATGTCAGGAGAGGTGAAAGGTCCTCTTTAAGTTCAGGACAATAACATATAAATCATAAGTTTTGCTGAATCTTTTCCCACAAAACTATATATCGATTAGCTCAGCTCCTCCGCAGACTGCACATTTTGGGGTGACAGATCCTTTTTAATTGTGATGTACAGTTCTAGTTGTTAACCCTTTATATAGAACTTAGTCCTAGTTCGATGTGTGTAGGCGTTGTGAAACCATACGCCCTTCATATTAATCATTATCTGCTCCTTATATAAAACCTCAACAGACTTTTTCATTACCAAATAAATATGCATTGCTTTCTCAGGCAATATGTCCATTTATTTGCACATGTAGCCTTTTTGACTTGATAGAATTAATGTTTTTTTTTTTTTTGCTCTATCAATCGCAATGGCAATGAAATATGCATAGGAACAAAAATGTATTTTTGCACATACTCTATCAACGGCATGCTCTGTGCTTTCTGTACCAAAGTGCCTCCTTTCTATCAGTATTGTACCTGTGTAAACCTAAGCTTGTTTTTATATTCAATTTTATATTTTTATGTTGAAAAACTCCTGTGCTTTTTATTTTTAATTTTAATAAATATATTGATGTACAGTATTTCAAATCGCATTCTTATTTCTTCCTATGTTAGCTCTTATCTGGTGACTTTTTAATCAAAATGTGGCCCTCAGTAAGATCGAGCAGGATTTGCCAACAAAGATCTCATGTGTTTAGCCAGTTTGCAGTCTACACATGGGGCCCTCTGTTTGTACAATTGGCGGGAGGAAGTAACCATCATAGGGAATACACTGTAGTGGTGATATATGGTTAAAACATGACGATTGTCCTGACCCACAAAAATACCCATTTGGGATATTGAATTCTGTGGTCTCTGAAGCATCCACATGAATAGATCGGTCGGTTTCCTAGAAAAATAATTTAACTAAATACTCCAGAAAATGCTTGTCACTAAATATTTTTCTACGTGTTTAAGGGAATGTATCATGCATACATTACATTTAAATATTTTTTACTATATATAATTTTTTTTTTTTATGCGACTAACCACACAAAAAATAAACTTTATTTTTTTATAAGCTGACACTTTATGTATTTTATTTTTTTTTTGTAGCTCACTTGTTAGCTTTGCTGTGTAGACTGAGATAGAATGAGTCAACACCTTATCATTAGTAAGGATCAGATATTGAATGCTCTATTAGGCTCCATTCACACGTCCTGTTTTTCTTTCCTGATTTTTTTTTTTTCAGGACCCATTGAAATGAATGGATCCAGATCAGGATCAAATCAGGAAAGAAAAACGGGACGAGTGAATAGAGCCTTATATTGCTGTAGGCCTAGATTCAGCAGGATAGTCATACAATACACAAGACTATATGCACCTCCCCTGGGCTGAACATCCATAGATGATTGATTGGGTTCAAGTCAGGGCTCTGGCTGGGCCACTCAAGGACATTCACAGACTTTCTAATTTCATTATACGGCTGGTTAGTAATAAAATCAGGATGATGTTCTAGCTGCTGCATAATGCAAAATATCTCATCAGACAATCGTAAAATCATGTTTTCGTTTGTCATACAGTAAATCAAGAAAATTAAACGTATATCGATCTAACAAACTTTCCCGTGCTGTGCTTAATCATTAGTAACTGCTGATGGGAAAGTTATAAATGTCCAAAAACAAAATGTCAATTTAAGGCCCCATTCACACGACCATATATTTGCGGGTCCGCATTATTGTGGACCCGCAAATATATGGGGGCCGCCCAGCGTGTGTTCCTCAGTGCTCGGAACACACGCCATGCGCCCCCATTGAAAATGCCTATACTTGTCCGTGCGTACGGACAAGTATAGGACATGTTCTATCTTTTTATGCGGAGCCACGGCACAGCTGTCTCCGTGCTGCGGCTGTGCGCTCCCATAGAGGTGAATGGGGCTGCATGTATTCTGCAATTTTGAGGAATACATACGGCCCCATTCATATGGTCGTGTGAATGGGGCCTTAAGGTATCACCAGTTTTAATTAAGAGCCTCATAAACTAGTGACAGATCCCCTTAGCGAAATTCTCGGTCTCTTTCTAATTTTTAAAATCTTGTGTTGAACAGCTCCAGTGCATGCCAGATGAGTTCTGAATATTCATGAGGTCCTGATTTTCTTTCACATTGTGCTTCATTGTGCTTTTTATATGCACCATTAAAAGGGAGTCTGTCACCAAGTTTTAAACTGCTTATATTGCGTTCTTGCACATGCAAAACCTTTCTTGTTTTGGTCCAATTCTGTAAATCTGCAAAAAACGAGGTTATAATGTTCTGCAAATGAGGGCTGTCAAGTGCCCAGGGGCGGCGTTCTTGTAGTAAGTGTCCAGGCCTCCTCCCCAGTATATCGTCTGGCCAGCCCTTTCAATTTACATCATCATCTCCAATTCCTGAGATCCCACGCGTGCACAGTTTGCAGCAGGGCCCGGGCATGCGCACTCCGATAACCACATTGCCGCTGCTCACTGCTGTCTCTTCCCGCTCCGCCTCCTCCGCACGCGCTGCTGCAAATGAAGCCGATGCCCTCAATGGTTATTGGAGTGCACATGCCTGTGTGCGAAAAAAACAACCGTACTATTAAAATCTAAAAATATTAATCCAATACAGAAAATGGCGAAATGGTCGATTTGCTTCACCTCCCACAAAAAAATTAAACAATAAGTGCTGACCAAGCGTTACACACCCCAAAATGGTATCAATGAAAAGTACAAATTGCCCACAGAGATCCATGCACATAACTACAAAAAAGCTATAGGGGTCAGAATATAGCAACGAAAAGAAAAAAAATAACCTGTCCTGCAAAAATCAAGTCCTCGTATGGACGGAAAAATAAAAAAAGTTATGGCCCCAGAAAGGCAGTAAACACCAAAAAACGAAGGCCGAAAGGGTTAAACAATAGGGTGCTGTGAACGCTGTTTTATACAGTGATGTAGAAGGCATGGACGGTAAAGAAACCTCTTTCTGCCTTCTCTATGGGGAGTCTAGGTGTCAACGACAACGTGCTCCTGCAGCTGCACGATGAGCATGCAGCAGCCATCTCTGCAAGAACATATGTAGTCAGCAGGCAGTCCTGAACTAGTTACAAACCTTTGCTACATGTTACTTATGTGAAGCAATTATATGTAACTAGATGTGATCATAATTATTTGCATTGCATGAATACTTGTAGCATGTAATCCCTGTCACAAGTTTACCAATTAGTTGCACCACAATTCAGCATAAATTCATAAAGAAATTTACACAAGACTGGTGTAGATTTAAGTTTCTAGCACATGGAGCTCCCGAGATGTCCCAAAATGATTAAGATGTTTGCACCCTCAGGGTGCCCCAGTAGCAGGGTTACTGAACAGACAGCCTTTGGGTCCATTTTAGGCCTCGGGGGCTGACTATAGATGAGACCCCCAGGTGTCCTATTGACCTGATCAAAGGCAGGAATCCCTTTTAATTGTGCTGCAGTCACAGACCACTATGTTCAAAGGGTTAATGGGATGTATTGAAGCAGTCTTCGTACATAGGGGGTCATTTACCCCACCGGTCTTAATAAAGCCCTATAGCTTGCGGTGGCGCTGGCCTCTTCATAACTTCAGCGGATCCTTCGCCACTTCTAAATGTAAGACAGCTTCCTAGCTGTCCTACTCCTACATTTAGACCTTTTTTCACCCCTGAAACAGGCGTAGAAAATGGTAAATGAGAAGGCCTGTCGGCCCTTCCACGCCCACTTGGCCTGACGTGAATGGGGAAAAGTTGCAGAATTTAGGCATATTTCAGCTTCATATATGACCCCCATAGTCTCTGGCAGGAATGTGAACAGAGCTTGAGAGGGATCTATCAATCCTACTATAAAGAGCTACACCACATGGACAAAAGTAGTGGGACACAACTCTTAAAGGGTTTCTGTCACCAGTTTTTTTCGGTATGAATCAGGCTGACATTAGAGATGTGCTAATGTCACCTGATTCCAAATATATATCTGTTTTATTTACTGGTGCCCCCATTTTTATATAAAACGAACTTTTATTTTATGCTAATAAGGCCTCTAGGTGCAAGGGGCGTTACCCCTGCTCCTAGAGGCTCTGTTGATTGACAGGCCCAGGCAGAGAAGAAACACTCCATTCACCATAGCTTGCAAGGACCTTCAATGATGTCATGACCATGTGATTAGTCACATGGTTAGGATCACACAAACAGCCTGTCTCCTCCTAAACCATGTGACTGATCACATGGTCATGACATCATTGAAGGTCCTTGCAAGCTATGGTGAATGGAGTGTTTCTTCTCTGCCTGGTCCTGTCAATCAACAGAGCCTCTAGGAGCAGGGGTAACGCCCCTTGCACCTAGAGGCCTTATTAGCATAAAATAAAAGTTCATTTTATATAAAAATGGGGGCACCAGTAAATAAAACAGATATATATTTGGAATCAGGTGACATTAGCACATCTCTAATGTCAGCCTGATTCATACCGAAAAAACTGGTGACAGAAACCCTTTAAGGTAGTCATATAAAATTCAGTAGCTGTCGGCTGAACGATTATGCGTTTGTCTCCCCCATACACCTATGTATGTGTATTTAATGAGGAGAGGGCAGTGAGCCACTGCCAGGGACCTCTGGCGGTGGCTTATCTCCTGCAAGAACAAAAGGATTGGGCGAAAATATTCTCTCCCTCAACATCATCTGTCAGGGGAAGAGTCTGGAGCTCCCCACACACTGTCAGCTGAACCCGCTGTTCACAGTACATTTGGCCAACAATCCACTAATGTGAATCAGGGCCTTTAATAATTGAATCCATGGGTTTCATTCAGTTTCATTACCACAGGTATATAAAATCAAGCACCTGGCCATGCCATCTGCCTTTACAAATATTTGTGAAATAAATCAGTCATTCTAAAGAGCTTAGTGAATTTGATCATGGTACTGTAATAGGATTGTAATAGGAGTGGAAGAATTTAGGAGCCACAGCAACTTGTGGCAGACCACATGTAAAGTTGCTGAGCAGGATTGCTAAGGTGCATAAAAATCTCCAAAGCTGAGTCTATAGCTGCATAGTTTCAATCCTTATCTGAGATAAACATCGGCACAAAAACTGCGTGAGGAACTTCATGGCATGGGTTTCCGTGGCTAAACAACTGCATACAAGCTTTACTGTCAGGTACTTACCCAGTCAGGTTCCAGTGCACGGCTCTTGAAGGAGGGTTGCCATGCTGACCAGACAAGCTCTGGCTGGTCAGCCTGTCAATAAGTTTGGACACTGGACCAATCATGTCTCTGGCTGTATCTCCAATCCAAGAGTTGGACAGGCTTCAGGTACTTTTTTGTACATTGCTCTACTTTAAGCTCCTGGTGAACTGATTTTGGCTTGTCTCTGGATCAATCCATTGTCTACTGATTCGCCCCCTTCTGGCACTCTTGGTTTTAACCCTGCTTGCTGAATACTCTTCTGTACTTCTTGGTGATATTGTTAGGTCTGCTAGCAGCGAGCTCACACCTATTTTCTGTCTGGTGCTGTGGCAGGCTCTGGAGTAGTCTTAGTTTCTACTAACCAGAATGTTGAAAGAAGACAGGTGGCAATTTTTGAGTTTTGCTGGCTGTGTTTCCTTTTTCCTTACATGCACATCACCAAGCACAATGTCAGGCATTTGATGGAGTGGTATAAAGCACACTACCACTGGACTCTGAAACACTGGAAAAGAATTCTGTGGAATAACAAGTCATGCTTCTATATCTGGCAGTCCGATGTATGAGTCTGGATTTGGGAAATACCAGAAAAATGTTACCTGTATAACTACATTGTGCCAACTGTAAATTTTAGTGGAGGGCGGGTTTTTTTTTCTGGGGTTGGCCTAGGCCCCTTAATTCCAGTAAAGGAAATCTTGAAGGGGTTGTCCCACAAAAAATATTCTACAGTTTTCAAAACAGCTCCTGGACCTGAATACTTTTGTAATTGCATGTAATTAAAAATTTTGCATAGCCACTGAGTTATTCAATAAAATGTCACCTGCTGTTAGTTTCTTTTTCTTATTTCTTTGTCCTGCTCACTGGGAAGGCCGCACATGCTCAGTTTCATCCTTCAACTGCCTCCTGAGTTGTGATAGGGAGACCATGGACACAAAAAGACACTCCCCTTTAGCTTTCAGCTAGATATAAATCTGACAGAAAAATGAATGTGGAGAACTCTGGATCCTTGTGAGGTACAGGGCTGGTTCTAGCTTTGTTAGAAAGAGATAGTTATGTACTATATGATCTCTGACCTTCATTTTTTACATTAGTCATGGGATAACCCCTTTAATTCTTCAGCATAAAAAGACATGTAGGACAATTGTTAGCTTCCAACTTTGTGGGAACAGTTTCCAGCATGACTGTGTCTCAATGCACAGCGTGGAAGAACTTGTCTGGTCCTCACAGAGTCCTGTCTTCAACCCCATCCAACATCTATGGGATGAACTGGAATGGCCCTCTTGTTCAAATTCAGCGCCTGACCTCACAAATGTTCTTCTGAATGAATAGGCACAAACGCCCACAGAAGCACTCCAAAATCTTGTAGACAACCTGAAGAGTGGAAACTGTTATAACTGCAAAGTGGGGGTGGGGAAGTGGGGGGGGATTAATACTTCATATTAATATCTATGGATTTAGAATGGGGTGTCACAAAAGCTCATGTAGGTGTATGGAATTGATACCAGAAATGTACAGTCGTGGCCAAAAGTTTTGAGAATGACACAAATATTATATTTTCACATGATCTGCTGCCCTCTGGTTTTTATGTGTGTTTGTCAGATGTCACATACAGAAATATAATTGCAATCATATTATGAGTAACAAAAGCTTATATTGACAGTATGAGTTAATGCAGCAAGTCAATATTTGCAGTATTGACCCTTCTTCTTCAGGACCTCTGCAATTCTCCCTGGCATGCTCTCAATCAACTTCTGGACCAAATCCTGACTGATAGCAGTCTATTCTTGCACAATCAATGCTTGCATTTTGTCAGAATTTGTAGGTTTTTGTTTGTCCACCCGTCTCTTGATGATTGACCACAAGTTCTCAATGGGATTAAGATCTGGGGAGTTTCCAGGCCATGGACCCAAAATCTCTATGTTTTGTTCCCTGAGCCATTTAGTTATCACCTTTGCTTTATGGTAAGGTGCTCCATCATGCTGGAAAAGGCATTGTTGATCGCCAAACTGCTCTTGGACGGTTGGGAGAAGTTGCTCTTGGAGGACATTCTGGTACCATTCTTTATTCATGGCTGTGTTTTTAGGCAAGACTGTGAGAGAGCCGATTCCCTTGGCTGAGAAGCAACCCCACACATGAATGGTTTCAGGATGCTTTACAGTTGGTATGAGACAAGACTGGTGGTTGCGCTCAACTCGTCTTCTCCGAATAAGCTGTTTTCCAGATGTCCCAAACAATTGAAAAGGTGATTCATCAGAGAAAATGACTTTACCCCAGTCCTCAGCAGTCCACTCCCTGTACCTTTTGCAGAATATCAGTCTGTCCCTGATGTTTTTTCTGGAGAGAAGTGGCTTCTTTGCTGCCCTCCTTGAGACCAGGCCTTGCTCCAAGAGTCTCCGCCTCACAGTGCGTGCAGATGCACTCACACCTGCCTTCTGCCATTCCTGAGCAAGCTCTGCATTGCTGGTAGCCCGATCCCGCAGCTGAAACACTTTTAAGAGACGGTCCTGGCGCTTGCTGGTCTTTCTTGGGCGCCCTGGAGCCTTTTTGGCAACAATGGAACCTCTCTCCTTGAAGTTCTTGATGATGCGATAGATTGTTGACTGAGGTGCAATCTTTCTAGCTGCGATACTCTTCCCTGTTAGGCCATTTTTGTGCAGTGCAATGATGACTGCACGTGTTTCTTTAGAGATAACCATGGTTAACAGAAGAGAAACAATGATGCCAAGCACCAGCCTCCTTTTAAAGTGTCCAGTGGTGTCATTCTTACTTAATCATGACAGATTGATCTCCAGCCCTGTCCTCATCAACACCCACACCTGTGTTAATGGAGCAATCACTGAAACGATGTTAGCTGGTCCTTTTAAGGCAGGGCTGCAATGATGTTGAAATGTGTTTTGGGGGATAAAGTTCATTATCTAGGCAAATATTGACTTTGCAAGTAATTGCTGTTAAGCTGATCACTCTTTATAACATTCTGGAGTATATGCAAATTGCCATTATAAAAACGGAAGCAGTAGACTTTGTAAAAATTAATATTTGTATCATTCTCAAAACTTTTGGCCATGACTGTATGCAATGTGTGAACATACCTTTTGGCTCACCATGGGCATTAGATGGCACATTGCTAATGTCTGATCGTTTGGGGTCTTGACTACTGTAAACTCCATCTATAATGAGAATTTTAAGTGAATTTAACATTGTTTACCTGTCCTTAGGAAAGGTCATTAATATCAGATCAGCAGCCATATGACTCCTTGCACCCCCGCAGATCAGCTGTTTGCAGGATGTGCTAGGCACCAGCGCCAGAAACTAATGTACCACACAAATACACTATGCAGCGCCTGTGTCTGGTTGATGCAGCACTGCTCCCATTCACTTGAAAACTAAAATTGGAAAGCTCTGTGCCACCTCCTCCCCTGTTGGCTCCCCTTGACATTCTATAGCAATTATACTTCATAAAACTGCCCAGAAAAACAGAACTGGGCCAACAACGGAAACAGTAGCATGGGGGGGGGGGGATTGTGACTAGAGTTTTGTCTAATCGATTGGTGGGGTTCTGAGCAGTCAGACATCAGGTGCTTATTCTAGCAATATGCAACCAAAAACTGTGGTGAACATATATTATCTTTCTATTGTATGCTGAACCTTACAAATTATCTGTAGTAAGTCGAAAAATATGTCTATTATTAGTAGTGATGAAAAATGTTACAAGAAAGAAATACAATTGTGCCCCCTTGTGGCCAGTAAGTGTTATGTAGCGTAAAGCATTGTTTCAATACGGAGTCTGAATGTTATGTATATAGCCTACAAAGATAGTTTTTGCATAAAGGAAGGGTTTTAAAGGGATCCTAAGCTCGAAAATAGGAGGAACTTAGAAGACCTCATTTGAAACACCTTCTCCCTTGAGTTGGAAGTGAATGATCATAGTAGGAGGCAGGGGAGGAGAGAGCATCCTGATAAGTGGAGAAAAGTATGTTTTTGTAGTATGATTTATTATAAAGATTTTAATCTAGGCTTGCACTATTTATTTATGGTGAAAATTGAAAATGCCTGATTTAAAGGGGTTGTCCAACCAATAATATTCTACAGTTTTCAAACCAACAGCTTGATCTGAATAGTTTTGTAATTGCATTAAAAATATATCCTAGCTACTGACTGTATAGAGCCACCTATTGTTTGCTTTTTTTTTGTAATTTCTCTGTCCTGCTCACTGACATGGAAGCACATGCTCAGTTCCATCCTTAAACTTCCACTACCTGCAGCAGACAAGTCCACAAAACACAGGCACAGGCCGTGTGCATTCCACAGCGCCATATGCACACCCATTGACTTCAATGGGTTCGCAATCCACAAGATGCAGGCAAAGATAGGACATGTCCTATATTTTGCGGCGTGGAGGCTTGGACTCGGAAGCCCATGGAAACACACGGAAGTCCTTCTGTGGGCTTCTGGGTTTGTGCCTCTACGCCGCAAAAGATAGAACATGTCCTATCTTTCCCGCACCTAGTGGATCGTTGACCCACGATGCGGATTGCACACGGTCGGTGCCCATGTTTTGCGGAATCTGTGGCCTCATGGTGGTGTTCATGAGGCCTTACTGAGAGACTACTCTCTCCAGCCTCTCTGAGTACCTTAATATAGATACACTGCAGAGTAAGGCCTTGTTCACACATCAGTTATTTGATCAGTTATTTTCATCAGTTATTGTGAGCCAAAACCAGGTGCGGGTCAAAAACACAGAACATGTGCAGATCTTTTCATTATACCTTATGTCTGTGTAGGCTTCACTACTGGTTTTGGCTCACAATAACTGATGGAAATAACTGATCAAATAACTGATGTTTGAACAAGCCCTAACCTGTAATGCCTCATTCACACTTCAGTGTTTTGGTCAGTGATTTCCATCAGTGATTTTGAGCCAAAACCAGGTGCAGCTCTAAACACAGAACAGGTGCAGATCTTTCCCTTACACCTTATGTCTGTGGAGGCTCCAATCCTGGTTTTGGCTCTCAATCACTGATGGAAATCACTGACCAAAACACTGACGTGTGAATGAGGCTTAAGACTGTGTTCACACCCTAAGGCTACCTTGCACACGGATGCGGGTGAACGCACCTAAGATCCGCACAAATTTCCATAAGGATTTCTGTGCGTTTCCGCAGCATATCCACACCCAAATACGTAATTTGTAACAGTGATTTTTGGTGTGGATTTGATATGGTCTTGCCAGAGAGTTCACCCTTCCATTGAAAGGGTGAAATCCGCAACTAAAACCGCAAACATAATTGACATGCTGTGGATTTGGAAATTTACACACAGAATTACACCTGCAAAATGTACATTTGATTTGTGTAATCTCATACACTTTCCTGGTACTGTACTATGCTGTGGTTTTTCTGCACGTGAAGGATTCTGTCAGAATTAAGGAGCAGATTAAGATGCACTATTTTGTAAATTCAAGTACATGGGTCAAAGTTGTAGACATGTGGAAGCACCTCATTACATGCTAGTTGATAAAATCTAGCGAAGGCAGCAAGATCCTGGACACACAGACCTCACTTCCAGTGTGTATTACTTGGGAGATATACCCGTATGAGGAAAGGACTGTATACTGAATATGAGGAGCCTTGAAAATGAATGAAGATTGAAGACTGAAACTTTTTAACCTGAGGTGATCGCTAACATTTTTTGTTCTTGTCAAAGGTGTCCATAGCCATTAAAGGGATTGTATATTAGAAAAGGAAAAGAAAAGGAAATTATATAAAAAAATAAATAACCTATACTTCCCTGTTAAAGGAGTTTTCCAGGATTTTCAAATTGATGGCCTATTCTCTAGGGTGGGGGGAGGTCCTACAGATGCTCAATTGGTTTCACGTCTGAGGAACTAGGGGGGAGGGTAGTAATTGAAACTCTTGGTCATGTTCTTCCAACCAATGGACATTTCTAGCCATGTGACGTTGCATTGTCTTGCTGGAAAATCCCATCTGTTCCATGGACAATCAGCATGTATGGGTGTACATAATCTGCAAGGATGGATTCATAGCCAAATTGGTTAATAGTGCTTTCCACCTGGATGATTAGGCCCAAAAGATGTAATGAAAACATTTCCCAGACCATAACGCTGCCACCACCAGCTTGTGTTCTTTAAACAATGGTTGCAGGGTGTTTGTTCTGTGATGTTTCTCGACTGACATGCCAACATCCATCCGTTCAATGAAGTAGAAAACGTGACTCATCAGAGAAGGCAACCCTTTGCTAATCAGCAGAGGTCCAAAACCAACACTGCCACGAAAATTGAAGACTTTTCTTCCGAACTTTGTTAGCAGAGGTGCATTGACCATTCGGTTTCAATAAAACAATTACACCATACATAAATTTACGATTTTTAAGAAGCTGCTCCGCGTACTGTGTCGACCGTCCTTGTGCACTTTCGTAGTCAGTGTTCACCTCATAGGTGGCACATGGTGCTTCACAGTTTCCACATAACATATTCACAATGGTGCCATTTGTCTCCTCACAATACACTTTCACCACAACAGCACATAAACAGTTCACAAACAACGTAGTTTCAGAAATACTGCTACCCTTGTCCTGAAAGCCAGAAATCATCCCTGTTTGCAACTCTGATAAATCGCCCCTTTTGCCCATGACAGCAACAAGGGGTATTTGTGTAGACAGCCTATCACACATCTTGTATACCCACCAAACCAGCTCAGGAAACGTGACTTCCTTTATGAGTTGCCCACATCGAAAGTAGGAAGTGGTCATAATGTGCAGTTTCTGTATCAAATGAAACCAGTCAAGAAGCTACAGGCCATGTGTTAAGTTGGGGAGCATAAAAATGATTGGCCTCAGGGGTTCAGTCAGTGGAATCGGAAAGAGCCAGCCTGCTCTGCAGAAGGCCAGGGTCTGTTAGGTCTCTGTCTCTGCATCTTCTACTACTAGTACAAGACTGTCAGCAGCTGATAAAGCAAGGGTCATTATATTATGAGAGGATGGGCCCACCAAGGGATTTTCCAGTCCCTTGTTGGGCCTGCCTGCAGGAAGGCTCCTGCCTATACTGGTTGTGCAATGTAGGTCTGGTCTTCACTCACTAAAACCCAGATGGCTGTGTTTCTGCCTACTTTACAATTCAGGCCTTTTCTGCATTGGAGCCTATAGTACGCCCATTACTTCAGTGCAGTAGTCCACATGCAGAACAACAAATAGCAGGAAGAGCCTCCGTTCATAGTTCATAGGTGCCACTGAGTAATAACTCTATGTCCACTTTCCACTGCTGCAGCCTAAAATGACACCTCCCATAAGCATGGCAGATGGGGCTGAGCAACATCAAACTACTTAAAGTAAAAGACACCTGTGAACATAAAGTTATAAAGAACACATAAAACCCGTAAAGAGACATCCTAGCATCACCAGGCCTGTCCTGGCTCCTACAGAGGACGAATACAACAATGGAATGTCCTGCTCATAGCAACCATACAGAGCTTCAACCAGCAGTGACTACTCCTCCACATAGGTATAAGCATGCAGCAAGTGAGTGTGTTCTATATGTACAGTGTGGTTTTATGTAGTGAGGGTGAAAAATCTGCGTTTGTGTGCATATACTGTATGTGTGGTGGTATTATTTCACACGCCTAAGGCTGGTTTTACACTACGATATTATATCACCATTTTAGGAGCAGAGTAATTTTGGTCTTCAGGAAAAAATTGATTTTAGCCATTCTGTGCACTTATCACTTTAATTGCTGGGAAGAAGGTATGCAAATCAGCTCTTAACGAGCTTTTCCTCAGATGCCACCAGATTTAAGGCAGCTACCCTAAAAGTCATTGTTTGATCCTTTAAATAGGCCTTGAGACTTGACTTGAGTAATAAATAAGCCAGCATCTCATCTGCAGACAGCTGCTTTGGGGTGATTACCCCTCATCATCAGAGCTTGGTAACATCTCATTTGCATCCCTTCTTTCCAGAATTCCATAGGATCATGTATAGAGATGAGTGAATCATGCAAAATTTTATTCGCCGAATATTCGCCGAACTTTTCCTAAGATTCGTATATTCGACGAATAGATTAGTTTAATTTGCGTACACAATATACGTAATTATATAGTTTTTAGATTCGCGCACTAATAACGAACGTTCAGGTAAAATGGTACGCAACCTCTTTGAACACGTACGCATGAGCGTACAAAGTGCGTACAAATTTGATGGGCTTTGCTGGAGAGGAATGGTGGAGCAGGAGGAATGCTCTGAGTCTGACTCCTGGCTTCTTATGGATACTGTATCAGCAGATGACAGCAGATCATCCGGCTGAGACTGAGATGAGCGTGCCATCCATTCCACTACCTCATCCATTTCTCCTCCACTACAATTTTGCACCTTGGTCGGTTAGTCTGGTGGAACAACGGCCAAGTATTGCGAATACTACTAGTAAATGCTCCGGCTACAGGTCCTTTGGCACTTCTGCCCTGTGCCACCTTCTCCTTTTTTTTAGAGCTTGAAGTCTGGCTGGAACTGGACCCCTTTTGCTTATCCATTCCGGACATTTTTCAATTCACTCTGTGGCCCTGCAGCTGGTCTTTGTCTCTGTATCTCCCTGTCTCTCTCTCCCTGCCTGATTAATTACTAGCCCTGAACAGGCCCTGCACTTGCCCTGCAGTATCCCTGATACAGTTAGGGCCAGAAATATTTGGACAGTGACACAATTTTCGCGAGTTGGGCTCTGCATGCCACCACATTGGATTTGAAATGAAACCTCTACAACAGAATTCAAGTGCAGATTGTAACGTTTAATTTGAAGGGTTGAACAAAAATATCTGATAGAAAATGTAGGAATTGTACACATTTCTTTACAAACACTCCACATTTTAGGAGCTCAAAAGTAATTGGACAAATAAACATAACCCAAACAAAATATTTTTATTTTCAATATTTTGTTGCGAATCCTTTGGAGGCAATCACTGCCTTAAGTCTGGAACCCATGGACATCACCAAACGCTGGGTTTCCTCCTTCTTAATGCTTTGCCAGGCCTTTACAGCCTCAGCCTTCAGGTCTTGCTTGTTTGTGGGTCTTTCCGTCTTAAGTCTGGATTTGAGCAAGTGAAATGCATGCTCAATTGGGTTAAGATCTGGTGATTGACTTGGCCATTGCAGAATGTTCCACTTTTTTGCACTCATGAACTCCTGGGTAGCTTTGGCTGTATGCTTGGGGTCATTGTCCATCTGTACTATGAAGCGCCGTCCGATCAACTTGGCAGCATTTGGCTGAATCTGGGCTGAAAGTATATCCCGGTACACTTCAGAATTCATCTGGCTACTCTTGTCTGCTGTTATGTCATCAATAAACACAAGTGACCCAGTGCCATTGAAAGCCATGCATGCCCATGCCATCACGTTGCCTCCACCATGTTTTACAGAGGATGTGGTGTGCCTTGGATCATGTGCCGTTCCCTTTCTTCTCCAAACTTTTTTCTTCCCATCATTCTGGTACAGGTTGATCTTTGTCTCATCTGTCCATAGAATACTTTTCCAGAACTGAGCTGGCTTCTTGAGGTGTTTTTCAGCAAATTTAACTCTGGCCTGTCTATTTTTGGAATTGATGAATGGTTTGCATCTAGATGTGAACCCTTTGTATTTACTTTCATGGAGTCTTCTCTTTACTGTTGACTTAGAGACAGATACACCTACTTCACTGAGAGTGTTCTGGACTTCAGTTGATGTTGTGAACGGGTTCTTCTTCACCAAAGAAAGTATGCGGCGATCATCCACCACTGTTGTCATCCGTGGACGCCCAGGCCTTTTTGAGTTCCCAAGCTCACCAGTCAATTCCTTTTTTCTCAGAATGTACCCGACTGTTGATTTTGCTACTCCAAGCATGTCTGCTATCTCTCTGATGGATTTTTTCTTTTTTTTCAGCCTCAGGATGTTCTGCTTCACCTCAATTGAGAGTTCCTTTGACTGCATGTTGTCTGGTCACAGCAACAGCTTCCAAATGCAAAACCACACACCTGGAATCAACCCCAGACCTTTTAACTACTTCATTGATTACAGGTTTACGAGGGAGACGCCTTCAGAGTTAATTGCAGCCCTTAGAGTCCATTGTCCAATTACTTTTGGTCCCTTGAAAAAGAGGAGGCTATGCATTACAGAGCTATGATTCCGAAACCCTTTCTCCGATTTGGATGTGGAAACTCTCATATTGCAGCTGGGAGTGTGCACTTTCAGCCCATATTATATATATATAATTGTATTTCTGAACATGTTTTAGTAAACAGCTAAAATAACAAAACTTGTGTCACTGTCCAAATATTTCTGGCCCTAACTGTATGTCTAATATGGATTTCCAGAGCAATTACACCCCAATTTTCACAAAACAGGTCTCAGAGTCTCAGAACTTCACACACAGTGCTTCTGCTAGTCTGAGCAGTCGCAGCATAAGTGATGCGTCACTGGCTTACTGAGCCTGAGCCAATCAGAGCAAGCCCTGCCCACTAAGTCAGGTGACCGCTTTCTTCCCAGGCTTTTGCACACCATAAACTAACTAAAAGTAAAATTTCGCTAATGAATTGAATTCGTACGCAACAGTAATTTATACGTAGCAATAGCGTATAATTTATAGGACAAACTACGTAGTGAATGCGCACAAAGCCGAAGCGAATCACCTAATATTCGGATTCGCTTCGCAGCTAAAAATTTCCAAGATTCGATACGAATCGGCGAAGAGATTCACTCATCTCTAATCATGTATGGCCTATAAGTGTCCTCATGCCGATTCAGGTTCTCTCCGTAAGGAAAGATGGTACCCCCCAAATCAACAACTACAACATTATTTGTTGGACTAGCAACATGATTTTTCCAGCATTTTTTTCATGAATAATGCGGGTTTCTTTACATGTCATTTTTCTACACATACTTTATGAGGTTCTTTATGTGTTTTTTTTTTCTTTATGTGGTTTTTTCTGGTAAAAATATAATACCTTGACTTTTTTAATGTTATTTATTATTTGCTGTATTACATGCCCAATTTTGTATAGTTGGGTCATTTGTTGCAACAGCGTTTCGTGTGAGGATTTTTTTTTTTTCAAGGTAGGGGTTATTATTTATTTTTTGTTTTTTTATTTTAATACTTTGTCCCTCAAAGGTCAGAAAGAAAAGGGGGAATATTATTATTATTATTATTTTACACTATGCAGCAGCCCCAGTTTGAGGGGAAATCTGCCAAGAACAAGTGACATGTGTCACTGTTAGGGCTGTGCTGGGTCAAGATAGTCCCAGCAGCAGTCTCCTAGTACAAGCATTACAGCAATCATGTGACCAGCCCACATTGTAAATATTCTATGGCACAGGCATTAAGGACCCGGACCAATGTCATATATTGGGTAGCCAAATGTTGGGTCCCCTACAGCACAAGACGGTTGGGGCCCTGGAGAGAAGACAAACAAACAAATTTCATGGCTTAGTTACGTCTACTCTTTTGTTGGATGCACAACACTCTGTTGGTCCTGTTGGTCATGTGTCCAGTTCGTAACCAGTTAATATCTGTATTACACTGACAACACCCTGCCTGCAGCTCTACTGAACTGAACTTAGATAACAGTAGAATCATATGGTGATCAGTTCAGTCCAATAGAACCACTAGAGATCTGTGTGGTGTGGTCACAATATGGGTGCTGCTATGCTGTCATATTCTGGACATGTGAAACTAGCCAACATTCACATTTTATGTAAATAAAGGTAAATACACAGTCCTAGTCATACTATAGGAATTTACAATAAACTGGCACTTAAATACTGTACTTCATAAAGTGTCTAAAAATCTATATTGCAAATATGCCACCTTGTGGTCAGCATGTGGTATTGCAAGAGCAGTTGAAATCCTCATTGGGAATGTCACTGGGAGACTCCAATTCAGATTGACAAAAACAAGATTTTACTAAGTATTTAACATTTGTAGGAAGAAAATACCCCAAGCATATATACATACACTCAGCTAGAGGCTGAGGCACTTGTGTTACACAGCACGGTGCTCTATCAGTGTCGCTCAGGCTTCTCCACAGTTTTGCCTATCTTCAGGTTATAGTAACCCAGCAGCTATACCTTTTAATACCCTAATCTCCACGAACAATTCTGTAAGTGCGGTATAGGAGCGCCGGCGGTATAACACAAACGCTTACAAACTTAACCAATCAACACTAAACCTCAGAAAGAGTATAACCAGTTGTTTGCCACAGTAAACCCCACTTCTGTAGCAAGGTAGCTTGCAGCCTGCACACCACCTGTCTAATCTTCAGGCTTTTACCCAGTAGCTACTGAATTGGCGTCAATACCATAATGCGGTGCGTGCACGCTTACCCACTGTGTCTGCACAGTGGGCCTCAGTTCTTTCACTGACCCAGGTCCGTTGGGTACCTTAACTTTCAGAAGTATCTGATAGAGGATCTCATCCGGCAACCACGCAGTCTCACTGACACTTCCACTTGTCCTCTCAGCAGGGCTCCTGATGGTAGTTCTTCTAGTCTGTAAGACTGCAACAGTCTCTGTTCCAGATCTCCTTGCAGAGTCTTGCTCCCTTAGGGAATAGTCTCACTTGTAGATCACATTAGGAGACACAGACAGTAGATCCTTCTCCTCTGCTTCCTTGCAGCACACTCTCAAGATGGCTGCCACACACTTCTCCAGTCTCAAGCTCCACCTCTGCCGAACAGGATCTCTTGGTCATTGCTCCAGGGAGCTATAGTCTTTCCTGTGGTAAACAGTGACATCTTGTGGCCAAAAATGAAATGTCAGTTTAATAACAACTATATTTACAGGAACAGGTGCATTCACAGAATGGAGGCTGTTCCACCACCTTACATGCCACCCCACTAGAGGTTGACATCCCTGGCAACCTTCCCCATACAAATTCGTCCTGTGCATAGCGTTGCGGGGGTACACCAGCGTTGGACCTGGTTGTCCTACGCAAAGTCATGGGCTCAGGGGTATCGGGCACATCCCTTGGAGGTAGTTCTGCTGGCTGTGCAATGCTCTCCCTAGGTGGCAAACCTGTCATAGCTGGGGGTTCCAGAGTGGCTTCGGCAACCCACCATTCCTCATCATCTATGGGGGCTTCTCCAGTACTCTGGCTAGTGGTAGGCAGTTCCCCCTCTGCCACGGGTTCCTCAAAATTACAGCGTCTCAACATGTTATGGTGAAGGTTCCTGGAGGGCCCCCCAGTCCCTACTGGCTCTACCTCATACACTGGGATCTCAGGGCCTACCCTTCGCTTTACCATGTATGGAACCACCTCCCACCGCCCATCCAGTTTTCCATTTAGCCTCTTGGCCCGGACGATCACCCGATCACCTGGCACATACTCCTCCCTCTGCACCGGTCTCAGGTTGGGGTGCACTACTTGTTTCAGGCGTTCCCCCACAACCCGATGTACTGCCCTAAGCCGGCGACGGTGCTCTTGTGCCCAGGCGGTGGTACTTCTCGGCGGTGGCTGCATTGGATCCGGCATGTGGAGATCCTCAATCCCCTGACCTGCTCTCCCAAACATAAGCATATGTGGAGAGTAACCAGTGGTGCTGTGGACCCTATTATTATAGGCCCACATCAGCTCGGGTAAGTACTCTGGCCACCAAGCTTTTTGACTATCCTCTAAAGTCCGCAACATCTGGATCAGCGTGCGGTTAAAGCGCTCACAGGCCCCGTTCCCTTGGGGATGATACGGGATTGTGCGGGAGCGTTCAATACCATAGAGCTGATACAACTCACTCATCAAAGCACCCTGAAAACATGCCCCCTGATCTGAATGAATTCTTCGTGGATACCCAAACACTTGTATAAAATGTTTACAGACTGCCTCAGCAGCTGACTCAGCTGTCTGATCCCTAATGGGTACAGCCACTGCATATTTTGTGAAATGGTCCATCATGACTAAACAGTAGGAGTGTCCTGAGGTAGCGTACCCGATCTGAACATAGTCAATCATCAAGAGTTCTAGGGGTGCAGATGATTGGATAGTTAGTATAGGGGCTCGTTGCTCAGGGCTTTTACTTAACCCACACGGCCTACATTTAAGACATGCCTCGGTTACCATGACCCCCAAGTCTGGACAGTACACTAAGCGCTGGAGCCACTTATATGTCTTATCACTCCCAAAATGGGCACCCCGCTCATGGGCTTCACGGGCGGCCGCTGGTCCCAGTGACATAGGAATGACAATCTGCTGCCGGTACTGCAACTCTGACTGTATGTATATGGTTTGACACAGGATTCCCTGGGTCACACTCAGCTTATCCCACTGTCTCAGTAGCTTCTGACCCTCCTGGGTTAGACTGGCTCAATCTTCCGCCCGAGGCCAGCTTTTAGTCCGGACCCACTCTTTCACCTTCCATAGGTCTGGGCAGCTATTTTGGACTCTCTCCCAATCTTCCAATGTCTTCCCCAATACCATCGGCATCCCTGAGGCCATCCCACTTGAGTGTGTAACGTTCTGAAATGATGGAGCTCTACCCAGGTTTGGGATTTCAACATCTTTTAGTTCTTCATCACCACGTACAGGGCTTAGCTTTTGGTATACCGCCGCAGGACGCCCCGTTACTGCGGCGGTTGAGAGTTTAAAGCCGGCTGAGGCTCCATCTGTACCAGGCAGTCTCTGGCAATATGACCATATTGTCGGCAGATCCAGCAGAGGGGTCCCCTTCTTCTCTGCATCCCAGATGAACCTCGGTTGGTGGGTCCTCCCATTCGAGGCACCCTCTGTGGAGAAGGGTAGGATGATGTGACCATTTCCGGAGTCCTAGATGAGCCGGCTTTTATCTGGGACACTTCCAGGCGGAGCCCTCTCACTTCTGCCCATAGGGCCTGGACTACGTCCTTCAGTGACTCTGAGTCTTCAGGACCCTGTTGCCCTCCTGTCACTTGTGTGCTATTCACTGCCTTCCCTCTCTACAGCCTCCAGGTAAAAATCGTAGAAGGTCAGGCTTGCATTTGCCCAGGTCATCTCTTGCAGCTTATTCTGTACCAACTTGTTGGACAGCCCTAGAATGAACTGGTCACGTAGTAGCCGGTCCACTTCCCTGAAGGCTCCCATAGCCTCTGGATCTCGTCGCTGCACTTCATTCAGCATCTCCTGTAAGGCATTAGAGTATTGCACTATAGTCTCGCCCTCTCGCTGTGACCGACTGAAGAAACCGCTTCGCAATTGCACTGCTTTGGTTCGGCTTCCCTTAGATCCGTCCAGCAGGGAGAATATTTTTTCCAAACTGTCTCTTTCTGACTCGGGCCATACCATCACTGTCCGTCTAGCGTCACCCTCTAGGGCCCCCACTGCTATCTCAGCACGCAGCTCAGGAACCAGGTTACACAATTTAACTATACTGCGCACCCTTTCTGTCCAGTCTTGCAACGTCATATTTTTACCGTCAAATTTTGGCAGATGTTGTATCAGAGCCCCAGCTGACAAGTACCCTACTTGAGCTGACATGACAGGCACTGGGGCTGATTCACCTGGCTGTACAGGGGCATCCTGGACTGGCGCCACGGGATTATTTCCCGCCACATTCCCTTCCATGACGATCGCTGTATCCTGCCGACTACGCCAAGATGTAAGCCGTGTACCGGGGTGGGCTCCCCAGGATACAGCGAAGTCACAGACAAGGAAGGAGACTCCAATTCAGATTGACAAAAACAAGATTTTACTAAGTATTTAACATTTGTAGGAAGGAAATATCCCAAGCATATATACATACACTCAGCTAGAGGCTGAAGCACTTGTGTTACACAGCACAGTGCTCTATCGGTGTCGCTCAGGCTTCTCCACAGTTTTGCCTATCTGCAGGTTATAGTAACCCAGCAGCTATACCTTTTAATACCCTAATCTCCATGAACAATTCTGTAAGTGCGGTATAGGAGCGCCGGCGGTATAACACAAACACTTACAAACTTAACCAATCAACACTAAACCTCAGAAAGAGTATAACCAGTTGTTTGCCACAGTAAACCCCACTTCTGTAGCAAGGTAGCTTGCAGCCTGCACACCACCTGTCTAATCTTCAGGCTTTTACCCAGTAGCTACTGAATTGGCGCCAATACCATAATGCGGTGCGTGCACGGTTACCCACTGTGTCTGCACAGTGGGCCTCAGTTCTTTCACTGACCCAGGTCCATTGGGTACCTTAACTTTCAGAAGTATCTGATAGAGGATCTCATCCGGCAACCACGCAGTCTCACTGACGCTTCCACTTGTCCTCTCAGCAGGGCTCCTGATGGTAGTTCTTCTAGTCTGTAATACTGCAACAGTCTCTGTTCCAGATCTCCTTGCAGAGTCTTGCTCCCTTAGGGAATAGTCTCACTTGTAGATCACATTAGGAGACACAGACAGTAGATCCTTCTCCTCTGCTTCCTTGCAGCACACTCTCAAGATGGCTGCCACAGGACCAGGTGCATTCACAGAATGGAGGCTGTTCCACCACCTTACACCCAAGCGACACATGACCCAGCAGTGACGTGCTGCTTGGGAATATGTCACCCCTGAGAGCAGATATTGGCTGGAGCGGTACACTTGATCTCGCCTGTCCCTCCATAAGTTTATAGGACAGGGACAACAGAAGGGACCCTGGAATCTGGAACAGAGCAGTGGGGAGCAGGTGAGTATGATTTTTTCAACAAGTACAGGTTCCATTGTACAGAAATTACCATCATTCATATTAGGACAATTTGAAAGCAAGCTAATTAACCTATCAGTATATCTTTGGAGAACAGGAGGAAACCATAGTGCAGCCCCCAGAACAGAGTCACTGCAAAAAGGTTGATTGTTCTGATGTTGAATTGTTAAAGAAGAACTCCCGCAAAAAATGTTACTCCATGTCGTGCTAGAAATGTACATGATGTAATCTGTAGTGAATGCCATTTTCTTACCAGTAGCTGAATTTTTGAGTTATATCATCCTGAAGTTTCTTATCTGTGTTATGTGACTAGGAATTAGACCCACAAACTCACACAGCACCTTATGTGTGGACAGGAAGTCTAATTTTCTATGTATTCCTATGGGAGCCTCACTTTCAGTCTCATAGGAATGAATAGAGAAGTGACTGGCTTGCTGTCCTGGGTCAGTTGGAGGTCAGGGAGTTGGTCACATGACCCAGCTACAATAAGAAGAGAGTGGAAACTCTCAATTTCAGCCTCTGATAAGAAAATGACATTCACTACAGAATATATCATGCACCTTTCTAACAGGTCAGAGAATAAAAATGTTTGCGGGAGTTCTTCTTTAAGTGAAATGTTGAGATTTATTGTATTTACATTTGCCTACTTAAAGAGGCTCTGTCACTAGGTTTTAACCTATGTATTTAAATACATAGGTTAAAACCCCTTGACTTCTACAGTTAGAACATACCTTTATTGCAGAGTACAGCGCAGCGGTTGTGCTGAAAAAAGACCTTTAATCTTTATGTTAATGAGCCTTCGGAGCACCGGGGGGCGGGCTCTTTCTTCCTGAGCACCGCTTCTTCACCGCCCCCCGGGTCCCGAGGCTCTCTCCGATGCCGACGTCCACGCCCCTTTGCAAAATGATTGACGGCTGAAATCCCGCCGGCGCATGCGCAGAAGCGCTTGCAGTTCCGAACACCGCAAGCGCTTCCATCCTTGTGCGCACGCGCCGTCACTTCCGGGTTCAGCGAAGTGACGGCGCGTGCGCACAAGGATGGAAGCGCTTGCGGTGTTCGGCACTGCAAGCGCTTCTGCGCATGCGCCGGCGGGATTTCAGCGCTAGGCCAAACGGCCTAGCGCTGTCAATCAGTTTGCAAAGGGGCGTGGACGTCGGCATCGGAGAGAGCCTCGGGACCCGGGGGGCGGTGAAGAAGCGGTGCTCAGGAAGAAAGAGCCCGCCCCCCGGTGCTCCGAAGGCTCATTAACATAAAGATTAAAGGTCTTTTTTCAGCACAACCGCTGCGCTGTACTCTGCAATAAAGGTATGTTCTAACTGTAGAAGTCAAGGGGTTTTAACCTATGTATTTAAATACATAGGTTAAAACCTAGTGACAGAGCCTCTTTAACTGTACTGTATGCAGCGTCAGACTGGCCTGCTAGATACCATAGTGAGACTTGAGAGAACAAATGTTTGGCGCCAATAACTTGCCACTAGGGTCTATTTCTTTGAATCAAAATGAGACTTTATTAATGATATGAGGGTTGGGCCTGGAGAAAAATGTCCTCTGGCACCAGGGCCTTAGTCCAATCCTATATGGATCCTGTATGGATAGTTCAGGATTAACAACCCCTTTAGGTTGCTAGCAGATGGACTTGGGTCTGCCTCCTGCCTCTATTCGAGAGTGAGAGCCTAAGTGTGCTACTGAGAGGACACATCTGCCTCCCCCTCAGTCCTAGGCCTAAGTCTAAAACTATAATTTCTCTCTCCAGAGAGAGAGGGAGAAAGAGAGAGAAAGAGAAGGAAGACTAGAAGGTCCAGGATCTGCAAAGCCGTGGTTTGGAGTCAGTCAGCAAGATTCTGTGCTCCTGTTAAGGAATATTACCAGCACACCCTTCCACACGTTGAAACATTTTGGCCAGCCGTATCTTAAATCTGTATCCCTCAGCCTGGGAATTACAGAACTCTTACAAGAACTTTATTGCCAGACTAAGGTTCTGCAGAGAGACTTTAAAAAGACAGAGAGAAGAAGTACCTCAACCCTCATCATTGCTGCCATTCATCCATATATTGCTATTGGGGATGGATTGCACTGTATTACACGCCTTGGAATTGTGCCTTGATACCTTAGAATGAACTACTGCTCATGTTCTGCACTTTAGTAATGAAAGACCCCGCCACATCTTCTCTGGTTATCATAGCCCGGCATACACACCAGTCTATGATAAATCTAGCCTCATATTTCTCAAAGTACAATGATAAATTTCCTGCTTTTCATCTACATGTATGACAATGCTGTTTGCCTGCATCTACCATTAGGGGGAGCTCAGTGCATAGGAATTTTTACAGTTACAATTGAAATCAGTGGAAGGTGTAAATAATTTCTTTGCTCCACCTAGTGGTGGCTGCTGAAAAATGCAGTGAATCTATTTAAGAAACATGAATAGTTCAGTGCCTGGCTCCGTTCCCCCTGCGGACCCATAGCAGTTGTGTGGTTTGCCTCTATGCTTTGTACACCACTGGTAATAAGTGAAGTTTGCCCTGTGTGGAGTGAAGGGGCAGGGGAGCAGGACCTTATAGTTGTCTCTGATACCAGTCTCTGCTTTTGTGTGCTGGAGCCGCAGGGCTGGCAGCAGCATTGGACTGTGCTAGTTGTGCTAATGAAGTATAATACTGCTGCCATGGAGTTTCAAAACTCTAACACACACCAAATCCTGCTTACACTGCTCCATCACTGCTGAATGAAGTCTGGAGGATGCAGTTTGAGTCAGGAGACCTGTGGTAGGGCTTTATGGGTGGTTGCTAAAAATCCCAAGGATTTCAATAGTATACTCATCAGAGGATCAAATATTCAAGTCCCCTTAGGAGATAAAAAAATTACAGTAAAAAACATAAAACATTTGTAAAAAAAATAAACTAAAAATTTAAAAAGAAAATCATATCATCCCTTTCCCAATTTTTTACATATACTGTAAATATAGACAAACAGTAAAAAAAGTAAAAAGATAATTATAGTAGTATGACTGCATCTGAAAAGAGTGATGAGAGAAGGGTTGTAGAAGGAGATGAGGAGAAAGCGAAGCTATTAAATATTTTTCTCTCCTCTATATTCACTGAGGCAACTGAAATGTCAGAAGAAATGCAGAGTGTCAAAATTAACTCCCCATTAAATGTATCCTGTCCGACCCAGGAAGAAGTGCAGCGGCGTCTTAAAAAGATTAAAATAGACAAAGCATCAGGTCCAGATGGCATACACCCCCGTATCCTAAGAGAACTAATTAATGTAAAGGACAGTCACTTATTTCTGATATATAAGGACAGGGTCTGTTCCACAGTATTGGCTCTTAGAAAATGTGGTGCCGGTATTCAAAAAGGGGTAAAAAAACAAGGCTAATTCTATGTCTAACATTAGTTGTGGGTAAACTAAAGGTTTTCTAAGAGATGCTATCATGAAGTATCTCAATGAAAGTAGATGTATAATGCCATATCAGCATGGGATTATGAGAGACTGGTCAGGTCAATAATCTAATCAGTTTATCTAATTAGGCAAGTTCTAGACTTGACCAGGGTGAGCTGTATATCTCGACTTCTCCAAAGTATTTGATACTGTGCCACATAAAAGAATGCTTGGATTAGGCTACTTTCACACTAGCGTTTTTAAATTCCGGTATTGAGTTCCGTCATAGGGGCTCAGTACCGGAAAAAAAACGCTTCAGTTTTGTCCCCATTCATTGTCAATGAGGACAAAACTGAACTGAAAACAACGGAATGCTCCTGAAAGCATTCCGTTCCGTCTTCAGACTGGAGAACAAACCGCAGCATGCTGAGGTTTTCTCTCCGGTCCAGGCATCCGCACCAAGACGGATCCGGAATGACCCCCAATGCAAGTCAATGGGGACGGATCCGTTTGGTGTGACCAACATGGTAAACGGATCCGTCCTCCTTTGACTTTCAATGGAGTTCAGGATGGATCCGTCACCACATACATACAGACAGACAGACATACATACAGACATACACACACATACACACAAACACATACATTGTCACGAGGGGAAGGGGGGAAAGTGAGCCCTGACTGTAACCCCAACCACTGTCCCTGCCTACTTACAGTATAAGCCCTAGATGGCAGAACCGTAACTGGTCGACAGGCCCTGACCTGAGTAAGTGCAGGGGCAAGGAAAGGGGAAACAAAGGGAATAACAAACACAGACAGAACAAACACAATACAGAGTAGTCAACTAGCCAAGGGGTCGTATCAGGAGGTCACATCAATACCAGGGGAAAAGCAAAGGCGAAGTCCAAGTCCACAAGCTGAAGTCTGAATCCACTGAAATCCAATCACTTGCAACAAAAACACCAGCACTGTACAGGGAAACCAAATAACAGGCAACTACTCTAGGCAGTTGCCATCTTTAAATAGCCCACACAGGATCATGTGATGTGGCCAGCATCACATGACCTGAGGCGGAGAATTGCTGCCAAAACAGTATGCAAAGTAGCCATGTGGTGTGATCAGCACCACATGGCTAAAAACTCAACAGGTAATTAACTAATGAAGTGCTGGCTGACCAGACCAGCACTTCAATTCCCTACTGCTCGTCTCTAGGGGGGGCGGGGAGGACGCAAGGAGCGCGCCAGGTCCTCCCCGCAGGTTGCTATGGAGACGAGGACGCATATCGTGTCCTCGCTCCATGTTACCAGCGGAAGTCCGGCGGCGCAGCACTGGGGAAGCGCGCCGCCGGCTTCCCATCACAGTACCCCCCCCCCTTCATGAGGGGCCACCGGACCCTTAACCACGGGAGCCGGTTTCTCAGGATGCACTCGATGGAAATTCCTGATGAGATTATCAGCATGCATCCTGGTCAACGGTACCCAAGATCTGTCCTCCGGACCGAGTCCTCTCCAGTGTACGAGATACTGGAAGGAACCCTTTACAATGATTTATGAAATACATTGTGGATGCGAAAAGATTCAGGTAGACACAGTTTAAAAGACACAGGATTAATCACCTTGGTGATCTCGTACGAACCAATGAACCGAGGCGCAAACTTATAAGAAGGTACTTTCATTTTCAGGTTCTTTGTCGAAAGCCACACTTTGTCCCCCACCTTGAAATCAACACCATTCGAGCGCTTCCTATCTGCCTTAACCTTTTGGGTCTCTTGGGCTTTTTTCAGGTTCGTTTGAACCTGCGCCCAAACTGTGCACAGTTCTTTGAGCAAAAGAGTTGACCTCTGGAACAACAGATGTAGACAAGGAAAAAGAACCAAAACGCGGATGGAAACCCATATTACAGAAGAACGGCGATATCCCAGAGGATGTATTAACCCTGTTATTTATGGCAAACTCGGCGAGAGACAAATATCTAGACCATTGATGTTGGTTGTCTGCAACATAACATCTAAGAAATTGTTCAACACATTGATTAAGGCGCTCAGTCTGACCATTAGTCTCTGGATGGAAGGCCGACGAAAAAGACAAGGAAATATCAATCTTATGACAAAAGGCCTTCCAAAACCTGGAGACAAATTGCACACCCCTGTCTGATACAATGTTTTCCGGTATACCATGAATTCTTACAATGTGATCAATAAACAGAGAGGCCAAAACTTTTGCAGTAGGTAATTTACCCAATGAGATGAGATGACACATTTTACTGAACCTGTCCACTACCACCCAAATCACAGTTTTACTATCAGAACACGGCAGGTCAGTGATAAAATCCATAGACAAGTGGGACCATGGTCTATCAGGAATGGGTAATGGATGTAGCTCACCCATAGGACGCGTCTTAGGATTCTTGGACCTGGCGCATGTGCTACAGGAAGTTACAAAGGCCTGAACATCCCTAGAAATAGAAGGCGACCAAAATTCCCTAGAAATTAACTCTTTAGTGGCATTAATACCTGGATGTCCACATAACACGGAGTTGTGACACTCACCCAGCAGCCGCAAACGTAAATGAGCCGGCACAAATAACTTATCTGTGGGAGTGTCAGGCCGAGCCAGATGTTGTCCCGCCGAAATTTCAGAAGTCAAATCAGCTGTGGCAGCTGCCACAATGATGTCAGCAGGCAGGATGGGTTCAGGCGGGCCCTCAGGAAGTTGACAAGCATGGAAGCTTCTTGACAGGGCATCTGCCTTAATGTTCTTACTTCCGGGCCTGAAGGTAACACAAAAATCAAAACGAGTAAAAAACAAAGCCCACCTTGCCTGTCTAGGATTTAACCGCTTAGCTGATTCCAGAAACATCAGATTTTTGTGATCCGTGAGGACCATGACACGATGTAATGCCCCCTCCAAGAAATGACGCCATTCCTCAAAAGCCCATTTAATAGCTAATAATTCCCTGTTGCCGATGTCATAATTCTTTTCGGCAGGCGAGAATTTGCGTGAAAAAAAAGCGCATGGCTTGAGATTAGTTAAAGTGGAGGATCCCTGAGACAGAACAGCTCCAAAAGGGCTTAGTTTGGTCGGGTTGGATCAAAACAGGAGCATTAATAAAAGATCTTTTAAAAGATTCAAACGCCTTTATGGCTGCCGGGGACCAATTGGCCTGATCTGCTCCCTTACGAGTCAGATCCGTAATAGGCTTGGCCATAACCGAGAAATTTTTAATAAATTTACGGTAAAAGTTAGCAAATCCTAGAAAGCGCTGGAGCGCCTTTAGGGAGGTAGGTCGTACCCAATCTAGGATGGCTTGTACCTTTGCTGGGTCCATTTTAAAAGAAAAAGGGGTGAGGATATAACCTAGAAAGGCTACCTCCTGGACACCAAAAGTACACTTTTCCCCTTTAACAAATAATAGATTTTTGCATAGTACCTCCAGCACCTGTCTAGTGTGAGAGACATGTGACTCCCAATCAGCCGAAAAAATGAGAATATCATCAATATAGACAATCATAAACCTCCCCAAAAACGGTCTGAAAATATCATTGACAAAATTTTGAAAAACAGCCGGTGCATTACTCAACCCGAAAGGCATCACTTGGCACTCATAGTGACCCTCTGGGGTATTGAAGGCAGTCTTCCACTCATCCCCCTCCCTGATCCTAATCAAATTATAAGTCTTTTAAGTGGTCGGACAGTCCCACCTTAAACTGACTCCTCAATGCAGGATCGTTCCACTCAGAGGACACACACCATTTACGGAACTCCGCACAGTAATCCTCGACAGGACGGTTACCCTGGCGAAGAGATCTAAGTTGATTTTCGGCAACTGCGGCCACGTCAGTCTCCTCATACAACAGCCCTAAGGCCTGAAAAAATGCCTCCACAGAAGAAAGACATGGAGAGTCAGATGGTAATGAAAAAGCCCACTCCTGCGGATCCCCTTGCAGTAAGGATATGATTATACCGACCCTTTGCTGCTCCGAACCCGAGGAATGAGGGCGCAAATAGAAATAAAGCTTGCAGCTCTCCTTAAAGGACCTGAAAGTCTTTCGGTCCCCCAAAAACCGATCAGGTAACTTAACATGGGGTTCAATATTGGGGTTAGGCATGGAGGGAACGGCTGTGGGTACAGACTGCAGCTGCTCCTGATGTTGGAGTCTCTCAGCTAGATCCTGGATCATCTGAGCCATGTTACTCATTTGATCCGTGAGGACTCTAAACGGCTCCATGAAGGTAGGCCTGTTATTCTGTCACGAGGGGAAGGGGGGAAAGTGAGCCCTGACTGTAACCCCAACCACTGTCCCTGCCTACTTACAGTATAAGCCCTAGATGGCAGAACCGTAACTGGTCGACAGGCCCTGACCTGAGTAAGTGCAGGGGCAAGGAAAGGGGAAACAAAGGGAATAACAAACACAGACAGAACAAACACAATACAGAGTAGTCAACTAGCCAAGGGGTCGTATCAGGAGGTCACGTCAATACCAGGGGAAAAGCAAAGGCGAAGTCCAAGTCCACAAGCCGAAGTCTGAATCCACTGAAATCCAATCACTTGCAACAAAAACACCAGCACTGTACAGGGAAACCAAATAACAGGCAACTACTCTAGGCAGTTGCCATCTTTAAATAGCCCACACAGGATCATGTTATGTGGCCAGCATCACATGACCTGAGGCGGAGAATTGCTGCCAAAACAGTATGCAAAGTAGCCATGTGGTGTGATCAGCACCACATGGCTAAAAACTCAACAGGTAATTAACTAATGAAGTGCTGGCTGACCAGACCAGCACTTCAATTCCCTACTGCTCGTCTCTAGGGGGGCGGGGAGGATGCAAGGAGCGCGCCAGGTCCTCCCTGCAGGTTGCTATGGAGACGAGGACGCATATCGTGTCCTCGCTCCATGTTACCAGCGGAAGTCCGGCGGCGCAGCACTGGGGAAGCGCGCCGCCGGCTTCCCATCACATACATACTTACATACTCCAAGCAGAGGGCGCTGTGGGGAATCGTCATAGCTGCGCGCCTCCTGGGCGTGAAGACGTACGGCCTGCCTGCCTGCCTGGAATATGTAAGTATGTATGTGTTTGTGTGTATGTGTGTGTATGTCTGTATATGGTACTGTGTGACATGTGTGGGGCCAGAACGCGGTGGGGCCGGAGGCTGCAATGTAACAAAATGTGAAAAAAATGAAAGGGTCTGACTTTCTGAATGCATTGTATGTATTTTTTCAATTTTATAAACTATAGTATATTACTATGTATGTTACAATGTAATGAAAGTATAAAAATATTATCCTGTATGGTGAACTAACAGAGAAAATAGTTTTTTGACCCCCTTCCTTGCCTTCTTGCTAGTGTAACTGGAGTCTTTCTGGAAAGGGGTCTGGCTGATGGGCACAGGTGAAACGGTATAAAAAGAGGAAGCTCTGCCTGCTTCTTCTACCTTCTACCTGTTTGTTTTTCAGATCTGGCCTGGACTGAAGATTTAGCTGTGTAAAGCTACATGCACATGAATGCGCCGTGTTTTGCGGTCCGCAAATTGCGGATCGACAAAACACGGATGCCGACCGTGTGCGTTTCACAAGTTGTGGAACAGAATAGGCTGCCTATAATAGAAATGCCTATGCTTGTCCAAAAAATGGACAAGAATAGGATATGTTAAATTTTTTTTGCAGGGCCACAGAACGGATCAACGGATGTGGACAGCACACGCATCTTTTGTGGCCCCTTTGAAGTGAATGGGTCTGCATCCGAGCCGCAAAAAATGCAGCTCGGATGTGGAACCCAAACAACGGTCCTGTGAATGGGGCCTTAGGGTCCATTCACACGAACGTATATTTGCGGGCCCGCATTACTGCGGACCCGCAAATATACGGGGGCCGCCCAGCGTGTGTTCCTCAGCGCTCGGAACACACGCCGTGCCGCCCCATTGAAAATGCCTATACTTTTCTGTGCGCACGGATAAGTATAGGACATGCTTCAAAAGAGCTAGCTCCGTGCCGCGGCTCCCGGCCCCATAGAGGTGAATGGGGCCGCATCTATTCCTGCAATTGTGCGGATGGATACGGCCCCATTCACACGGTCGTGTGAATGGGGCCTTACAGTGCAAACAGAATTCTGTAAAGAATTCTGGACACTCCTCAAAGGGGTATAGAAGGGGGGCTAGGGGCACTTAGTACATGGATGGGAATGAGCATGTGGGTAGTAAGTGTGCTTTCTAGAGAACTTCAGAACTCTGCAGTTACATCATGTCTTATACTAACATCCAGAGCTGCTTTAACTGCTAGCCATGCACCAGACTTAGAATCCAGTTTTTGTTTGTTTCCAATGAGAATTCAGCTTAGATGAGTGTTTATAAGCTCTCAGGAATACAGAGATAAGGGTTACTGATCGAGCCATTAGGCAGATACTCTGTCAAATTTTACTGTGAAGGAGGAAGCAGCTTGCAGTTTATGTAAAAGAATGGTTGAAATTGAAATTTTATTTAATAAAGACATATTATAAAAATGTTTTAGGCCAACATAAGCACAGTGCAATAATAAAAATGCCTCCAAAGGTGTCGAGAGCCTATAAAACAAAATCCAATAGTGACTAAGTGGGTTCATGTCATAGCTTGCTGAATAGAAAACAAGGGCCTTTCCCATGAATTCTAAAATCAGGTTTATAGTACTGTCTGAAATATGTTCTGCTCATAAATGGATTGGCAAAATGACTCAGCTAAACATAGAATTAATCACATTTTTGTTTTGCATTTTTGTTAAGCGACAGTGTTTAAAATTATACTGTAATGCTTGGCAAAAAATATGTAAAAGAGCGCCTCAGGATAAAATAAATTTGTCTACAGGCTGCTTATACAGTATAAAGACTGATGTTAATGTAGTTCTAATATTTTATCCTTTTATGTTGCATTTGACGTCTTTAATCCCAGGTTCAGGGACAGACAGGGGAATAGCTATTGTTGTAGCAGCTGTAGTGGCTGCTTTGTGGCCGGGGCCTTGTCTGCCAGTGCCAATACACACACAGTAATGTAAACTTGCTGGGATGAGTCAAAGGTAATGCAGGCCGGGGAACATCACCCGGCCTGTGCACTCTCCTGCTCTGTAGGCAGGACTACACTGCATTGTACCTGTTGCTGGGGAGAGTGTAATGGGCTCTTCTCATCAGGGGCACAGGGCTAGGTGAGTATTACTTTCTTTATTTTTTTAACATTACAGAGGCATTATAACTGTAGGAGGGACATTAAAGGGGTTGTCCGGTCTTTTACTATTGATCAATGTCTCCCGGTCTTTACCATAGACAGCAGTGCGTGTGCTGTCTCCTCTTTCAGCTTATTGGCAGGGGGTTGCTGGGTGTCGGACCCCCGCCAATCAGATATTTATGACTTATCCTGAGGATAAGTCATCAATAGTAAATGCCTGGACAACTCTGTTAAGAGGGCAACGCTACTGTATGGGGGACTAAGGGGCCACAACTACTATCAGGGGGCACTAAGGTTGCATAGCTAGTATGTAGGAGAACTAAGGGAACATAATTACTGTGTGAGGGCACTAAGGGGGCTTTCTGCTATGTTTGGGCACTAAGGGGTCATTCTACTGTAAGGGGGCACTATTGGGACATGACTAATGTGTGGGGAAAAAAAATGGGCATAACTACTGTGTGGGGGCACTAAGGGAAAATAACTACTGTGTGGATCACCAATAGGGCATATGGGGCCCAGGCTGCGTACTGTAAATTCTTGACTCCTCTTCCTTTTATTTTCATAGCCATGGGAGAGGGTTTGGAGGGAAGTTGCTGGGGTGGGGTAAGGAATTCAAAAATTTGCTATGGGGCTCAGCCTTTTCTAGTTATGCCTTTGGGGGCAGGCATACCATATATTCACAGGGGCCCAATAGGTTAGGTATGAAGAGAGTGGTTAACCCTCGAAAGACATAGGACTTTATTAATTATATTTGATAACCAATCAACTTTAGGAGCGCTGTAGAAGCTCTTTATTTTATTTCTACTTACCTGTTATAAAAAGCTAGATGACACAGTCTCTCAATAACAAAAAAAGGCTACGCGTTTTAAACCTGTGTACACCAGTTGTTAGTCAAGGCATGTCTGTATACTACTGGGTGAGGGTATAAGACACCATGCCTTCCACCTAACACAGATGATCACTAATGCAAGTAACACCCCATTAACTCTATGTATACCAAGAATGAAAAATCCACTTTAGAAAGCATTAGTACAAATATGTTAAATCATTCCTGTAATTCATTCCCAGCAGATATCTGGAATCTACAGTTACAATCCAAAATGCTTCTCGAAGCCTCACTTCACGTTTCCACGTAGGGGGATTTTTTTCTTCCTTCATAGGCCTGTTTCAGATGAGTGTGTCCAGTGCAGAAAACACACTCCATGTGGGAGAGTGATTTCCCATTATGGACACTGCTCGTTTCAGTGGACCGTACGGCATTATAATGATTTATAATTCTGTGTGTCTCTGCATGCCCTTGCTTCTACAGAATTATACTGACATATTGCTGTCAGTATAATTCAGTAGATACAAGTAATGCAGAGGCACACAGCATTATAAATCGATATAATGCCATAACCTCCTGTGTAAATGAGCAGTGTCCATAATGGGAAAGTGTTTTCAACACTGGACACACTCGTCTGAAAGAGGCCATTGCAGCCAGGACCAAGATGGTGCTTTTCCATGCACTTCCAGAGTGAGAGACAGCGTTGTAACCAGATATGTATTTTGGGTGATCTGAAATACAAAATATTTTTTTGCTATTCATTAGTGTTGAGCGAGCACCTCTGTGCTCGTATGCTCGGGTGCTCTGGCCGAGCACTAGGGGTTGCTCGAGTGCTCGGCCGAGCACCCGAGCATAATGTTAGTCAATGGGACTAAACCAGGCACCCCCCGCTCGGAAGAGGAGAGGGTGTCTGGTTAATAGAAAAAGGTCAGAATCGCGACTTCTCCTCTTTTACTCCTTTCACTCGTAAAAGTATGCAAATTAACTGAATTTGTACGCATTAGCATACAAATTAGCGTACACAATGCGTACGCATTTAGCGTACAAAAGCGTACGCATTAGCATACAAATTCGTACACCTTAGCATACAATTCGTACGCATTAGCGTACAAATCAATATTACAGTGCGGGGAAGAGACTCGAGCATTGCGCTCGCTCAACACTACTATTCATATAAGCTGTGTTCACTTGATATAGCCATTGTCATATCTGAGTAAAAGGTCACCAACAGCGAGTCCTAATGAAAAGGTGCACTGTCATCATGTACTACGTTCCCTTATATAAAAAGTCTCACCATTGCCGGTATATACATAACACTAGATTAGCTCAGTTGCCGTGACGTGCACAATGCCTTTTGAAGAACATTCCCTTTTTACCTAGGAACTGTTAATTTGCTTTTATTGTGAAATCCCGCGGTCAGAGCCCTTTCCTTCCATCCGCAGCTCTTCAAATATTGAATGCCAACAAATAATAACAGATTCAGCCGAAGAACACTGTGTTTACAGGAATCTCGTGAACATGAACAGAAGGAACGGAGGTCTCTCCTTATTTCTGACTCATTATTTGGATAGACAACCACAGTGAATATGTAAGAACGTCTCATATTTCAGAGTTAACTCATAATCTTACTTAAAGGGGTTATCCAACACTATAAAAATGTTCCCCATATGCTGGGCTCCTCACACTGAATATGCTTACCTGGCTACCCGCTCCCTGTGTCACTCCTGGCCCCTGCACCGCCGCTGCAGCTCCACCCCGTGCGCGGATGAAAACATCTGGTGTCGGGGGGAACAGCCAATGGCATACGGGGACAAGCCTCCCTAGCATCGTGGGTGACGTTATGGAGGCTCGCCCCCTTCCCCGTCTGCCATTGGCTGCTCCCCCCCTTAAACCGGATGTTTTCATCCTCGCACGGGGAGAAGCTGTAGCGGCGGTGCGGGGACCAGGAGCAGTACAGGGAGCGGGGAGCCATTTAAGTATATTCAGTATGAGGGGCCTGGCATATGGGGGACATTTTTAATAGTCTTGGATAACCCCTTTAAAGGGAACCTGTCATCAACTTTATGCTGACCTCACTGATTTCAGCTGAGTCTCACTCATGAGCTAAAAGTAAGTGGTTGCCGAGAACCAGCATCATAATCATTGCAGCACAGGCCTTGAAAAGAGTCAAATCTACCTGAGAAGAGTCATGGTTATTCCTAATCTCCTGCTTTCCCTGTCCATCTGCTGATGATTGGCAGTTCTCTCCTAGAGAGAAAGGGAGAAAACTAGGTAGAAGACTGTCACCAGAAGGTGGGCAGGGAGAGCAGGAATTCATGAATAACCATGACTCTTATCAGGTGGCCATGACCTTTTTCCAGGCTCAGTCTGCAATGATTGTGATGTTAGTTCTCGGCAACCACTTACATTTAACTTTTAACTGATAAACTGATGAAATCAACTCACCTGTCTCTAGTTTATGCTGCCGTATGTACAACAGAAAGGTTCCCTTTAACCGTTCAAGGGGTCTTCCGGGAAATTAAAAATCAATGACAGCTTCTCAGGACTCCTCTGCCTATCAGCTGTTTGAAGGGGCCGCGGAACGGAGGCCTCTACCTTGGTGTGACCTTTCTGCAGTTCAGTCCCATTCTCTTGAAGTCTACTAAGAGGCCACAGCAGCCTGAATGCTCTGACCCCATCAAATCACTGATCGGCGGTGGTGAGTTGGATCTAATATTGATGACCTATCCTGAGGATAGGTCATCAATATTTAAGTTCTAGAAAACCCCTTTAGGTTATTTGATGTGTGTCAAGTTCAATGAGATAAGAGGTTTTGGAAATTCACCATGAGTCATCGATTGGACTTGGTGTTTCATTATAAGGCCATGCTTTAATTGGCCTATAAATAAGAATGTCATATTTCATTAATAATTCCCTTTGCCACTTTCTTATCAAGCCATTAAGTGTCCCACTGGCATAACATGCGGCAGCACTCTGCAATCATTGAATATATGGATGATAATGGTTATATGTAGTCACTGTATAGATTAATATGAGGTTTCTAACATATTTTGATGAAGATATATGAACCTATCTGCCAAGGCAAGGTTACGTTTTTTTTTAGATAGAACCTTACACTAAAATGACTCACCTTTCCTTAAATGGCATTTACCATAAACAACCATATTAAATGGCGCATACTGACTGGTAGGTTAGATCATGGTGACTACAACAATTAACGATGCAGAGAAATACAGTACTTATTTGTATTTATATGCAAATGAGGTGCTCAGAGCACTGAGTGGCTAGCCTAGACCTCCCGAGCACCGCTTCACCTCTACCTCTCCCCGTTGCCACCCCCTCCTCCTATTGAGAATGATAGTGTCAAGCATCCTGACTGCTACCATGCCTGGCCCTGAAAATCAGTGAAGATCTCATGTGGTCATCCTCGCTCTGAGATCTTCGCTGCACATGCTCTGATAGCACTGCCGCCAGAGCATGTGTGAGATTCAGGGCCAGGCATCGAAGCAGTGAGGATGCCTGTCCCTGTCAATCTCACTGAGAGAGGGAGTGGCAAGAGGGAGGGGCAGAGGTGAAGTGGTGCTCTGAGGGGCAAGGCTAGCCCCTCAGTGCCCTAAGCACCTCATTTGCATCTAACTAAAAAAGGAATATCTCTGCAGTGATTGCAGAGAGAAAGCACTCATTTTAGTCACAATTATCAACCCTACCAGACATCCCTGGTTTAACAGGGTTGATCATGGTAACAGATGATGAGAAGAGGACCTGATAAGCAAATATCCTTATCACTCTGTGTTGTGCTATTCCTATGTTATTCCTACTGAAAGTTTATAATTAAATGAACAGCTGCATGTTATGGGTGTGTCCCTATATAGTTTGGAACTGTCTAATCAGTGCTGCCATTGGTAGATTGCCCCCCAATCGGTAACATTATTACATTAACGTCAGGTTCTAGCAGAAATAATAGAGAAACGGTACAACATAGAGCCATAAAAAAGATGCCCCAGAGTTGATATTGCATGTGGAAAGCAAGCAATTACTAAAGCAAACATGTCAAGGGAGGTGACAGGTCCTTTTAAGCCTGGGCCTGGACAGATGTGTAGCTAGGGTGCACAACCAGAATGGAGGAAGCATCACATCCCCATATGTACAATGCAACAACAACAAAAAAAATGCTAATCAGCACATCGTATAATACAAAAATGCACAGTAGGTATGAAAGTAAACAGAATGAATAGATTATAAATTAAATTCATTCTACAGATGCTGTAAAAATGACTATGAGGTTCTTATCTTACAGATAAATGTAAATTAAATTGATATTTAAAGGACATCTGTCAGCAGATTTGTACCTATGACACTGGCTGACCTGTTACATGTGCACTTGGCAGTTGAAGACATCTGTGTTTGTCCCATGTCCCATGTTCATATTTTTCGCTGAGAAAAATAATGTTTTAATATATGCAAGTGAGTCTCTAGGAGCAATGGGGGTGTTACCGTTACACCTAGAGACTCTGCTCTCTCTGCAACAGTTGCATCCTCTCCACTTTGGTTGGCCCAGGCTTGATGACGTTTTTACAGCCTGGTCCTGTCAATCAAAGTGGAGAGTGCTCAGCAGTTGCAGAGAGAGTAGAACCTCTAGGTGTAACGGCAACACCCCTGTTGCACCTGGAAGCCTATTTGCATATATTAAAACATCATTTTTCTCAGCAATGCGGGCACATATGAACATGGGACCAACACAGATACCTTCAGCTGCCACGTGCACATACAACAGGTCAGCATTTTCATAGGTACAAATCTGCTAAAAGATGTCCTTTAATGTGTTACATATGCCATTAAAATGAATGGAATGAAACTTATTAAATGGATTTTCCAGCCTCTCAGTATTAATGACCTATCTTCTGGATAGGTCATCAGTATCAAATTGGTGGGGGTCCGACACGCGCACCAAGATTTGGTTTAGCGTTCTAAACAAAACAGTGGATGGAGCTGGAAGCAGAAGGCCCCATCCTCCGTGTAGTAGCTATGTCGTTGCACTTCAGCTCAGCTTCCAATTCACCTGAAAGTATACCATCACAGCTACTGCACAGAGGATGGAGCCAGATGCTTGCAGCTCATTCTCTTTTTTTCTTGCGCTGATGGCTGTGGAAACCCGCCGATCGGTGGCAGTGCCAGGTGTCAGGCCCTCACCAATCTTATATAGATGACTGATCCTCAGGAAAGATTGGAACCATTTTAAATGTCAACTTAACATTTGATCAAAATATATGAGTTCATCTGACCTAGCAAGGTGACCTTTTATAGATGGGATCCTATTTTCTGAAATCAATTCCCTGACTGGTGCTTTTCAATAGCCTTGTCAAAAAATATTTAAGTCTTTTTCTGTCCCCATCAGGGCTGGATTAAAGATTACCTGCCACCTCTCCTGACATGTCCGTTCTTGTAAATTCCTTGGTGGAACAGCAGAGTAACAACATAAGAACACAATGTATAACTCAATATTCTCCAGAGCTGCTAGAGATGGCCAAACGTGCACAGTGGCGTAACTAGAAATGACTGGGCCCCACATAAAAAAATTTAAATGGGGCCCCCTTTCCCTCACCACCTTCTTCGCAACCCCCACTCCTGATGCTAGTCAAGATTGCTCTCTCAGACCAGGCCCGGCTGCCAGTCCGTCCCTTTCTCCCATGTATATACTGTATGTCATGTCACTGTATATACTATACTATATAATCTACCGTATTTTTCGCCCTATAAAATGCACCTAGGTTCTAGAGGAGGACAATAAGAAAAAATATTTTTCATTAGACCTCAGATCAGACCAGCAATCAGAACCCGTAATGTTAATCAGACCTTAGCCCCAATCAGCCCCCCAGACTCCAATCAGACCTCAGATCAGAGCCCAATATAAAGAAGACCCCCATTCAAACCTCTGATTAGACCCCGATACCTCATATCAGCCATATTTCATCACCCCCAGCCATATTTCAGCAGCCCCCAGACTCAGATCACAAAATAAAAAATCTACTTACATCTCCTGCTCCGGATGCTGCTGCTCCTCAACTCCTGCTCTCTGTCTCCTTCTTCCTGCTATCAGCTGTGCTGTGACCTGATGTGCACAGCATGAGGTCACAGAGCGCCCTCACGCTGTGCGCAGCCACAGTACAGCCGACAGCAGAGGACCAGGAAGCAGTGAGTACAGAGCCTTCATCGCTTCCCGGTCCTCCAGTACTAATGAGCGCTTCCATAATGGAAAAGCTCATTAGTATTCGCCCCATAAGACGCAGTGATGTTTCCCACACTTTGGGGGAAAAACGTGCATCTTATGGGGTGAAAAATACTGTAAAATACTGCAGTGGGGGCCCTGACAATAAAATCTTTTAGTTTTCCTCCTGGATGGACCCCCTCTGAGTTCGGGCCCCATAGCAGCTGTTTCCCCTGCTTCCCCTATAGCTACTCCCCTGCACGTACACATGGTCATGTCCACCAAAGTCTAAAGGAATTAGGAGTTATAGGGACAGCCAAGACAGGAAGCTGTCTTAAACTAAGAGAGGCATCTTTTCCATGTTTAATATCTAATGACTGACAAATATGGTACTAGATCTCAAAATGCAGAGAAATCATGCAGTCCTACAATGTGAAATAGTTTCTCATTTCTAGAATCCAATGTACAACAAATCCATGGGAACTTCATTCTCTAACATCTTTATAGTTCTATATTTTGGACAACACAGAATTATTAACATTTGAATTATTAACGTTTGATTCTTCTAGATATTCTGTTCGATTCATGTGCTTAGATGTACAGATTGCACAGTTTTCTAGTGAGGCCAAGGTCCCCCCAAATAGCTGTTCTAATACCAGTGGCTTTCTCCAGAGGTCTTGGCTCATTTATAATGAGATTGATCTTTGCTGACATTTTGTATTTGTGAAGTAAAAGCTGAAGCTGGAATGCTTGTCAAGTCTTTTACCTCTCTATGCCTGTGGAGAAAACTACAAGGTCATCTGTGCGAGCCTTGCTCATTTTTAATCTGAGTTTTCTTGCCCTGGTGTGCAACCTTTTACAAACAAGGGACCTGGAGGCAGCCATAAAATAAATACAGCAAAACAACAACAACGGTTGTATATTTTACCGGGCTCTTATTTCCTCTCAGTTTGGATATCATTTCCATGCACTATTCATAATCTAAATAAATATAGTACTAGCTGAAGGACCCGGCTTTGCCCAGGTATATTTCATCTATTTCATTTAATGTTTGTGTGTGTGTTGTTAAAAGATATCGAGAGTGACCTCTACAGCACCCCGACTCCTTAACAATGACCCCCCCCACAGTGCCCCGTCTCCTTAAAATGGGACCTCCACAGCAACCCACCCCCTTAACTTTGACCTTTACATTAGCCAACCACGCCCCCAAATGTGAAGTCACGCCCCCGGTCCCCGTGAAGCCACACCCCTACACATAAAGCCACACCCCGGTTCCGTGAAGACAAAGAGGAGAAGAAGAAGTTTCTGACCTGAAGGTGAGGTAGGGACAGTCAGGTGCTTCTCTCCCCCTCAGTCAGCCCCAGGGAGCCATGTCTGTTGGCTCCAGTGACTGACTGGGGGTGAGAGAAGCCTCAGTCACTTGCTGCAGCTCACACTTAGCACAATGAAAGGGTGGACATCACTGTGTCCATCCAGGCACTGCACCAGATGGAGGACAGTGAGCCAGAAAACCGGACTGTCCAGCCTAAAACCGGACGTCTGGCCACCCTAACAGCAGCCTGCTCCTAGGGTGGCCAGAGGTCCGGTTTTAGGCCGGACAGTCCAGATTTCAGACTCCCTGTCCTCTGTCCGGCGCAGGGCCTGGACGGACACAGGGATGTCCTTTTGAACAGCTCACTCTCAGACAGCAGCACTGTGCAGTCTGAGCATGAGCTGCAGGGAGAAAATCATACTCCCTCCCTCCCCTGCAGCTGACAGGTAATTTTTACCTTAATTTTTTCAATCCCCATCGGCTGCGGAGTGGGAGGGGGTGTGGCTTGTCTGGGTCTGGGGCGTGGCTTAGCAGGACCTGGGGGCAGGCTTTTAAGTCCTTCTTTTGAGGGTGGCCTGAATTACAGGTCGATGCTATGGTAATTCATGAGGAAACACAGTGGGTAGCAGTGAAAGAAAACATCTTTTATTACTACTGAATGGTAAATATGTGACATTTACATTATATTAGGTAATGATTGATGATGAGTTAGTCTAAAACATAAGTTCTATTTATGGTAACCTGAATACCCCTTTAACAGTGTCATCCACAGCTCTCTGGCTGGGTTGTTATGGAAACCTGGTGTGAAGCTGTGTGTATGGAGACTAACAGCCTGCGAGCGTCTATTGGCTGATAAGGGCCATGTGACCAGGCTTCTATTGGCTAATGCATTTTTTTGGAAATATCTCAGGAACGGTACATCCTGGAGAGCTGAGACCCGTTCTAAAACCTTCCCGGACACCTAATGTACATGTGTGCCAAATTTCGTGATTGTAGCTGCGACGGTGTGGATTTCTTTAGCGGACATACATACATACATACACTCAGCTTTATATATTAAATGTACTGTAATGTCATGAGAAAAGACATTGCTGATGTCTTTGCTCCTTGGCATTGTGATAACACTTACCTGAATGCTCCAGAACAGCAAATTGCCAACACTTCCACTTTTATAGAGGTGGTCACACTTGCTGATTACCTAATAAAGGGGTTTGCCCATCTCATACATTGAGGGCATATCGCTAGGATATGTCCCCAGTGCGGGTCGCACCTCCTCCTATCTCTAGAACGGAGTCCAGAAAGTAAGGCAGGCCACACATGCCTAGCCTCCCTACAGTAATTTCTATGGGACTGCAGAAAATGGCCGAGTGAGGTGATATAAATTGTATACTAGCTGAAGGACCTGGCTTCGCCCGGGTATATTTAATTTGTTTCATTTACTGTTTGTGTGTGTGTGTCGTTAAAAGATATCAAGAGTGACCTCTACAGTGCCTGCCCCTTTAACAGTGACCTCTACAGCAGCCCGCCCCTTTAACAGTGATCTCTACAGCGGCCCACCCCTTTAACAGTGACCTCTACAGCGGCCCACCCCTTTAACAGTGACCTCTACAGCGGCCAACCCCTTTAACAGTGACCTCTACAGCGGCCTGCCCCTTTAACAGTGACCTCTACAGCGGCCCGCCCCTTTAACAGTGACCTCTACAGCAGCCCGCCCCTTTAACAGTGACCTCTACAGCAGCCCGTCCCTTTAACAGTGACCTTTACAGCTGCCCGCCCCTTTAACAGTGACCTCTACAGCAGCCCACCCCTTTAACAGTGATCTCTACAGCAGCCCACCCCTTTAACAGTGACCTCTACAGCAGCCTGCCCATTTAACAGTGACCTCTACAGCTGCCCATCCCTTTAACAGTGACCTCTACAGCTGCCCGCCCCTTTAACAGCGACCTCTACAGCAGCCCGCCCCTTTAACAGTGACCTCTACAGCAGCCCGCCCCTTTAACTGTGACCTACACAGCAGCTAGAGTGGCCACTGTCTTCACCCCAGAAAGCCAGACCTCACCGGCCATTCCCCCAAACGTGAAACAGCACCCCCAGTTCCCATGAAGACACACCACTAAACATGAGGCCACGCCCCCTGGCCCCGTGAAGACACGGAGGAGAAGCTGTCTGAGTGTGAGCTACTGAAAGGGTGGACATCCCTGTGTCTGTCCAGGCACTGCGTCGGACGGAGAACAGGTAGACAGAAAACTGCACTGTCCAGCCTAAAGCCGGACATCTGGCCACCCTATCATCAGCCTGTCCCTAGGGTTGCCAGAGGTCTTGTTTTAGGCTGGACAGTCTGGCTTTCAGACTCTCTGTCCTCTGTCATGTATGGGGCCTTGATGGACACAGGGATGTCCTTTTGAACAGCTCACTCTCAGACAGCAGCACTGTGCAGTCTGAGCATGAGCTACAGGGAGAAAGTCACCCTCCCTCCCCTGCAGCTGACAGGTGATTTTTACCTTCATTTTTTCAATCCCTGTCGGCTGCGGAGTGGGAGGGGGCGTGGCTTGGCTGGGTCTGGGGCGTGGCTTATCAGGACCTGGGGGCGGGCTTTTAAGTCCTTCTTTTGAGGGTGGCCTGAATTACAGGTCGATGCCATGGTAATTTATGAGGAAACACAGTGGGTAGCAGTGGAAGAAAATATCTTTTATTATTACTGAATGGTAAATATGTGACATTTACATTATATGAGGTAATGGTTGATGATGAATTAGTCTAAAACATAAGTTATATTTATGGTAACCGAAATACCCCTTTACCATTGTCATCCACAGTGCTCTGCCTCTTTAATGCAGACCTACAGCAGTGAACTAGCTAGGTTGTCATAGAAACCTGGTGTGTGGAGACTGCCTGTGAGCTTCTATTGGCTGATAAGGGTCATGTGACCAGGCTACTATTGGATAATGCATTTTTTGGGAATATCTCAGGAACGGTACATCCTGGAGAGCTGAAAACTGTGCTAAAACCTTCCCGGACACCTGATGTACATGTGTGCCAAATTTTGTGATTGTAGCTGCAGCGGTGCGGATTCCTTTAGCGGAAATACACACACACACACATACACTCAGCTTTATATATTAGATATATTGTAAAATATATATTGTTTGTATATATATTGTAAATTATTTTAAAGCCTCACTGTCACAATCTAGTAGCCACATTCTAACAACAAATTTTACAATTCTCGGTGAGAGATGCTGTGTTTATCAGGGATGTGCGGTTACCAACCATGTCCAAAGTCATTCTGGTAGGACTGCAGAGGATCTAGCTTCAGGCATGGAATGTTCGCTGAGGCAGCCAGGCCACCCTGTCTAATGCTGCATCTTCTGCTGTCAATTGCACATGCAATGGCCCAGCCGCAGGGCTTGTGAGATATAATGATTATTGGTGTGTCACAGGTGTGGTGTTGCTGATGGTTACTCATGGTTTCGTGACTCCCTGGGCCGGCATGCAGTGGATGGAGGGGTGACACTACTTCCCTCGGGGCACACTCTGTACGCAGGACTCCCTCCGGATGGTGAGGCGAGGTGCCCTTGGTGTTGAATTTTAAAGTGTCAGTCGGCTGGGTCCTGGAATGTTGTGACGCCAGTGTCTTAAGCAGACACGAACTTTTGGAGTAGGAGTGATGAGGAGACAACTTGGTTGTGAACAATAGAACTTTTACTTTTGCCTTAAGGTCAGATGTTATAAATTACAATTTCTTCAGTAGGCAGTAGATAATACAGATTGGTGTTGTAAGAATTCCTTCCAAGGCTGTTACTTTAAGTTGCTGTAGCTTTAAATCCAGTTACTCTTAATTCTCCACTTAGTCAGTCCCTTAATAAACTAGTCTTGGCTCTGGATAGAATTTTATATCAACGCTTCAGGGTATGTTGGCCCTGCACGGCAGGAATTAATACGTCTGCACCCTGTCACTTTAAATATAGTAACCTGACTTCCCGTTGGGGTTTCCAGTAGGTAAAAAGTTCACAACTGTAGCTAGAAGTTGCTGAATCAGTGTCCGGGTACTGTGGAGATACTCCCAGTCACTATAGGTTGCTGACAAAGTCCATTAAGCTGATGAGCTCAGCGTTTACCTTTGACAGGCTTGGTATCCAGGTAATGCCAGTTGCTAGTGGCCTAGAAAGTGGTAAGTTGCCATCATGGTAGCTGTGACATGGCCAGTGTCCAGCAGGAATGGCGACCTTTAGGGTGACTTTCTCCCCCTGCACATTTCTTAGGTTGCTTTGAAAGCTGAGGAGCTCCCTGGGGAGCTGTCTGCTCTCCTCACTCCATTCTACATTTTTTCTATCTCACTCTAACTCTTGCCTATACCATAGAGGTGGTATATGTATACATGTTGCTGGTCAGCACCATCTAGTGGTGAAAAGATGTAAAAAGCCTAGGAGCTTCTTACAACACACCTATAAGACTTTGGAATACAGATTACAATGAGATGGCTATCAAGAGTGACATGGCTATACAAAATACAGTTTGTAGTGTCCGTATTACACACATAATATGTGGGACACTGCACACATTCTAGCTGGGGAGGTGCAGCTTCTAGTTTGGAACAGCTTCAGTTTTAAGTCAGGTTTTTATCACCTACTTTACCTGGCAATTATTAATAAAAAATGCTAATAAAAAATTATACAACATGTACCAAAAAAAACACCTTGTTAACATCTACATAGATAATAGTGTCTGTGTTGAAAGTGAAGAAGAGCACTCTGGTCATACGCGATGTGCTCGCCATTCATTTCAATTCATTTCAATAGCTGAGCCCATAGAAATTAATGGAGAGTGCACAGCGCGGCCAACGCTCCATTCACTTTTATGGGACTGCCAGAAACAGCCAAGCCAGCTCTAGGTTATTTTTGGCAGTGCCATAGAAAAGTCACCAATGTTTGGACACATCAGAGTGTTTTGGGATGTGCCCCAATAACATGGGGAATGGTAATAAACAATTGTCACTTCATACATTTCCGGAAGGAACAACAGAGAAACAGCAGAAGGAACATCAGAGTTCTAAGAAAATATGTTCTATAATTGCTTTTTTGACAAATGAAAGTTATTTACTAAATCAAACAAGTCAGGATAGATGGTACGTCAACTTTAAAAGGGGTTTTCCAGCTGAATAAAAATTGGTGGCAGTGGGTTCAGAAGGACTTAAAGACATAAAAGAATGGATACTTGCCATCACCTACCCCATGCTGCTGCCATTCTATTGCTGCTCTGGTTCCCGTTGCTCTCAATTTTCTATCCTGACTCAACACACTGAAATGACAATGTTTGGGCAGGTCACCCCTTTAATGTTACTGTCTACAGCAGGGGTGGCCAACCTTACAGACACAAAGAGCCAGAAAAAAAAAACGTATGACCACCAGGAGCCACAAGGTATACATTTACACAAATATGCATGCACAGGACAGTATTACTGCAATTGAGTTTTCAAACATTTAAAAGTGTATTTAAACCACTTTTCCTACCTGTAGTCTACATGTACATGTAGACAACTTTAGTGAGACTTCAGGCAATCTTTGTTTTTCACAATGTGTTTCAAATCTGGCTTGTATTCAGACGTTGCTACTCAAAGCAATTCACACCCCCATGCTCAGATGACCGCCCATGCTCAGATGACCACCTTATGCTCAGATAACCGCCTTATGCTCACATGACACCCTCATGCTCAGATGACTGCCTTATGCTCACATGACCGCTCATGCTCAGATGACCGCCCATGCTCAGATGACACCCTATGCTCACATGACCGCCCATGCTCAGATGACACCCTCATGCTCAGATGACACCCTCATGCTCAGATGACTGCCTTATGCTCACATGACCGCCCATGCTCAGATGACCGCCCATGCTCAGATGACACCCCATGCTCACATGACCGCCCATGCTCAGATGACACCCTCATGCTCAGATGACACCCTCATGCTCAGATGACACCCTCATGCTCAGATGACACCTGCATGCTCAGATGACAACCGCATACTCAGATGACCCCCCCCCACCATCATGCTGAGATCATGTGCGTGTGTGAGGGGGGAGTGATTTGACATAGGGAAGATGTGAGCATGGGGTGTCTGATTTTTGGTGTCTTAAGTAAGCACTGGGAGGGCTTACTTTGTGGGTCTGAGGAGGGTTTGGGGGTCTTATCTGAGCTCAAACTATGCCCATGTCAGATCAGTCTCCCATTAGACCCTCCCTAGCCTCAGATCAGCCCTCATCAGGCCCCCAGCCTCATATCAGATCCCCAATAGGCTCTCCCAGCCTCAGATTAGACCACCAATAGGCCTCCCAGCCTCATATCAGACCCCCAAAGCCCCCAGCCTCAAATTAGACCACCGATAGGCCCCCCAGCCTCATATCAGACCACCAATAGTCCCCCCAGCCTCAAATTAGACCTCTATCAGCCCTTGAGCCTCAGATCAGATTCCCAATAGGCCCCCTGGCCTCATATCAGACCCCCAATAGGCCCCCTGGCCTCATATCAGACCCCCAATAGGCCCCCTGGCCTCATATCAGACCCCAAATAGGCCCAGCAGCCTCAAAATTAACTGAACTGGATGGACAGATGTCTTTTTTCGGCCTTACAAACTATGTTACTATGTTACTAAAATTAGACTTCTATCAGCCCCCCCATATCAGACCACTAATATGCCCCCATCCTCAAATTAGATCCCTATCAGCCCCCCAGCTGCAAATGAGCCCCCATCAGTCCCTCCACACCTCATATGAGCCCCAATCAGACCTCAGATCAGACTTTCAAAATAAATAATAAACTTACCTCTCCAGCTCCGGACGGCTCTGCCTCTTGGCAGGTTCACTTACCCTCCCTGGTCTTCTCCCCGCCACACTGTACTGTGACCTGACTGCGCACAGCGCCAGGTCATAGTGCGCATCTACGTGCACTACGTCCTGACACTGTATGAGTCAGGACACAGCGTGGCAGGGAGAAAACCAGGGAAGGTAAGTACAGCTGCTGCTGCGCTGTTCTTACCTTCCCGTGCCTCCTGCATGCTAATGACCGCTTCCATAATGGAAGCGGTCATTAGCATTTTTTGGCAGGGGGCCGGGGCACACATCAAAATGTCCTGCGAGCCACAAATGAAGTTTCAAGGAGCCACATGCGGCTTGCGAGCCGCAGGTTGGCCACCCCTGGTCTACAGGTACAATGGATGATGCAGAAACCACCATTTCTCTTCAGAACCTAATTTTAATGTTAATTTTACCTCTTTGGCAAGGTAAACTGGCTAACCTCTACCCACAAACATAATTGAGAGCTTCCTGCCAAAAGTTCATCAACATGACAAAGTTGTACTGTAGTCCCTGACCCTGGATGGCAGTAGCTGGACTCCCATAGGCACTGTGTGTACTGCTGTATGCTACCTTTGTGAGGTACTACAGTCTCAACTCTCCTCTTTTCTCTCTAAACAGCCCCCGTTGGACAGAGTCTCTGTAGATTTGTTTTTCAGTACGATTTCTATGCTAACGACACCCAACTATACACTTCATCCCGTCACATCACCCCTGCTGTGTTCTGTAGTACAGGAGGGGTGATGTCATGGGATGAAATGTATAACATCATGTCCTTTCTCTATCTGAAACCGAACTTTTCAAAAACTAAACTACTGGTGTTTTCTCCATTGACTAACCTACCTAAACCTAATACTGTATCTGTGTCTCAGTGTGTGGCACTACCATAAAGCCTAGACAGCAGGCCCCCTGTCTCGGTGTTATGTTTGACACTCATCTTTCCTTTACCCATATATTAAATTGCTGGCCCACTTATGCCCCTTCACCTCAAAAGACGTGTCTTGAATTCACCCTTTTCTTACTATAGAAGTAACCAAAACTCTTATTGTTGCCCTGATCCATTCTCGTCTCAATTAGGCTACTTTCAAATATGTGTTTATGCTGTCCAGTTTCGAGATCTGGCATGGGATCTCAAAACCGCAGCAAAATGCTTCCATTTGAATAATACAACCGGCTGCATCCGTTCAGAGCGGATCCGGTTGTATTATATTGAAAACTCAAAAACCAGATCTGGCACCATTGACTTACATGATTTTTGGTGCCGCATCCAGCATATTCAGTTTCGAATGCCGGACACAAAACCGCTGCCTGCATCGGTTTTGTGTCCGGTCACAGAATGCAACAAACCGGAACAGAATGCATTCTGGTGTACTTCGTTCCAGGTGTTTAGTTTTGCCCCCATTGACTATGAATGGGAACAAAACTGAAGCGCTTTCCTCTGGTTTGACAGCTACTTCAATGCTTCCATCCTTTTGCACTGGGTTCTCATACAGTTCAGTATTCAATAAACATCTCACTGTCATGAAGCTCTCCACAGTGCTGCACCCTCTACATCTCCTCCCTCATTTCTGTCTACCAACCTACCTCTGCCCTTCACTCTGTCAATGACTAACATCCACCATAATCTGAACCTCTCGCTCCCATATCCAAGATTTCTCTCAAGCTGCACCAGTTCTCTAGAATGCCGTACCTCTGGCATTTAGGTTAATACCCAACTCTTACAGTTTTTGGTGGTCAGTGGCTAGCAATATCCAACCTGTGGCTCTCCAGCTGTTGCAAAACTTCAACTCTCATCATGCCTTGATAACCGCTGGCTTTCAACAGCTGGAAATCCATGGGTTGGGGAACATTGACCTAATCTAACTATTCTCCTTTCACCCCCTCTTCAACATTATTATATACAGAACCTGTCATCCAATACTAACTGCCATAACTCATGAACTCAAAGGCACTACAGATACCGACATGCAGCCGGGAAAAAACTAAAACTGACCCCATGTTTTAGGCAGGATAGAATGCGGGGCAACACAAGTAGGCAGGAAAAACACAAGTTGGCTGGGCCACCAATATCTCAGTGCAGCGCAAAATACAGCCCCAGCAGAACCAAACATCACAATGTATCACTATATACTGCCCAGGCAGAAATAAATTCCACAGTTCAGCACACAATAATATTGCCTTCACTACAATATTAAATTATATCACTGTCCTGAAGATGGCTATACAGTTGAATTCAGGAGGGCACCTGTAGCCGCTGGCTGAGTGCATATGTACCTAATGCTCCTGGCATTAACGCTGAGAGCATCAGCTCGTTATGTACCTAGCCAGAGGCCAGGAGGAATGGTCAGGTCCTTGGGCATCAGCCCAACAGTAAATTTCCCCATAGAGTGAATGTCCAGTCTGCCATTGGATACCGGGTAGTGGCTGGCTCGTGCAACTTTTTATCTGCTCCCCTATTTTATGATGGCTGAGCCATTGTATAAAACAAGCACTTTTTACCTTTTGTGTCACCTTTATCTCCTCCTATATAGTAAACTCTCATGAGCAGGGCCCTTACTCTTCTTGTTTTCAATTTTTGACTTTGTTGTTATGTAATGTATGATTTTGCTTGTATGAACCCTCTGATTGTAAATATTCTGGCTCTATATAAGTAAGAAAATACTATCATCATCATTATTAGTGTTGACGAATCGAAGTATCGGTTTTCTTCAATCATGATCGCCACAACAGCCTCTCCGTGAGCACATGGATGAGGTGAGTATGTTTTTTTTTTTTTTTTTAACTCCGTTCTCCGTCATTGCGTTTGCTACATACTATGGAATGCAATACATGACAAAGTAATTTCGTATCAAATCGAATTTCAGCGCAGCAGCCGAATTGAATTTTGGATAACTTTGCTCATCTGTAATCATTATATTAAGCAATGCTTCCATGGGAGAATACTTGAGTCATATGGTATGCAGTGGAGCCTGCTATAATAAAATCAAAGGCTATGGGCACAGTGTTATGGACCTTTACAACATGGAACCAATAATACAGCCGTTTGCAGTGTGTACAAATAAATCTCTGAGACAAGTTTTATTCATATTTGTTAGATCCTCTGCAGCAATGATAAGAGATTGTCAGTCTTGCTTCAACTTTCAATCTACATCCTGTGTGAGGCATTGACGAGAAGAAACGTGTATGTATGTGGTCTTTCCTCTTCTCTATGGCTGAGGAAAAGGAACACGCAATGTATTTAATGCAAGTTGTGATCATCACAAATAAATATCACTCTATACACATTTTCCTAAACTCTACCATGTAATTGCAGCCTGGCCGTACTCTCACGCTGATGCGGAGAATTATTTACAGCCAGAAAGAAATAGTTTGTGAACACGTACAAATTGGTGCACTCCTCATTGCAGTATTTATGGAGCCATCTTCTTCCATTCTACAGTTCTTGGCATGAAGAAATTTCTGACACGAGGTTCTTGGAGAAAAAAGTATACTGTACCCAAGTCGGCTCTAAAGAATATTGAAAGAGATATTTTTAGAATAAAATATAGTCTCAAATCAGTGTATTTGCTCCCCCAAGGACATACAGCTGAACTGACCCAATCATTCTATGGCTTTAAGGCCCCTCTTGGCACTGTCAAGTACATTACAGCCCGCAGGGTTAAATTAGCATGGTATACCGTACAGGCGTCTCATGGATGAAGCTTTTCCTAATTAGAAGAGTACTTGTCTTTCAAGTGAAAAGTAACCTGTGAGGTATAATGTAAGAGCTGCTTGTAAATCTGTTAAAGGGGAACTGGCAGTTTCATTTGGGTCATGCATCAGTATTCACCCATTATAGATTTCCCTTTTTATCTATGAGGTTTCTAATAACATGCAGAACCTTTGCACATGGATGCTATCCATATTTTCTGCTTCTGTGGTTTGTGGACCAAAATACGCTTATGGTCATGGGCATGAAGCCTAAGAAACTGCATTTTCTGCAATTCCCTCAGATGCTGAAAAGCTCCTGCTGCAAATTACATTCCTTACAGCTACTAGTATAAAGGGTGTCTCAGTTAGGGCATACAGTATGAGGGGGCCTCTGCGCCAGAATGGGGAACACCTCATGCATTACATCTACGGCCATTTATTTGAGTGTCAACTGCTGTAGTCATGGTGGATCTAAGAGGCAAGCTCATTTGTAACTACTGGTTATTGGTGGTTCAACTGGCGTCCCTCATGTGCCTGATATGTGGCCCCTGGAGGAATGAAAATTTATGGGTTGCTGCTGTCTTTCCCATGATGAGGCATGAGTGCTCTTGTAAGCTGAGTCCGCTATATAAAATAGATGTACAGTACAGACCAAAAGTTTGGACATACCTTCTCATTCAAAGAGTTTTCTGTATTTTCATGACTATGAAAATTGTAGATTCACACTGAAGGCATCAAAACTATGAATTAAGACATGTGGAATTATATACTTAACAAAAAGTGTGAAACAACTGAAAATATGTCTTATATTCTAGGTTCTTCAAAGTAGCCACCTTTTGCTTTGATTACTGCTTTGCACACTCTTGGCATTCTCTTGATGAGCTTCAAGAGGTAGTCATCTGAAATGGTATTCCAACAGTCTTGAAGGAGTTCCCAGAGATGCTTAGCACTTGTTGGCCCTTTTGCCTTCACTCTGCAGTCCAGCTCACCCCAAACCATCTTGATTGGGTACAAGTCTGGTGACTGTGGAGGCCAGGTCATCTGGCGTAGCACCCCATCACTCTCCTTTTTGATCAAATAGCCCTTACACAGCCTGGAGGTGTGTTTGGGGTCATCGTCCTGTTGATAAATAAATGATGGTCCAACTAAACGCAAACCGGATGGAATAGCATGCCGCTGCAAGATGCTGTGGTAGCCATGCTGGTTCAGTATGCCTTCAATTTTGAATAAATCCCCAACAGTGTCACCAGCAAAGCACTCCACACCATCACACCTCCTCCTCCATGCTTCACGGTGGGAACCAGGCATGTAGAGTCCATCCGTTCACCTTTTCTGTGTCGCACAAAAACACGGTGGTTGGAACCAAAGATCTCAAATTTGGACTCATCAGACCAAACCACAGATTTCCACCGGTCTAATGTCAATTCCATGTGTTCTTTAGCCCAAACAAGTCTCTTCTGCTTGTTGCCAGTCCTTAGCAGTGGTTTCCTAGCAGCTATTTTACCATGAAGGCCTGCTGCACACAGTCTCCTCTTAACAGTTGTTGTAGAGATGTGTCTGCTGCTAGAACTCTGTGTGGCATTGACCTGGTCTCTAATCTGAGCTGCTGTCAACCTGCGATTTCTGAGGCTGGTGACTCGGATGAACTTATCCTCTGCAGCAGAGGTGACTCTTGGTCTTCCTTTCCTGGGGCGGTCCTCATGTGAGCCAGTTTCTTTGTAGCGCTTGATGATTTTTGCGACTGCACTTGGTGACACTTTCAAAATTTTACCCAATTTTTCGGACTGACTGACCTTCATTTCTTAAGTAATGATGGCCACTCGTTTTTCTTTACTTAGCTGATTTTTTCTTGCCATAATACAAATTCTTCTAGTCTATTCAGTAGGACTATCAGTTGTATATCCACCTGATTTCTGCCCAACACAACTCATGGTCCCAACCCCATTTATAAGGCAAGAAATCCCACTTATTAAACCTGACAGGGCACACCTGTGAAGTGAAAACCATTTCAGGTGACTACCTCTTGAAGCTCATCAAGAGAATGCCAAGAGTGTGCAAAGCAGTAATCAAAGCAAAAGGTGGCTACTTTGAAGAACCTAGAATATAAGACATATTTACAGTTGTTTCACACTTTTCTGTTAAGTATATAATTCCACATGTCTTAATTCATAGTTTTGATGCCTTCAGTGTGAATCTACAATTCTCATAGTCATGAAAATACAGAAAACTCTTTGAATGAGAAGGTGTGTCCAAACTTTTGGTCTGTACTGTTAAGAGGAGACTGTGTGCATGAGATTAGAGACCAGGTCAATGCCACACAGAGTTCTAGCAGCAGACACATCTCTACAACAACTGTTAAGAGGAGACTGTGTGCAGCAGGCCTTCATGGTAAAATAGCTGCTAGGAAACCACTGCTAAGGACAGGCAACAAGCAGAAGAGACTTGTTTGGGCTAAAGAACACAAGGAATGGACATTAGACCACTGGAAATCTGTGCTTTGGTCTGATGAGTCCAAATTTTAGATCTTTGGTTCCAACCACCGTGTCTTTGTGTGATGCAGAAAAGGTGAACGGATGGACTCTACATGTCTCGTTCCCACAGTGAAGCATGGAGGAGGAGGTGTGATGGTGTGGGGGTGCTTTGCTGGTGACACTGTTGGGGATTTATTCAAAATTGAAGGCATACTGAACCAGCATGGCTACCACAGCATCTTGCAGCGGCATGCTATTCCATCCGGTTTGCGTTTAGTTGGACCATCATTTATTTATCAACAGGACAATGACCCCAAACACACCTCCAGGCTGTGTAAGAGCTATTTGATCAAAAAGGAGAGTGATGGGGTGCTACGCCAGATGGCCTGGCCTCCACAGTCACCAGACTTGAACCCAATCAAGATGGTTTGGGGTGAGCTGGACTGCAGAGTGAAGGCAAAAGGGCCAACAAGTGCGAAGCATCTCTGGGAACTCCTTCAAGACTGTTGGAATACCATTTCAGGTGACTACCTCTTGAAGCTCATCAAGAGAATGCCAAGAGTGTGCAAAGCAGTAATCTAAGCAAAATGTGGCTACTTTGAAGAACCTAGAATATAAGACATATTTTCAGTTGTTTCACACTTTTTTGTTAAGTATATAATTCCACATGTCTTAATTCATAGTTTTGATGCCTTTAGTGTGAATCTACAATTTTCATAGTCATGAAAATATAGAAAACTCTTTGAATGAGAAGGTGTGTCCAAACTTTTGGTCTGTACTGTATGGTGGTGGGATTCCCCTTTGACTCGGCATACACCGATTTCACAGGGCCCCATAGCAAAACTTAGTATGGGCCTCTCAGCCCATACATATGTAGGCAATGCAGAAAGCAAAGTGCAAAGCCCCATATTTCTAATGAATACATTAGTGCATAGGAATTTATCCAATTACCATGGACACTAATAATCACTTTGCATTTAAACTCCTAGTGGCAGCTGCATGAAAATGCAGTGTTTTTATGTCGGGAAAAGAAGGAGTTCAGCGCTAGTCTGCCCACCCTCGGGCCCCATAGTAGTCACGTGATCTACCTCCACTGAAGGTACACTAATGGTCAAGGGCCCTAAATGAGACCCCTACCATATCTTGTGTACTATATTTTTTTATAGGTTCATGACAGCTGGCCACTACAACATTGTAATCTGTACATGAATGTCAATATGCAAACTGACGATCCCTCTCAAACAGTCATTAGCTTAGCATACAGTGCTTTGTTCTTGTCTTTAAAGTGTTGAGATATGTTCGATGAAAGGAGTTGTCTTCAATTAGAAAACATGGCTGCTTTCTTCCAGAAACTGTGCTCCACCAGTGAAAAGGTTGTGTGTGGTTTCTTCATTTAGCTTTAAAAAAAAATTAAATAAAAATTCCAGGACTTTGATAAAAATGATATCTTCTTTGGATATACTATCTGTGTCAGACTGGTGAGGATTCAACCCTCAGAACCTCCACCATTCAGCGGCTAGCAGGAGCTGTGGCCATTGTGGCTAGCGTAGTATACGGAGCTGAAGCAGACAGCTCTCTACACAGTGCAGTGACTGTTCTGAGCTACTACAGCTCATCTCCCATTGCCATACTGTCTGCTCACTGCACCTTGGAAAACCCCTTTAATTTATTGAATGGACATTACTATCAAAATATTTATCACATACTGTATGTAACAGCCTATATATCCTATGTATTTTTTTTGTTTTACAGACAATGGCTGGACAGTTTTCTGGATAAATTAGAGTATAATGTCACTTCTTGTATTTGACTTCCTGTACTGGCTCTTAATTTCCTTCTTCATTTGGATTTATAGCACGGCAAACAGTCTCACTTGACTTTCTCAGTCAGGGGGCCAGAGAGGGATGGAAGAGGAGTAAACTAAACAATGGATTACCTATCGATTGAGTCTTATCTCTCTATGCTGACTGCTACAGAAAGACATTCTTTTCTATTTAATTTTAGTGGTTATAGTTAGAGATGAGCGAGTAGTGAAATATTCGAAAGTTCGAAATTCGATTCGAATAGACCGCGAAATTCGACTATTCGACCGAATATCGAATCCCATTAAAGTCTATGGGAAAAAAATGCTCGCCACTTGGAAATCTCAATTCGACCACTTGGAGGTCACCAAGTCCACCCTGAAACCTCAGAAAAGGATGCCAACACTGCTGGAATGCAACTGGGACAGCAGGGGAAGCATGTCTGGGTGCATATAACGCGCCCAAGTCGCACTATTACGCCACTATCACAGCCTCTCAACAATACACTCCAAAGACAATCTAACCTCTCTGTAAAGTGAGACCATACAAGGAAACCTTCTTTCCTCTACATTGCCATGGACCCCAAGCCAAACTAGACAAAAAAGAAGATGAAATTCTGCACCCCTTAAAATCACGTTGCCTATGACAACCACAGATGGCATAGGCAAGGGGGAAAGCAAATAGACCCCACCCCTAATTGTCATTGTGTGTGTGTGTGAGATGTGGTCAGACATGTCTTCTTTAAAATGTAAAAACAACTCAAACACATGCAGAAGCCTTAAAATGCCCAAATTGTTGGCGCTTGAGATGTCAGTGACCCGACCTGGCCCAGTGTCATGTCTAGCAGGTAAAGCAGTGGGGATGTTGAGGGATGCGTAGGACCGCAAAAGGCAGGAAGAGGCCGTGGGCTGGCCAGAGGCTCATGGAAAATTTTGTGGAGGCCCAAGAGGTGAGACGTCTTAAAAATTGTGTGGAGGCTAAAGAGGTGAGACCTCTTAAAAATTATGTGGAGGCCCAAGAGCTGAGACCTCTTAAAAATTATGTGGAGGCCCAAGAGGTGAGACCTCTTAAAAATTATGTGGAGGCCCAAGAGGTGAGACGTCTTAAAAATTGTGTGGAGGCTAAAGAGGTGAGACCTCTTAAAAATTATGTGGAGGCCCAAGAGGTGAGACCTCTTAAAAATTATGTGGAGGCCCAAGAGGTGACACCTCTTAAACATTTTGTGGAGGCCCAAGAGGTGAGACCTCTTAAAAAGTATGTGGAGGCCCAAGAGGTGAGACCTCTTAAAGATTTTGTGGACGCCCAAGAGGTGACACCTCTTAAAAATTATGTGGAGGCCCAAGAGGTGAGACGGGTTAAAAATTATGTGGAGGCCCAAGAGGTGAGACCTGTTAAAAATTATGTGGAGGCCCAAGAGGTGAGACCTCTTAAAGATTTTTGCGGAGGCCCAAGTGGTGAGACCTCTTAAAAATTATGTGGAGGCCCAAGAGGTGAGACCTCTTAAAGATTTTGTGGAGGCCCAAGAGGTGACACCTCTTAAAAATTATGTGGAGGCCCAAGAGGTGAGACCTCTTAAAGATTTTGTGGAGGCCCAAGAGGTGAGACCTCTTAAAAATTATGTGGAGGCCCAAGAGGTGAGACCTCCTAAAGATTTTGTGGAGGCCCAAGAGGTGACACCTCTTAAAAATTATGTGGAGGCCCAAGAGGTGAGACCTCTTTAAGATTTTGTGGAGGCCCAAGAGGTGAGACCTGTTAAAAATTATGTGGAGGCCCAAGAGGTGAGACCTGTTAAAAATTATGTGGAGGCCCAAGAGGTGAGACCTGTTAAAAATTATGTGGAGGCCCAAGAGGTGAGACCTGTTAAAAATTATGTGGAGGCCCAAGAGGTGAGATGGGTTAAAAATTATGTGGAGGCCCAAGAGGTGAGACGTATTAAAAATTATGTGGAGGCCCAAGAGGTGAGACGTGTTAACAATTATGTGGAGGCCCAAGAGGTGAGACGTATTAAAAATTATGTGGAGGCCCAAGAGGTGAGACGTGTTAACAATTATGTGGAGGCCCAAGAGGTGAGATGTATTAAAAATTATGTGGAGGCCCAAGAGGTGAGACGTGTTAACAATTATGTGGAGGCCCAAGAGGTGAGACCTGTTAAAAATTATGTGGAGTCCCAAGAGGTGAGACCTCTTAAAGATTTGTGGAGGCCCAAGAGGTGAGACCTCTTAAAAATTATGTGGAGGCCCAAGAGGTGAGACCTGTTAAAAATTATGTGGAGGCCCAAGAGGTGACACCTCTTAAACATTTTGTGGAGGCCCAAGAGGTGAGACCTCTTAAAAATTATGTGGAGGCCCAAGAGGTGAGACCTCTTAAAGATTTTGTGGAGGCCCAAGAGGTGAGACCTCTTAAAATTATGTGGAGGCCCAAGAGGGGAGACCTCTTAAAGATTTTGTGGAGGCCCAAGAGGTGACACCTCTTAAAAATTATGTGGAGGCCCAAGAGGTGAGACGTCTTAACAATTATGTGGAGGCCCAAGAGGTGAGACGTATTAAAAATGATGTGGAGGCCCAAGAGGTGAGACGTGTTAACAATTATGTGGAGGCCCAAGAGGTGAGACCTGTTAAAAATTATGTGGAGTCCCAAGAGGTGAGACCTCTTAAAGATTTTGTGGAGGCCCAAGAGGTGAGACCTCTTAAAAATTATGTGGAGGCCCAAGAGGTGAGACCTGTTAAAAATTATGTGGAGGCCCAAGAGGTGAGACCTCTTAAACATTTTGTGGAGGCCCAAGAGGTGAGACCTCTTAAAAATTATGTGGAGGCCCAAGAGGTGAGACCTCTTAAAGATTTTGTGGAGGCCCAAGAGGTGAGACCTCTTAAAAATGATGTGGAGGCCCAAGAGGTGAGACCTCTTAAAGATTTTGTGGAGGCCCAAGAGGTGACACCTCTTAAAAATTTTGTGGAGGCCCAAGAGGTGAGACCTCTTAAAGATTTTGTGGAGGCCCAAGAGGTGAGACCTGTTAAAAATTATGTGGAGGCCCAAGAGGTGAGACCTGTTAAAAATTATGTGGAGGCCCAAGAGGTGAGACCTCTTAAACATTTTGTGCAGGCCCAAGAGGTGAGACCTCTTAAAAATTATGTGGAGGCCCAAGAGGTGAGACCTGTTAAAAATTATGTGGAGGCCCAAGAGGTGAGACCTGTTAAAAATTATGTGGAGTCCCAAGAGGTGAGACCTCTTAAAGATTTTGTGGAGGCCCAAGAGGTGACACCTCTTAAAAATTATGTGGAGGCCCAAGAGGTGAGACCTCTTAAAGATTTTGTGGAGGCCCAAGAGGTGAGACCTGTTAAAAATTATGTGGAGGCCCAAGAGGTGAGACCTCTTAAACATTTTGTGCAGGCCCAAGAGGTGAGACCTCTTAAACATTTTGTGGAGGCCCAAGAGGTGAGCCATAAATATATAAATTTTTCTTATTTACGGAGCAATTCTACGGCGGTTAAGGAGGAGGAGGAGGAGGTGGAGGAGGAAATGGCACTTCATACAGATGGCACTTCACTTTTGGCTGCTTTCCACGGTTGGAGAAGCAAAGTCCGGGTCAATCCACTTGCTGTTCATTTTGATTAGCGTCAGCCTGTCGGCACTGTCGGTTGACAGGCGGCTGCGCTTATCGGTTATAATGCCCCCGGCTGCGCTGAACACCCTTTCTGATAGCACGCTGGCGGCAGGGCAGGCAAGCACCTCCAAGGCGTACAGGGACAGTTCCAGCCACGTGTCCAACTTGGAGACCCAGTAAGTGTAGGACGCCGAGGGATCGGGGAGGACAGGGTTACGGTCTGCCAGGTACTCCCGCAACATCCGCCGATACTTGTCCCTCCTGCTGATAGCGGGCCCCGCAGTGATGGAAGTTGCACGAGGGGGTGCCATGAACGTGTCCCACACCTTGGAGAGTGTTCCCCTGGTGGCTGTGGGCCTGATTGATGTTGTGGGACTCTGGGAGACCCTCTCCTCTCTGCCGCCAGCGATGGTGGGTGGGAAAATCTCCATCATGTTCTGCACGAGTTCCCTCTGGTATTCCAGCAAACGATTCGTCCTCTCCTCTACCGGAATAAAAGAGGAGACGTTATCTTTATACCGGGGGTCCAGGAGTGCGAAGACCCAGTACAGTTTGTTCTCCACTATCCGGACAACACGTGTGTCCCGGGAAAAGCAGCCCAGCATGAAGTCAGCCATGTGTGCCAGACTCTGAATAGGCATGACCTCACTGCCCCCACCAGAAGGATCACTTGCCATTTCCTCCTCTTCCTCTTCCGCCTCCTCTCCGCCCCATCCGCGCTGAACCAATGGGACGCACACAGCCTGACTGCTACCCTCGCCGCCAGCATCCTCCTCCTCTTCCACAGCCACCTCCACGTCGTCCTCCTCCTCATCCTCCTCCTCCTGCAACTGCCACCGTGAAGCAGACAAAAGTGTGGTCTGACTGTGTAGCTCCGTTGCGTCTCCTCCTACCCCCCGTCTCCTCTGCGTGCAATGCGTTCTCCCTTATTGCGATGAGCGATTCTTTAAGGACGCATAGGAGCGGGATGGTTACGCTCACTATAGCGTCCTCGCTGCTGACCTTCTTGGTGGACTCCTCAAAGATACGCAGTACATCGCATATGTCTGCCATCCATGGCCACTCGTGGTTGGCAAACTGAGGGAGCTGAGTTGGAGGCACATGTGGATTCATAATCTGGTACTCCATCAATGCTCTCTGCTGCTCACACACCCTGGCCAACATGGAATAGGTGGAATTCCAGCGAGTCGGCAGGTCGCACAACAGCCGATGTTGAGGCAAATGGAGGCGTTGCTGGAGTTTTTTTTAACTAGCAGCAGCTACAGTTGACTTCCGAAAGTGAGCGCACAAGCGCCGCACTTTCACCAGTAGCTCTGCCAGGTTGGGGTAAGTCTTTAGAAATTTTTGGACTACCAGATTAAAAACGTGGGCCAGGCATGGTACGTGATTGAGTTCGGCAAGCTCCAGAGCCGCCACCAGGTTACGGCCGTTATCGCACACGACCATGCCTGGTCCTAGCTGCAGCGGCGACAGCCACATCTCCGTCTGCTCCAATATGGCGTCCCTCACCTCTGGGGCGCTGTGCTTCCTGTCGCCCAAGCTGATGAGCTTTAGCACCGCCTGCTGACGTCTCCCCGCGCCAGTGCTGCAACGCTTCCAGCTAGCGGCTGAGGGCGATGTTAAGGCACAGGAGGAGGAGGAGGAGGAGGGGGTTTATCAGAACCCATGCTGGCAATCTTGGGCGGGGGTGGTAGGTAGGCCGTCTCTGTTTGCGACCCCGTCCCCGCTTCCACTACATTCACCCAGTGTGCCGTCAAAGAGATGTAGCGTCCCTGGCCGCAAGCGCTTGTCCACGAGTCGGTGGTCAAGTGGACCTTTGCGCTGACTGCGTACCTCAGGGCCCGCCTGATGTTACGCGACACGTGCTGGTGCAGGGCGGGGACGGCACTCCGGGAAAAGTAGTGGCGGCTGGGGACGGAATAGCGAGGTGCGGCAGCCGCCATCAGGTCGCGGAAGGCCTGCGTCTCCACAAGCCTAAACGGCAACATCTCCAGGGCCAGCAGTTTGGAGATGTGGCAGTTTAAGGCTTGGGCTTGGGGTGTGACTCGAGGCGTACTTCCGCCTGCGGTCGAACGCCTGCGAGATGGACAGTTGATGGGACGAGGAGTGTGAAGGTGCAGGCGAAGAGGCGGGGGAAGGGGAGGCTGAAGGAGAAGGCCCCAAAGTAGCCGAGGCAGAGGCAGATGTGGAGGTGTCCTGGCTGGAGGTCTGGACCGCAGTGGCAGCACACAACAAAGGGGAAGAGGCAGTGGCAGCAGGACCGGGCGCAGGTTGTATTGCGTTTGCTCTCTCCCACTCAGCCCAGTGCTTGACTTCCAAGTGACGCCGCATGCCTGAGGTGGTCATATTGCTCTTCTCAGAGCCCCTACTCAGTTTTGAGTGGCAGAGTGTGCAAACCGCGCTCAGTTTGTCATCCGCACAAACATTAAAAAATCTCCACACCACAGAAGTACGAGGCCTCGATGGGGGAGCTTCGCGCGACTGCCCGCTGCCGGGAACAGCTTCGGCCGTGCTGGCTGTGGCCTCACTACTCTGTCTGGACTGTCCTCTGCCTCTGGACATCCCTCTGCCTGTGGACATCCCTCTGCCTCTGGACATCCCTCTGCCTCTGGACATCCCTCTGCCTCTGGACATCCCTCTGCCTCTGGACATCCCTCTGCCTGTGGACATCCCTCTGCCTCTTGCTGCCTTTTTCGGTGCTGCGCAGACCACCACCTCTCCACTGCTTTCCCCGCTGGACATCACCCCTGGCCAAGTGGGGTCGGTCATTTCGTCATCCACCACCTCCTCTTCCTCACTCTGCTCCTCCTCCTGCCCACTGGACATTCCAACAGCCTCCCTTGATGGCAACTGCGTCTCATCATCATCATCGCTCATGATAACAGATGCTGGTTCAGGGTCCACATCAGCAGGAGATGGCGAAAATTCAAGTGTTTGGGCATCACTACAAACAAATTCCTCTGCTAGCTCCTGGAATTCTTCCGGCACATCTGAAAAAGGACCCGAAAAGAGCTCCTGGGAGGGGTCAAGGGTGGGATGACTCTGTTGGCCAGGTGTGGAGGAAGGAGGGTCAGAGTGAGACTGTGTGGATGACTGGCTGGTGGACAACTGTGTGGAAGCGCTATCAGCTATCCATTGCACCACCTGTTCAACCTGCTCAGGCCTCAACAGCGGTGTAACTCGCCCCCTGCTTAACTGTCCCATAAAGGCAGGGATTCTGGATGAGTGGGATCCTGGCTGACCCTCACCAGCACGCATTGTATCCCCACTGGCTTCAACAAGGCCACCAACAGCATTTCCGCGCCCCCGTCCTCGTCCACGTCCGATTCCGCTAGCCCCCCTCCGCATTTTATTTTTTTTTGGTTGCAAATACAATATTTGGGTATATAATTAGGTATGTGAAATAATTTAGCAAGAGAACGCACAGTACAGTGGCCAATTAAAAGGCCTAGATATTGTATATTTCAAGGTACACAGCCGTGTACTAACTGTACAGACGGTGGGTATTTACACCAGGTTTTTAAAATAATTTAGCAAGAGAACGCACAGTATAGTGGCCAATTAAAAGGCCTAGATATTGTATATTCAAGGTACACAGCCGTGTACTAACTGTACAGACGGTGGGTATTTACACCAGGTATGTGAAATAATTTAGCAAGAGAACGCACAGTACAGTGGCCAATTAAAAGGCCTAGATATTGTATATTTCAAGGTTACACTGCCGTGTACTAACTGTACAGACGGTGGGTATTTACACCAGGTATGTGAAATAATTTAGCAAGAGAACGCACAGTACAGTGGCCAATTAAAAGGCCTAGATATTGTATATTTCAAGGTACACAGCCGTTGTACTAACTGTACAGACGGTGGGTATTTACACCAGGTATGTGAAATAATTTAGCAAGAGAACGCACAGTATAGTGGCCAATTAAAAGGCCTAGATATTGTATATTTCAAGGTACACAGCCGTGTACTAACTGTACAGACGGTGGGTATTTACACCAGGTATGTGAAATAATTTAGCAAGAGAACACACAGTACAGTGGCCAATTAAAAGGCCTAGATATTGTATATTTCAAGGTACACAGCCGTGTACTAACTGTACAGACGGTGGGTATTTACACCAGGTATGTGAAATAATTTAGCAAGAGAACGCACAGTACAGTGGCCAATTAAAAGGCCTAGATATTGTATATTTCAAGGTACACAGCCGTGTACTAACTGTACAGACGGTGGGTATTTACACCTGGTATACAAAAAGGGTATTGCAGGCACACAGAACCCAGAACACTAGAGCCAAATAAACTGTATTTAAAAAAAAAAAAAATTCACAGCCGTATACTGCCAGATCAGATGGTGCATATACACACTAGTTATATAACAGGGTTTTTCAGCCAAAAAGAACGCTGAACAGTAGTGCCAAATATAGTTTGGTATGTAGCAGAGCACCTAATACACCACTAATGCCTCTCTCTGTCCCTACTCCAGCAGCTATCCCTGAATACAGCAGCCGTTCTCTGTAAAGTGTATCTTGTAGTAAAGCTATCACTGTACTGCACTATAGTAGCCCTGATAAGGGCTTTTAATCACGCTCCTGCCTGTCCAACTGCTAAAACCTGTCTGTCCCTTCTCCAGCCTCTGTCCCTGACTAAGTTCACGCAGCATATGCGTACGAGCAGGAAGAGCTGAGTTTTTAACCCCTTCCCGACCAGCGCCGTACATGTACGGCGCTGCGGGAAGTGACTTCCCGACCAGCGCCGTAGTGCTACGGCGCGCTGATTCGGGCGGGTGCAGGAGCTGCGCCCGCCCGATTTAGCGGCGGGGGTCCGGCTGTGCCCAGTAGCCGGACCCCTGATGTATGCACCAGCATCGGTTGAAAACACCGATGCCGGTGGCATTAACCCTTCATGTGCCGCGGTCAGCGCTGACCGCGGCACATGCGGTGGGAAGGGGTTGCCATCGGGTCCCCGCGCTGCTGTGACGGGGACCCGATGGCTGAGATAGCAGCCGAATGCCTTCCTTAGGCATCCGGCTGCTATCTACGGAAGCCTGTGAGATCCAGCCCCCTGGATCTCACAGGCAGTGTGCTGGAAGTGTATTACATTGAGTAATACACTTCCAGCCAATGCATTACAATACAGAAGTATTGTAATGCATTGTAAGGGGATCAGACCCCAAAAGTGAAAAAAAAGTGTAAAATAAGAAAGTTAAAAAAAGTGAAAAAAATAAAGTTTTACAAAAAAAAAAGTTTCAAGTTCCCCCCCCCAAAAAAAACGTCATTTTTACAAAATAATATAAAAAAAATTGTAAAAAATAGTGAAAAAAAAAAATAGACATATTAGGTATCGCCGCGTCCGTATCGACCGGCTCTATAAAAATAGCACATGATCCACCCCGTCAGGTGCACGCAGTAAAAAAAAAAAAAAAAAACTGTGCCAAAACAGACATTTTTGGGTCACCTTGCCTTACAAAAAGTGTAATAGCAGGTGATCAAAAAAGCGTATGTACCCCAAAATGGTACCAATCAAACCGTCATCTTGTCCCGCAAAAAATGAGACCCTACCTAAGACAATCGCCTGAAAAATAAAAAAAATATGGCTCTCAGAAAATGGCAACACAAAAAGTATTTTATTTTGTTAAAAAATAAATCTAATGTGTAAAACTATCCAAAAATAAAAAAGTTAGACATATTGGGTATCGCCACGTCCGTAACAACCTGCTCTATAAAAATATTGCATGAGATGGCCCCCCAGGCGAATGCTGTAAAAATTTTTTTAAAAAAACTAAGCCAAAACAGACATTTTTTTCCTTTTTGTCTCACAAAAAGTGTAATAGCAGGCGATCAAAAAGGCGTATTTACCCCAAAATGGTACCAATCAAACCGTCATCTTGTCCTGCAAAAACGATACCCTACCTGAGACAATCGCCTGAAAACTGAAAAAAATATGGCTCTTTGAAAAGGGCAACACAAAATAAAGATTTTATTCTGTTCAAAAAATAAATCTAATGTGTAAAACTATCCAAAAATAAAAAAGTTAGACATATTGGGTATTGCCGCGTCCGTAACAACCTGCTCTATAAAAATATTACATGAGATGGCCCCCCGGGTGAATGCTGCAAAAAAAAAAAAAAAAAACTATGCCAAAACAACCATTTTTTTTCCCTCTTGCCTCACAAAAAGTGTAATAGCAGGCGATCAAAAAGGTGTATTTACCCCAAAATGGTACCAATCAAACCGTCATCTTGTCCTGCAAAAACGGTACCCTACCTGAGACAATCGCCTGAAAACTGAAAAAAATATGGCTCTTTGAAAATGGCAACACAAAAAAAAGATTTTATTCTGTTCTAAAATGCATCTAATGTGTAAAACTTTCCAAAAATAAAAAAGTTAGACATATTGGGTATCGTCGCGTCCGTAACAACCTGCTCTATAAAAATATTTCATGAGATAGCCCCCCAGGTGAATGTTGTAAAAAAATTTAAAAAAAAAACCATGCCAAAACTGCTATTTTTTTCACCTTGACTCACAAAAACTGTAATACAAAGCGATCCAAAAGTCTTATGTACCCCAAAATGGTACCAATCAAACCGTCATCTCGTCCCGCAAAAAATGAGCCCCCACATAAGACAATAACTCAAAAAGTTAAAAATAAACGGCACCCGCAAACCAATCCATCAAAATCTGTTCTGCAAAATCCATATGGCGCTCCTTCTGTTTTGAGTCCTGCCATGTGCCCCCACAGCAGTTTGCCACCACATATGGGGTGTTGCCGTATTCAGGAGAAAATGGGTAACAAATTATGGGGTGCTTTTCTCCTGTTACCCCTTGTGAAAATGAAAAATTTGGGGCTAAAGCAACATTTTATTGGAAGAAATGAAACTTTTCATTTTCACAGCCTGGTGTTTCCAAATTCCGTAAAACGCTTAGGGGGTCAAAGTGGCCAGAACCCCCCTTAATATATTCTTTGAAGGGTGTAGTTTCCAAAATGGGGTCACTTTTTCAGGGTTTCCACTGAAGGGTACGTCAGGGTCTCTCAATTACAAAATGGTGCCTAAAAACTATTCTAGCAAAATCTGCCTCCAAAATCCGTATGGCGCTGCTTTCCTTCTGACCACTGCCACAAACCCATAGAGACGTTTACCACTATATATGGGGTATTTCTGTAAACTGCAGAATCAGAGTAATGAGTATTGAGGTTTAGTTTGCTGTTAACCCTTGCTGTATTGCAAGAAAAAAATATTAACATGAATAATCTACCAAAAAGTGAAATTTTGAAATTTCACCTCCATTTTCCTTTAATTCTTGTGGAACACCTGAAGGGTTAACAAAGTTTGTAACAGCAGTTTTTTATAACTTGAGGGGTGTAGTTTCTAAAATGGGGTCATTTATGGGGGGTTTCATTATGTAAGCCCCTCAAAATCACTTTATATCTGAATTGGTGTTTAAAAAAATGGTTTTGGAAAATTTGGTGAAAATTTGAAAAATGGCTTCTAAACTTCTAAGCCCTCTAACGTCCTAAAAAAGTAAAATTACATTTACAAAATGATGCCAACATAAAGTAGACATAAGGGGAATGTAAAATAATAACTATTTTTGGAGGTATTACTGTGTATTTTGAAAGTAGAGAAATTGAAATTTGGAAATTTGGAAATTTTTCCAAATTTTTGGTAAATTTGGGATTTTTTCATAAATAAGGGTGAAATATATTGACTCAAATTTATGACTGTCATGAAGTACGATGTGTCACAAGAAAACAATCTCAGAATGGCCTAGATAAGTAAAAGCGTTCCAAAGTTATTACCACATAAAGTGACACATGTCAGATTTGCAAAAAATGGCCCGGTCAGGAAGGTGAAAACAGGCCCGGGGTTGAAGGGGTTAATATTCGAGGTCACATGGTTTTTCCAGCCAATCCATGTAGACGCTGTTTTCGCGCTGCCAGCGTGCTCAGCGTGCCTGTCTTACCCCCCCTGCATGTTGATTGGTGGAAAAAGAGCGCCAGGGAAGGTGGGAGGGGAAACGAATTCTCAGTGCGCCATCGCCGTTATACTCGATTGAAATCGAGTATGCCGAATAGCGTAGTATTCGATCGAATACCGGCTCGATCGAACACTACTCGCTCATCTCTAGTTATAGTACTGCCGAAATGAAAAAGAAAAACAGGCAAAAATTATAAAAAATGTTTTCTATGAATATTGAGTTACAAAAAGCCCCTTTCTTATGAAAGTGTCTCTTTAATATATCTGTAAAAAAGATATCTGATGGATTGCCGTAAGAAATAAGGCCACTTTACACAAGGCCATTGATTGTCTGTACATTATGAGTGCTGTTTTTCAACTGTACCTTTGTTAATTTTACAGTTTTACATTTAGTTCAGAAAAAAATATATCTTGTCTGGAGAAAGAGAACATCTCCCACAGGAGTTTATAAAGACAACCTGCTCTTTTAGGGGCTTGTATGTGTTTTTTCTTTAGTGATGATTTCTCACATTGACAAAGCTGAGACTGGCACTCCAACATAGTGTTATTCTTTACAAGCTTTCTGTGGAAAATGAACCCCTTCCTTATATTTACAAGTGTATCTTAATAAATTAGAATATCATCAAAAAGTTTTTTTCAGTAATTCAATTCAAAAAGTGAAACGCATATATTATATAGAGTCATTACAAACAGAGTGAACTTTTTCAAGTGTTTATTTATGTTAATGTTTATGGCTTACAGCCAAGGAAAACCCAAAAGTCATTATCTCAAAAAATTAGAATATTGTATTAGACCAACTGTAAAAAAAAATTTAAACACAGAAATGTTGGCCAAATAAAACGTATGTACAGTAAATGCACTCAATACTTGGTTGGGGCTCCTTTCGCATGAATGACTGCATCAATGCAGCGTAGCATGGAGGCGATCAGCCTGTGGCACTGCAGAGGTGTTATGGAAGCCCAGGTTGCTTTGATAGCAGCCTTCAGCTCGTCTGCATTGTTGCGTCTGGTGTCTCTTGACCTTAACCCCATTCTCTATGGGGTTAAGGTCAGGCGAGTTTGCTGGCCAATCAAGCACAATGATGCTGTGGTTAATAGTGATGATCGAGCACCCCGAAGTTCGGGTGCTCGGGTGCTCTGGCCGAACAATAGGTGGTGCTCGAGTGCTCGGCCGAGCACCCGAGTATAATGGAAGTCAAAAGGAGAAGACCAGGCACCCCCTTCTCGGATGAGGGGAGTTGGTCTAGTCCATAGGGGAACATCAGAAAATGGTGGAAACACCACAGAAATGGTTAGGGAACAGCATGGGGAGGATGTCTGGATGCATCTTGGACACCGAAGTTGCTGCTATTAACGATGATGGCTGACTATTACGCCACTTTTACGGAATGACAAAAATACCGCCCCAAAACCCAAGATAACATCGATTTTACAGGAAATATTGTTAGAAAACATAGATTTACTTGTACGTTAAGCGCAAGTGCTGCCAAAAATTACACGGATGAGGCACTCCCATACAACCGGTATATCATATAAAGGAGGGCCTCATTCACATTGTGGTATAATTATGGGACTCCGACACTCATAAAGCCTATGCACTAAGGGAAAGGGCTGCCAAAAATTACAAGGAACAGGCACTCCAATACCCCCTTTATTACACATAAAGGAGTGCATCAGACACACCCTTGAAAAATTATGATTGATGGCCTGCTGCTGCAAAAACAATAGTGGTGACGTTCTGCTGCTGAGCTGACCGTGTTAAAAATTATGGGTGACATGCTGCTGCTGAGTTGACCGTCTAAAAAATTAAGGGTGACACTCTGATGCCGATCAAACTGTCCCAAATTAAAGGTTGACACGCTGCTGCCGAGCAGAATTTCAAAAAAATAATAATATTTTTATAGAGCAGGTTGTCCATTTTTATTTTTGTTAAGTTTTACACATTAAAAGAATTTTTGAACAGTATTAAATCTTGTTTTTGTGTTGCTATTTTCTGAGAGCCATATTTTTTTTATTTTTTGGACGATTGTCTTAGGTAGGGTCTTTATTTTTTTAACTTCTTTTTTTACTTTATTTTTGTTCCAGTCTGGGACTTTAACTTTTGGGGGTCTGATCCCCTGCACAATGCATTACAATACTTCTGTATTGTAATGCATTGGCTGTAAGTGTATTACATAGTGTAATACACTTACAGCCTGCTGCCTGTGAGATCCAGGGGACTGGCTTCTCTCCCATCGGGTCCCTGTCATAGCAGCGCGGGGACCCGATGGGCTCTCCCTCCCACTGCAGATATCGCACATGCCGCAGTCAGCGCTGACCGCGGCAGTGCGAGGGTTAATATACCGGCAGCTGTGTTTTCACCAATGCTGTTGCATACAGCAGGGTTCCGCCTATCGGCTACTGCCATACCCCTGCAGCTGATCGGGGCGCCCGCCCGATCAGAGCGCTGTACCAGTACGGCACTGGGATTTGTGTCCCAGCTTCCAGCGCCGTACATGTACAGCGCTGGGAGTGTCAGGGTTAAGCATCTGTTATGCTCAGTTATGCACATTTTGCATCTGTTCGCATTTCTGTATGAGATCCGTTATTTTAGATGGAAAAAGTCCTACACCAAGTTTTTTGTTGTTGTTGCTTTCTGTTCTTCTGATTGATCAGAAGAACAGAAAACGAAACGGTGATATAAGCCTGACCTTATTCAGTGCCACTAGAAACTAGCGTAGTACCATGGACTATATATAGAGGTTGCACACAGGAAGGAATCAGTTTATGGCCTACACCACATGGAGTGCCTGGGAGGTCTGTTTAACCAAGGAAGCAGACTATAGGCCCCAGTAAACTTGCCCAAAAAGAGACAGCATTTTGGCTTTCTTTGCGAATTAGATTGAAATTAGCTCTCTCTTTCTCAAGAAATTCGGGTTCATTAGAATCCAATTTGTTTTTAAAAAATTGGCTCATTATCTGTATGGACACATTCCTAGCTTTAGCTGCAATAAAAACCCACAAATTCCCAAAGTAGCAAAGTTAACTTGATACTTAGGCCTGTTTCACACTGACGGCAGTCGTTCCGGCAGGCTGTTCCAGGAGAGAACAGCCTGTCATAGCTCTCTGGATCTGCAATTGCTGTTACCAGAATGAGCATCTAAATTAATTAACATGGGGTTCAGCGGAGATCTGGCCGCTACCCAATATATATCCCCCGATTTGGCCGGACAAATAACACTGTGGAACAGTCTGCCGGAACTACTGCTGGCTGTGTGAAACAGGCTTACTGGTTAAATACACTGTTGCAGCAAACTTTAGATTGAAACAGCACAACATATTAAGTTAAAGGAAATCAATCACCAGGATAATCGCTTTCGAAGTAAAGCCGTAACCTAATAGCACTTAGTAACTTATTTCCAGATGTGCCTTTGTTTCAGCAATAGATGTTTTCCATCTTCTGAAAATCCAGTTTATTTGGTATGTAAATGAGCCAGTAAGGTGCCCAGAGGGGCATCACTCTTGCAGAAAGAAGACCAGGCACGCCTCCTGCTGGTGCCCAAACCCGTCCTCATGCTGGGAGCAGGGAAAAGGGGGGCAGAGTTATGGCTTGAATGTGATGTAGGAGGGGTGGGTGGACACATTGTGGCAGGAGTCGTGCCTGGGCTTCTTCCTGCAAGAGTAGGCACCTTACTGGCTCATTTGCATACCAAATAAACTGGATTTTCAGAAGAGCACAATGTATGTGTTACAACACCATTTACCTTCATAACACTCTGGAGGTGTGAGTACACCATCAAAACATTGGCTGGAGGTGGTATAGCTGCAGGCTTGTGTTTTATTCCGGCAAAAAAACTCCACATTGTCAGAGTGATGCACCAAACCCTCATCAATTTCTGTAGCCCAGACTTTCCGACCTTGGTAGATAACTTGGCTCCGGTGTGCTGGCACTCTACATCTTGCTGTGTACAGAACAGAAATAAACACATACATAAAGAAATGATGAATAAAATGTTTAATTTACAGTCAGTGAAATGGCCCCAGCCCCCTCCTCCCTCTATAAATGCACCAAATCTCTGTCTGTAATGGCAGTGCTTCTGCCTCCAGCTTCTAGAGAAGTAACTTGAAGCTTGTGGGTCCCAACGCAAAATCTGTAACATATCCCCCACCTGCCATGTGCCATTTATAATACTGGCATCATGTTGTAAATAATTATTGATTTTATCCACATCTCTGCGTTGTATGTGCTGCAAACCCCGAGGAGTTGGAGTACAAGATGGGAGTGGTAGTGGCTCTGGCGGCAGAAAATCTATCACAGAGGTGTTCCGCACACAATTTCTCCCAAGGGCCAGTTCAGTGAAAGGAGGGCGCACCCTTTCTTCCCCGGTCTTAGGGCTCCTATCTAATGGTAGTATTTTTTGGTGCCCTTGGCTTTAACATTTGTATGGGTGCAAGGCAAGGAGTGTAGGGTAAGTAATGGATGGCATATGGTGTAGAAGTCAGGAATCAGGCTAGATTTAACAGAATAAATGTCTCTCTTTACTGTAGTGCAAAAGGAGGGTTGTAGTGCTTCGAACAGTCTCAGAACACAGTTCCAAAAACGTACAGTGCAAATCTTCCCAAGATGGTTTTGTATGGTATAGGCCAGGTTTAGATTGAATGCACTCCTTCACTCTTCCTCTGTAGAAGCTGAGTTTGACAATAATACTTTTGACAAGATACCTGTAATACGCTACTGCAGCATACAGATTTCAGGAAACGATAGATCAAGTTGTATCTACAGTAAATGTGGATAGTGTCTTCCATTCATAGCAGTAATGTCTAGAGCTTTTGATAGCACTACACCTTAGTGACTCTGTTTTCTCGGACATTACAGATTTTGGAATTTCCTTTCACTCTCTCTCTTTCCAGGAATATTTCAATATAAAGATGGTTTTCTCCTTGTAGATCATACAGAGTTGGTTAGTCTCTATAGCCTGAGGACTAGTACTGAGGAATGAGGCTAAACACAACTTCTCACTTCCTCTGCTAGACTTCTTTACTAGACTGATCTATGGGTGGAGCAAAGATTCTGCACCTCAGCTTCCTTAGGGGCTGTGCCAGAGTTGGTTAACTCCATCACTCACATACATTACTGTTACTGGTGATACAACGCATACAATGAAATAACATAAATCAACAAAGCAATTTGCAAGTAACAGTGGCATACTAAGGGGGGGGGGATGGGGGGCAGTCCACACCGGGTGCACCCTGTCAGGGGGTGCCAGAGCCCAGAAGCAATGCCACCAATACATTATTACTGTTAGAGGGGCACAGTGAGGGCATAACTACCCTGAAGGGGCGCAAAGAGGGCACTACAACTATGAAGGGGGCACAGATAGGGCATTACTATTGTGAAAGGGGCACAGAGAGGGCATAACTACTGCGAGGGAGGCACAAAGAGGGCATTATAACTGTGAAGGGCCACAGATAAAGCATTACAACTGTGAAGGGGCACAGATAAGGCATCGATACTTTGAAAGGGGCACAGATAGGGCATAACTACTGTAAGGGGGGCACAATGAGGGCATAACTACTGTGAAGGGGGCACAATGAAGGGATAAGTACTTTAAGGGGGCACAATGTAGGCATATATACTGTGAAAGTTTTACAGTGAGTGCATATGGTGTGGGTATAGGAATGCAACCAAATGGAACAGAATGTATTTTGGAGCATTCTGTTCTGTTCAGTTATGTTTTGTCCCCATTGACAATGAATTGGGACAAAACAGAAGTGTCTCAATACTGGAAAAGAGAAAAGCTAGTGTCATAGTAGCCTAAGCTGCTACTTCCTGGAGTAGTCTCTGTGCAGTAGACCAAAGCCAGGGACAGGCCAAGGTCAGGGCAGCTAGAGTGTGAGCTACATGGTAAATGGTCTGTGGTCAGGGTAGGCATTATGACAATATGGAGGTCAGGCACAGGTCAGGTCTGGCAGCAGTGGGTCAGAGTCCAGTAAACAGGAAGAGATCGGTACAAGAGCATGTACCCTATGCGCAAAAGAGAACAGGCCTTGCCTGCATGAGAGGACAGAGAGGACAGAGCAGACCTGATGGCTGGACCCGCTGGGAAGAAGACAGTGAGAGGCAGGTACGGCTGCCAGGCATTGTAAGTCTTGGAGGGTGGGCCATTTTCTTATACTTTAGCACTGACCTAAAAACGCGAAATATATATATATATATATATATATATATATATATATACATAGTATATATATATATATCTACCAGACCAGATTCGTGGAGTACAGAGGTAATAGTTGTCCTATGGATCTCTGCAGCTACTCCAGAGTGACCATGGGCCTCTTGTCTGCTTCTCTCATCAGTGCTTTCCCTGGGCTGTCAGTTTTCTTGGAGCCCCCCCCCCCCCCCCATGGCCTCCAAGAATGTATGCAAATATCACTCACTAATGCATACACAAGATGAAAAAATGATATTTGGTCATTAACAGCCCTAGTATAATATGTTTAACCACTTCACATTGCTGGATCAAGCTATTGTAGTTAACCAACATATAAGCTGACAAACCAAGTCTTCATTAAGCTCCCATCCATGTTTTACCTCTGCAGGCTGGACCATCAGACCACTGGCCATTTTCCATACAGGTAACACTGTGTGATCCATCCATAAAGAAATTTTTTTTGCACATATAGTATATCACTTCTGAGACTTCATACTGTGCTTTCTTCACGGCTACAAGAATGCCTTCTTTGATCTCTGGAGGTGGTGGACAATAGACTTCTATAATATAAAATAGGACAAATGTATGAACTTTTCAATCTGAAGTATGACTCTGAATAGACAAGATGGATGAACTGAGTGAACTGCTGCATAATTATACAATGACAATAATATCTTACTTCTACATGTAGGAGCATTGTTGGACCAGGTCTTGTTCCCCAGGCACTCTGTGAATGCAGAACCTTCCAGTCTATAGCTGTGTAAGGAGAAAACACACTCATATAAGTCTACTTGACACAGACAACTATGCATTATATTGAATTATAATATATTTGCTGATTTCATTGTGTCATATCAAGTAAATAATGTGAATGATCTAACATTTCTAAGAAGTTTTTGAGTTACCCTAATCAGTCCTTTCCAGTTGTTGTACATTGTAAATGATAGACTAGTGATACATGGCTTTGACTTTCTATAGATAACTGCAACTAACCACAGATGCATCTTGCCATATCTCACCCTATGACCATGACTAGGATTCCCCAAAAGGGTACTTTAATGGAGTAATTTCTACAGATAATAGACATTTAAACTTGAACTTACCCTGGGTTGCATTTATACTCGATCAGTGCTCCTTCTATTAAATGCCCATTCTTTACAAAGTATCCATTCTCAATACTTGGAGGATCATTACAAGTGGACACAGCTAGATTTAAAGACACGTAGGGTTATTCAGTATAATATATGAAACAAAAAATCTATTGATATCACATTATAAATCAGAATTAATATTTGTTGGTATATAAACATCATATGGACCTTGGAGGAGAGCCACTGGAAAGATGTGAATTAGTACCTTGTAATATTACATTTCCTTAGAGTATTTTCTGAAGAAATGTCTGTAGGAAGGTCAGAGTTTCTGTACTCACCTCCACTGAATCCCTATTGCTGCTAATCCAATGCTGCCCATGCCTCTGATAATCTCTGCTCTCAGCTCTCTACTAGACATGCAGGAAATGCCTTGAAGTGTCTGCTCAGACAATCGGTGGCTGAAGTGAGTCACTGCTGCTGTCAGTGGTTGACTGAGAGGATATATCAAAGCACTTCTTGGATATCGAGATGGGAGTCGAAGTAGAGAGCAGTGGGGTGTCAGATAGCGCCAGAACGGAAGAGGTGGTCAGTCAGTGGAGGTAAATATTAGTTTTTAAGTCATTCTGACCCTGCTGCCACTAATTCTTGGCACCTTGGAAAGGCTCCTTTCAATAACCCTAATGGCCATGGATATTACTTGCTTTTGTCTCATCAATTGCAATTAAAACTATGACACCCCTATACTGGTACATATGGCACCTCCAATATTGGTACATTTGAATATGCATGAGTACCATTGGAATCATTTTGGGAACCTGTCCTACTGAATTAATGTGTAATAGAGTAATAGATATGGAAGGCCCCCGGAAGTGACACTGTGGTACTTCTTATTGGTAAGACTGGCATCTCAGATATGTGTGTTTTTATCTTTTCTGTATAAAATATGCTGTAAAACGTTTTAAGAAGGCTGTTATCGGTCTGTGTACGTGCACCTTTTGACCACACCAGAAGGCCACAGTATTTTCCAAAAGTAAGTTGCCAAATTATACAGCCACTCTGTTGCTTTGGGCTGAGGCACAAATTCTGCAGTGTTGCTATGCGTGCAGTTCTACAAGCTCGCTCTTTTCTAGAGATGTATCAAAAGCAATGCAAGGGGCTATCCAAGTCTGACTTTTTAAAAGATTTGAACTGTTTAACTACAGTATTAACCTCTTAGGGTGCATTCACATGACCGTATATATTTTGCAGTCCTCAAAAAATACAGATGACGTCAGGGTGGTGTCCGTGTTGCATCCATTTTTTTTTGCGGATCCATTGTAACAATGCCTATCCTTGTCCGCAAAATGTAGAAGAATAGGACATGTTCTATCTTTTTTTCAGGGCTACAGAACGGACATATAGATGCGGACAGCACACGGTGTCATGTCCGCATTTTATGGACCAAAAATATGGTCATGTGAATAGGTCCTATAAGGGATTTTATCTTAAACTTTATTTCACTTTTTCCTGGTTTCCGTAAGGGCCTGAAAGTTATGGTCCTTTAAAAGCTTTCTTAAATACTTCTATAAGCTCTGGAATATTTATTATTCCAAAGTATTTTTGCCTGGCATGCCACTAGCAGTGCTTTGTCAGGCCCCTGACTGCCAAGGAAACATATTGAAACCCCAGGATTCTGATCACCTAAGAGGGAGCGTGAAAGATCACTAAACAGCTTTCAAACAGGCATGGTAGGCCAAAAAGACTTTAAAGGAAACCTGTCAGGTGATTTTTGCAGCCCTTTCTGAGAGCAGGATATAATAGAGGGAAAAAATCTGAGCTCTGTGATATATAGGTTAATGTAATTTGGGGTAGAAGTAAAAAGCTAAGAGAATCCTGAAGGGACTTCTCAGAGAGATTGTAAGAGTCCCAAAGTGATTGACAATGAGAGTCCTGATTATGCCACCCCCCCACACAACGATTGACAGCTTTCTATGTAGGGCCGTTACTGCCATGAAGTGAGATGAGCTCATGTCACCTCAGGTGGCGGCCAATCTGCTTTAGAGGGGGCAGCAGTGCATTGCAGGCTATGGGAGACCACAAGGCCACAAGCCTTTTAGGCAGTAGAACAGCACAAGAGGTCGTGATGACATCTTTGCGGCCTCCTGCTCTGGGTCACAGGTGGCACTATCACTTGGTCACAAAGGCCTGCGTCCTGATACAGGTATTCAAGTCATCTTCTACTTACCACCACTACAGGCATTATACTATGGGCAGTATAGGAGAAGAGCATTATATAACCACTACAGGTGAACAATACATTAACTATGGAGCGGAGTGAATTGTATATACTGTATATAGTGCCACCACAGGGGGCATTATACTATGGGAGAACTACAGGGGGAAGTGCATTATATATAAACTGCCATTACAGGGGACAATACACTATGGGGGACTCGAGGCTAGAGAGCATTATACATACTGCCACAACAGGGCACATTATACTATAGAGGGACTACAGGGGGCACAGCAATATATACTGTACATACTGCCCCTACAAGTAGAATTATACTATGGGGAAACTACAGGGGGGAACGCATAATATATACTGCCCCTATAAGTAGCATTATACTATGGGGAAACTACAGGGGAAAACACATAATATATACTGCCACTACAAAGAGGGACTACAGCAGGGGAGAGCATTATATTTACTACCACTACATGAGGGCATTATACTATTGGGGGAGCGAGAGCATTATAATTGCTAGCACTACAGGGGGCCATTGTACTATTAGGGGGCATTATAATACAGGTGAACTACAAGGGTGAGAACATTATACATACTAGCACTACGGTGGTGGGGAGGCATTATAATGCACACTGGAGCACTACAGGTGGCATCATAATAGAGACCAGAGTACTACAGAGGCATTCCAGTTCCCGCGCCCAAGTTATGCGGCACAAGGGTCTTTGGGCCCCTTCAGGCTCCAGGGCTCGGTAGCGACTGCTACCTCTGCACCCCCTATAGCTACGCCCCTGGCTTTATATCCCTTGACATTTGGAGACCAATAGCACAGGACTGGAAATTTTGCAGTTTCACACAAGTACAATAACGCTGCCTTGTCCATATTACGGCCACAAGTCCCGGTCCAACACTTGTATGCAGGAATGTGCTAGCCTATGTCTTTATAAGGAGGTTTTCCCTCTCAGCCACAGTTATAAGCCTTCTGCCTGCTCCTTTCTTACATGGCGGATGCTCCACTTTGTAGTCCTGTGAAATGTTTATGTCTAAAGGCACTAGTCAGCATATGAAGCTGCAGCCATTTACAGTGTGCATGGGAATCAATGAGCTCGCTGGCTGGCAGAGCGAAGATAACAGCTGCACCCCGCTCCGTCTTCTGGCATTCCCACTGGTGATGTCTTTAAAAATGCAATAGGGAAGATTACAGAGACTCCACATGTGAGCAGCATTCTTATGAATTACAGTGCGAAAATGAAAATGAATCATGTCACTTTGCTATTACCATCACAGGGTGCTGTCACACTCCATTTCTTGTCTCCTTGACAACGACTTTGTGCCATCTCCTGTCCATTGGCCATTATGAATCCCGGATGGCACCGCACTAACATCTGATCTCCAAAGTTCCATGTTTCCTGCTTCAGATATATGTTAGCATTCTCAATGGTTACAGGCCACGGGCAGCTGCTGCGGGCTTTAACATAGAGTCCAATGTAATTCCACTATTGCACACAGTGAATGTACAGTACAGTTAATACAAAAATAAGAACGTAGTGTAAAACAACAATAAACTGTGTAACTTCGTATAGTTTCTGCCATCGTGGGCAGAGATGCAGCAGAGCTGGATTTATTATTGCACTCTTTAGTGTTTCACTTTCTGTGCATCATGCTTAGTGCAAGCCATAACACCATAATCACCAGGCCTGAAAAGCATGGTGGGCCGAGGCCCCAGGGGGCCACCCAAGTCCTCCTCTCTGCCGCTGAGCTCTCAACAGTAATTAATGCCAGCCAGCAACCGCACATGCCCTCCTGAATTCAACTGCTGTGGCCCGCTCCTCACCTCCTAAGCCCCCTGCTCCATAGACAATTGGAGGAGGAGGACAGAAGATGGTAACTATTGATGGTCACCACAGAGGGCAGCTTTTGGGGCAGTATGTTGTGCTACACTGTGTTATTTGGTTCTGCTGGGATGGTATTTTGCACTATGGTATTGTTGATCCCTCCTACTTGTGTTGACCTGCCTTCTCTTAATTTGGACCTGCCTACAAAATGGGGACACTTTTAGGTTTTTTTTCATGATCACTTTAAGTTCCCAGTCTACCCCTGCTGAAAGGACCTTAAAAGCTATGGACAACTTTGGAGAAATTCTTTTGTACCATTCCATTTTCAATTGATTTTTTATTAAAATTATTCCACAGTTTTTTCTTTTCAGCTTTCAAGTACATTCTGCTTTAAGTAAATTCGTCAGTATGCTACTCTGATGGCTCTGTAGCTTTTATATGTACTTTCCTGACAGCTCATAAACACCCATTATACCTAAATTCTTGTCAAATTGATAATGTAGCTAAAATGGGTATTTATGAACTTATAGGAAATTACAGATAGAGCTATAGATCCAGCCATCAGAGCAGCTCTCTGATGGATTCAGTGTGAAGCAGAGAGTAGAGAAAAAAACTGTTGACCATTTTTTTAATAAAGGTGAATTCAAATATGATTTTTTGCCCAAAGGAAGTAAAAGACAATGATAAAAGCAAAGGTTTCAGTAGTCTTTAAAGGGGTTCTCCAGGAATTAGGAAAATGAAAAAACTTAAATATTACTTTATTATAAATATATTCCGAAATACCTGTCATTAGTTATAATGGCTGGTTTTGTCTAGGGAGCAATTATTAGGAGAAATAAAATGGCCGCTGACCTATTAGTACACACAAAACCTGTCCTAATCACACAGGAGGACATTCTACTTCAGAGCTGACTCATCTTCTATGATTCTGAATACAGTTTAATATGATCTTCAGCTGAATCTCTGTAGAAATGGAGTTCATGAGGAGGCATGAAGTATAGAGAGGAGGGTGGGGTGATGTGGATAATGTGCAGCAGCTTTTGTATGCAGTCTCCATTACCACAGTTTGTCCTGAGCATCCTCTCTGTACTTCATGTCTCCTCATGAACTCCATTCTTACAGAGATTCAGCTAAAGATCTTATCATCTGTATTCAGGATCATAATCCCTGACAAGTAGGAGAGGAGGATGAGGCGGCTCTGAAGTAATTTGTCCTGCTGTGTGATTAGGACAGGTTTTGTGTGTATTAATAGGACGGCTGCCATTTTGTTTCTCCTAATGATTGCTCCCTAAACAAAATGAGCCATTATAAAAAATGATAGGTATATGGGAATATATTTACAATAAAGTAATATTTAAGTATTTTAATTTTCTAAATTGCCGGAGAACCTCTTTGATGACCAACTTCATATTTTTGTTTTTGCTTCTCTGCATTTTGGCAGCCATAATTTTTTCAGTTTCAGGTCTTGTTTTATGCAGAAGGAACTGTTTTATTTTTCTGCCCTGTTTGGAGATGCAGATAAATAACTACTTAAAGGGGTTGTCTCACTTCAGCAAGTGGCATTTATCATGTAGATAAAGTTCATACAAGCCACTTACTCATGTATTGTGATTTTCCATATTGCCTCCTTTGTTGGTAGGATTAATTTTTCCATCACATCTCGTTTCCATGGTTATGACCACCCTGCAATCCAGCAGCAATGGTTGCACACTGTAGGGAAAAATACCAAACTCTCTGGTGACCGGGACCGTGGGAGCTCACATAGGCTGCTGCTTTTTTTTATAGTATGCAAACACAGCCACCGCCGCTGGATTGCAGAGGGATTGCAACCCCTGGAGAGTAGCAGTGTATAATGTGATGGAAAAAATAATCCAGCCAGCAAAGCAAGCAATATGGTATTAACTTTCTTTACATGATAAGTGCTATTTGCTGAAGTGACAAAACCCCTTTAAGTGTTTTTTTTCTATATTTTGCTGTTTTTTATGCTATTGACATTTCACACTTTTCAGTGATGAGTTCTGCTTTTGTCTTGGATATAACAATAGAGAGATTGTATGGACCCCAGACATTTAGAAGGGGTTCGCATGGCAATACCAGTATTGCCATAATTCTAGTTTTAGTCAGTCACTGGGCTGAGGGTTGTTCTGTCCAGTGACTGTGAGGTTATTTTTAACCTCAAGTTTTGGAGGGGAAATTTTCCCGCTCTTGACTGGGATCACTGGGTAGAATTTTCATTCTCCCCAGTGATGTCCTTTAATTGGTCAATTGAGGTGTCCTATTGTGTCCCAGGGCTCCGGGTAAGTTTACCCGGACCTTGGTAACAATAGTTTCATTGGTGGAGGGTTGGGGTGATTGGGCTATAATTATCCACGCTCCACAGGTCAGTTTGCCTGTTGCTTGCATCTGCCCGTGGAGATAGATCTTTTGTGCCCCTCCCTTTAAAGCTTTGAGTTGGCTTATAGTTTATGTGGGGTGGTTTAACCCCTTCCCGCCCAGCGCCGTAGTGCTACGGTGCGCTGATCGGGCGGGTGCAGGAGCTGCGTCTGCCCGATCAGCTGCAGGGGACCAGCTGTTCCCAGTAGCCGGATCCCTGCTGTATGCGCCAGCATCAGTGAAAACACTGATGCCAGCGCATTAATCCTCGATGTGCCGTGGTCAGCACTGACCGTGGCACATGCGATCTGTGGAACGGGAAGGGAGTCCATCGGGTTCCTCCACGCTGCTGTGACAGAGACCCGATGGCTTGGATGGCAGCCCGATGCCTTCCTTAGGCATTGTGGCTGCCATCCATGCGAGCCTGTGAGATCCATCCCCCTGGATCTCACAGGAAGCAGGCTGTAAGTGTATTACAGTGTGTAATACACTTACAGCCAATGTGTTACAATTCAGAAGTATTGTAATGCATTGTGCAGGGGATCAGACCCCCAAAAGTTGAAGTCCCAGACAGGGACAAAAAAGTGAAAAAAAAAGTGAAAAAAATAAAGTTTTACAAAAAAAGTAAAAAAGTTTCAAGTAAAAAAAAAAAGCAAAAAAGCGTCCTTTTTCCAAAATAAAGTAAAAAAAAAATTGTAAAAAATAGGGGAAAAAAGAAAAATAGATATATTAGCTATCGCCGCGTCCGTATCGACAGGCTCTATAAAAATATCACATGATCCACCCCGCCAGGTGAACGCAGTAAAAAAAAAAAAACCCAAAAAACAGTGCCAACACAGCCATTTTTTGGTCACCTTCCCTCACAAAAAGTGTAATAGCCGGCGATCAAAAAGGCATATTTACCCCAAAATGGTACAAATCAAACCGTCATCTCGTCCTGCAAAAAATTAGACCCTACCTAAGATAATCGGCCAAAAAATAAAAAAATATGGCTCTCAGAAAATGGCAAGACAAAAAAAAAAAAGATTTAATTTGGTTAAAAAATGCATCTCATGTGTAAAACTTAACAAAAATAAAAATGTTAGACATATTAGGTATCACTGTGTCCGTAACAACTTGCTCTATAAAAGTATTACATTATATGCCCTCTCAGGTGAATGCTGTAAAAAAAAAAAAAAAATGTCAAAACAGCCATTTTTTGTCACCTTGCCTCACAAAAAGTGTAACACCAAGTGATCAAAAAGTCTTATGTACCCCAAAATGGTACCAATCAAACCGCCATCTCATCCCACAAAAAATGAGACCCTACCTAAGACAATTTCCAGAAAAATAAAAAAAATAGGGCAGTTAGAAAATGGCAACACAAAAACAAGATTTAATTCTGTTCAAAAATTAATTTACTGTGTAAAACTTAATAAAAATTAAAATAATACACATATTGGGAATTGCCGCGTCCGTAACAACCTGCTCTATAAAAATATCACATGATTTGTCCCTTCAGGTGAATGCCATAAAAATAAAATAAAAAAAAACTATGTCAAAACAGCCATTCTTTTCACCTTGACTCTCAAAAAGTGTAATACCAAGTGATCAAAAAGTCTTGTGTACCCCAAAATGGTACCAATGAAAACTTCACCTCATCCCACAAAAAATGAGCCCCCACATAAGACAATAACCCAAAAAATAAAAACCAATGGCACCCACAAACCAATCCATCAAAATCTGCACAGCAAAATCCATATGGTGCTCCTTCTGTTCTAAATCCTGCCATGTGCCCCCACAGCAGTTTGCCATCACATATGGGGTGTTGCCGTATTCAGGAGAAAATGGGTAACAAATTATTGGGTGCTTTTCTCCTGTTACCACTTGTGAAAATGAAAAATTTGGGGCTAAAGCAACATTTTATTGGAAGAAATGAAACTTTTCATTTTCACAGCCAAGTGTTTCCAAATTCCGTAAAACCCTTAGGGGGTCAGATTGGTCAGTACACCCCTTAATATATTCTTTGGGTGTAGTTTCCAAAATGGGGTCACTTTTTGAGGGTTTCCACTAATATGTCCCCTGAGGGGTCATAAAAGACCTCTGGTGGACTTATATTATTTTTAAATTGATTTGTTTTTCATTATAACTGTAGCATCCATAGCAGCCCTGATATGCTGAATGACACCCAGAGATCATGTAATCACTGGGTACAATACAGGTGGCAGCATAGCCACATCCTCCATTCACTCAGGCTGTTTAACTCACCAGCTAACTACAGTTGTATCCACTTGTCACCTGGGCACAGGTTTATGTACTATATATACAGGAACACAGCTTGTGAATGAAAACAAGGGTGTTCTCATTCACAGATGGCATACAAATATCGAAGGTTGACCTTCCAATAAGACTATGACCCTAAGCACACAGCCAAGAAAACTTAGTGAATGTCTTTGAGTGGCCTAGCCAGAGGCCTGAATTCAATAAAACATCTGTTTAGAGACCTGAAAATGGCTGTCCACATCCAACCTGACAGAGTTTGAGATGATCTGCAGAGAAGAAAGGCAAAAAATCTTCAAATCCATGTGTGCAGACTTTGTAGCATCATACACAAGAAGACTGGAAGCTGTAATCGCTGCCAAAGGTGCTTCAAATAAGCCTTGAGTAAAAAATCTGAATACTTACAGTATGTTAGCGCAATATTTTATTGTTTTTCTTTTAATAAATTTGCAAATATTTCTAACAATTTGTTCTTTTTTCACTTTACCATTATGGGGTATAGAGTTCAAAATTATAGGGATTTTTTTCCCCTTATTTAAGCACAAGGCCACAATATAAAAACGTGAAAAGGGAAAAAGTCAGAAGACTTTCTGAATGCATATGTCTTTATTCAATTGTACTATGTAACACTCGGGAAACCCCTTTACGTCCTCAATTTATGAACATGTGATAATATAAGAATAGCTGGTAATAATATTGACCCATAGTGTATGCATATAAAGCCTCATTCACACTGATCAACACAAAAGACTCAGTAAGGCTACTTTCACACTAACGTTAATATTTTATGGTATTTAGATCGGTCATAGGGTCTCACTACTGGAAAAAAAAACGCTACCGTTTTGTCCCCATTAATTGTCAATGGGGACAAAACGTAAGTGAACAGAACGTAGTGCTCCAAAATGCATTCCATTCCATTCTCATACCGGAGAGCAAACCACAGCATGCTGAGGTTTTCTTTCTGTCCTGGGATGTGGAGCAAGACGGATCTATCATGACCCACAATGCAAGTCAATGGGGACGGATCCGTTTTCTCTGGATCCTTACAGTACAGCTAATCATCATTGACACATCTCTCCACCATCCCAGATCTGGCAGGACAGATCTGCATTCTCTGGAGAGCTGCAGCATGTCCCAATTTCAACTGTATCTGTGTCCATAGGACGCTGATACAAGTTGAATACAATTGTGAAGTAGGGACCCGTCAGTATCCTGCTCCACCATTCACCAGCATGTGCACTCCCTATTAGGCAGGAGCGATGCAGTGATGTCATGGCACCTGCTGTGCTGAGGAGCATAGAACATAGGCCAGAGAATGGTGTGTTCAATTCAGGGGCAGAGCTAAAGGCTCATGGGCCCTGGTGCAAGAGTTCGGCTATGGGCCCCCCTTCCCTCAGTGCTTCGTTGCCAGGGGCAGGGAAGCACAGAGCCTTCGTGCTGCCTGAGAAAAAAATTGAAATGGCAGCCCCCCATGCCTAATTTTTGATCTAACCCCTTCCCTCCGGCCAGAGGGGTAACTTGACCAGCATGGACTTTCTATAATATTGGTGTCTTTGTATGTGGCACATTGGGCCCCCTCAGGCTCCTGGGCCCGGTAGCCACTGCTGCCTCTGCACCCCCTATATCTATGCCCCTGGTTCCATTCATCAGTGGAATGGGGCTAGGTCAGTATTAGTTTTGTATTTTTTTAAACTACTGGTATTTAACTTCACTATTGTGAGAGGCAATATAGGCAGCATTACTGTGAGAGGAGCAATTAGAGGGTAACACTATAGTGAGGGAAGCACTAAAAGAGAAGCCTTGTTGTGATAGAGCACAAAGGGTGCATTTCCTGCAGTATTACAGAACATCAAAACAGTTTCCATCACCGTTTAATCGTTACTAGAGATGAGCGAGTAGTGTTCGATCGAGCCGGTATTCGATCGAATACTACGCTATTTGGCATACTCGATTTCAATCGAGTATAACGGCGATGGCGCACTTAGAATTCGTTTCCCCTCCCAACTTCCCTGGCGCTCTTTTTCCACCAATCAACATGCAGGGGGGGTATGACAGGCACGCTGAGCACGCTGGCAGCGCGAAAACAGCGTCTACATGGATTGGCTGGAAAAACCATGTGACCTCGAATATTAAAAACTCAGCTCTTCCTGCTCGTACGCATATGCTGCGTGAACTTAGTCAGGGACAGAGGCTGGAGAAGGGACAGACAGGTTTTAGCAGTTGGACAGGCAGGAGCGTGATTAAAAGCCCTTATCAGGGCTACTATAGTGCACTACAGTGATAGCTTTACTACAAGATACACTTTACAGAGAACGGCTGCCGTATTCAGGGATAGCTGCTGGAGTAGGGACAGAGAGAGCCATTAGTGGTGTATTAGGTGCTCTGCTACATACCAAACTATATTTGGCACTACTGTTCAGCGTTCTTTTTGGCTGAAAAACCCTGTTATATAACTAGTGTGTATATGCACCATCTGATCTGGCAGTATACGGCTGTGAATTTTATTTTATTTTTTTAAATACAGTTTATTTGGCTCTAGTGTTCTGGGTTCTGTGTGCCTGCAATACCCTTTTTGTATACCAGGTGTAAATACCCACCGTCTGTTCAGTTAGTACACGGCTGTGTACCTTGAAATATACAATATCTAGGCCATTTAATAGGCCACTGTACTGTGCGTTCTCTTGCTAAATTATCTCACATACCTGGTGTAAATACCCACCGTCTGTTCTGTTACTACACGGCTGTGTACTTTGAAATATACAATATCTAGGCATTTTAATAGGCCACTGTACTGTGCGTTCTCTTGCTAAATTATCTCACATACCTGGTGTAAATACCCACCGTCTGTTCTGTTACTACACGGCTGTGTACTTTGAAATATACAATATCTAGGCATTTTAATAGGCCACTGTACTGTGCGTTCTCTTGCTAAATTATCTCACATACCTGGTGTAAATACCCACCGTCTGTTCTGTTACTACACGGCTGTGTACTTTGAAATATACAATATCTAGGCATTTTAATAGGCCACTGTACTGTGCGTTCTCTTGTTAAATTATCTCACATACCTGGTGTAAATACCCACCGTCTGTTCTGTTACTACACGGCTGTGTACTTTGAAATATACAATATCTAGGCATTTTAATAGGCCACTGTACTGTGCGTTCTCTTGCTAAATTATCTCACATACCTGGTGTAAATACCCACCGTCTGTTCTGTTACTACACGGCTGTGTACTTTGAAATATACAATATCTAGGCATTTTAATAGGCCACTGTACTGTGCGTTCTCTTGTTAAATTATCTCACATACCTGGTGTAAATACCCACCGTCTGTTCTGTTACTACACGGCTGTGTACTTTGAAATATACAATATCTAGGCATTTTAATAGGCCACTGTACTGTGCGTTCTCTTGCTAAATTATCTCACATACCTGGTGTAAATACCCACCGTCTGTTCTGTTACTACACGGCTGTGTACTTTGAAATATACAATATCTAGGCATTTTAATAGGCCACTGTACTGTGCGTTCTCTTGCTAAATTATCTCACATACCTGGTGTAAATACCCACCGTCTGTTCTGTTACTACACGGCTGTGTACTTTGAAATATACAATATCTAGGCATTTTAATAGGCCACTGTACTGTGCGTTCTCTTGCTAAATTATCTCACATACCTGGTGTAAATACCCACCGTCTGTTCTGTTACTACACGGCTGTGTACTTTGAAATATACAATATCTAGGCATTTTAATAGGCCACTGTACTGTGCGTTCTCTTGCTAAATTATCTCACATACCTGGTGTAAATACCCACCGTCTGTTCTGTTACTACACGGCTGTGTACTTTGAAATATACAATATCTAGGCATTTTAATAGGCCACTGTACTGTGCGTTCTCTTGCTAAATTATCTCACATACCTGGTGTAAATACCCACCGTCTGTTCTGTTACTACACGGCTGTGTACTTTGAAATATACAATATCTAGGCATTTTAATAGGCCACTGTACTGTGCGTTCTCTTGTTAAATTATCTCACATACCTGGTGTAAATACCCACCGTCTGTTCTGTTACTACACGGCTGTGTACTTTGAAATATACAATATCTAGGCATTTTAATAGGCCACTGTACTGTGCGTTCTCTTGCTAAATTATCTCACATACCTGGTGTAAATACCCACCGTCTGTTCTGTTACTACACGGCTGTGTACTTTGAAATATACAATATCTAGGCATTTTAATAGGCCACTGTACTGTGCGTTCTCTTGCTAAATTATCTCACATACCTGGTGTAAATACCCACCGTCTGTTCTGTTACTACACGGCTGTGTACTTTGAAATATACAATATCTAGGCATTTTAATAGGCCACTGTACTGTGCGTTCTCTTGCTAAATTATCTCACATACCTGGTGTAAATACCCACCGTCTGTTCTGTTACTACACGGCTGTGTACTTTGAAATATACAATATCTAGGCATTTTAATAGGCCACTGTACTGTGCGTTCTCTTGCTAAATTATCTCACATACCTGGTGTAAATACCCACCGTCTGTTCTGTTACTACACGGCTGTGTACTTTGAAATATACAATATCTAGGCATTTTAATAGGCCACTGTACTGTGCGTTCTCTTGCTAAATTATCTCACATACCTGGTGTAAATACCCACCGTCTGTTCTGTTACTACACGGCTGTGTACTTTGAAATATACAATATCTAGGCATTTTAATAGGCCACTGTACTGTGCGTTCTCTTGCTAAATTATCTCACATACCTGGTGTAAATACCCACCGTCTGTTCTGTTACTACACGGCTGTGTACTTTGAAATATACAATATCTAGGCATTTTAATAGGCCACTGTACTGTGCGTTCTCTTGCTAAATTATCTCACATACCTGGTGTAAATACCCACCGTCTGTTCTGTTACTACACGGCTGTGTACTTTGAAATATACAATATCTAGGCATTTTAATAGGCCACTGTACTGTGCGTTCTCTTGCTAAATTATCTCACATACCTGGTGTAAATACCCACCGTCTGTTCTGTTACTACACGGCTGTGTACTTTGAAATATACAATATCTAGGCATTTTAATAGGCCACTGTACTGTGCGTTCTCTTGCTAAATTATCTCACATACCTGGTGTAAATACCCACCGTCTGTTCTGTTACTACACGGCTGTGTACCTTGAAATATACAATATCTAGGCCTTTTAATAGGCCACTGTACTGTGCGTTCTCTTGCTAAATTATTTCACATACCTAATTATATACCCAAATATTGTATTTGCAACAAAAAAAAAATAAAATGCGGAGGGGGGCTAGCGGAATCGGACGTGGACGAGGACGGGGGCGCGGAAATGCTGTTGGTGGCCTTGTTGAAGCCAGTGGGGATACAATGCGTGCTGGTGAGGGTCAGCCAGGATCACACTCATCCAGAATCCCTGCCTTTATGGGACAGTTAAGCAGGGGGCGAGTTACACCGCTGTTGAGGCCTGAGCAGGTTGAACAGGTGGTGCAATGGATAGCCGATAGCGCTTCCACACAGTTGTCCACCAGCCAGTCATCCACACAGTCTCACTCTGACCCTCCTTCCTCCACACCTGGCCAACAGAGTCATCCCACCCTTGACCCCTCCCAGGAGCTCTTTTCGGGTCCTTTTTCAGATGTGCCGGAAGAATCCCAGGAGCTAGCAGAGGAATTTGTTTGTAGTGATGCCCAAACACTTGAGTTTTCGCCATCTCCTGCTGATGTGGACCCTGAACCAGCATCTGTTATCATGAGCGATGATGATGATGAGACGCAGTTGCCATCAAGGGAGGCTGTTGGAATGTCCAGTGGGCAGGAGGAGGAGCAGAGTGAGGAAGAGGAGGTGGTGGATGACGAAATGACCGACCCCACTTGGCCAGGGGTGATGTCCAGCGGGGAAAGCAGTGGAGAGGTGGTGGTCTGCGCAGCACCGAAAAAGGCAGCAAGAGGCAGAGGGATGTCCACAGGCAGAGGGATGTCCACAGGCAGAGGGATGTCCAGAGGCAGAGGGATGTCCACAGGCAGAGGGATGTCCACAGGCAGAGGGATGTCCAGAGGCAGAGGACAGTCCAGACAGAGTAGTGAGGCCACAGCCAGCACGGCCGAAGCTGTTCCCGGCAGCGGGCAGTCGCGTGAAGCTCCCCCATCGAGGCCTCGTACTTCTGTGGTGTGGAGATTTTTTAATGTTTGTGCGGATGACAAACTGAGCGCGGTTTGCACACTCTGCCACTCAAAACTGAGTAGGGGCTCTGAGAAGAGCAATCTGACCACCTCAGGCATGCGGCGTCACTTGGAAGTCAAGCACTGGGCTGAGTGGGAGAGAGCAAACGCAATACAACCTGTGCCCGGTCTTGCTGCCACTGCCTCTTCCCCTTTGTTGTGTGCTGCCACTGCGGTCCAGACCTCCAGCCAGGACACCTCCACATCTGCCTCGGCTACTTTGGGGCCTTCTCCTTCAGCCTCCCCTTCCCCCGCCTCTTCGCCTGCACCTTCACACTCCTCGTCCCAACAACTGTCCATCTCGCAGGCGTTCGACCGCAGGCGGAAGTACGCCTCGAGTCACCCCCAAGCCCAAGCCTTAAACTGCCACATCTCCAAACTGCTGGCCCTGGAGATGTTGCCGTTTAGGCTTGTGGAGACGCAGGCCTTCCGCGACCTGATGGCGGCTGCCGCACCTCGCTATTCCGTCCCTAGCCGCCACTACTTTTCCCGGAGTGCCGTCCCCGCCCTGCACCAGCACGTGTCGCGTAACATCAGGCGGGCCCTGAGGTACGCAGTCAGCGCAAAGGTCCACTTGACCACCGACTCGTGGACAAGCGCTTGCGGCCAGGGACGCTACATCTCTTTGACGGCACACTGGGTGAATGTAGTGGAAGCGGGGACGGGGTCGCAAACAGAGACGGCCTACCTACCACCCCCGCCCAAGATTGCCAGCATGGGTTCTGATAAACCCCCCTCCTCCTCCTCCTCCTCCTCCTGTGCCTTAACATCTCCCTCAGCCGCTAGCTGGAAGCGTTGCAGCACTGGCGCGGGGAGACGTCAGCAGGCGGTGCTAAAGCTCATCAGCTTGGGCGACAGGAAGCACAGCGCCCCAGAGGTGAGGGACGCCATATTGCAGCAGACGGAGATGTGGCTGTCGCCGCTGCAGCTAGGACCAGGCATGGTCGTGTGCGATAACGGCCGTAACCTGGTGGCGGCTCTGGAGCTTGCCGAACTCAATCACGTACCATGCCTGGCCCACGTTTTTAATCTGGTAGTCCAAAAATTTCTGAAGACTTACCCCAACCTGGCAGAGCTACTGGTGAAAGTGCGGCGCTTGTGCGCTCACTTTCGTAAGTCAACTGTAGCTGCTGCTAGCTTAAAAAAACTCCAGCAACGCCTCCATTTGCCTGAACATCGGCTGTTGTGCGACCTGCCCACTCGCTGGAATTCCACCTATTCCATGTTGGCCAGGGTGTGTGAGCAGCAGAGAGCATTGATGGAGTACCAGATAATGAATCCACGCGTGCCTCCAACTCAGCTCCCTCAGTTTGCCAACCATGAGTGGCCATGGATGGCAGACATATGCGATGTACTGCGTATCTTTGAGGAGTCCACCAAGAAGGTCAGCAGCGAGGACGCTATAGTGAGCGTAACCATCCCGCTCCTAGGCGTCCTTAAAGAATCGCTCATCGCAATAAGGGAGAACGCATTGCACGCAGAGGAGACGGGGGTAGGAGGAGACGCAACGGAGCTACACAGTCAGACCACACTTTTGTCTGCTTCACGGTGGCAGTTGCAGGAGGAGGAGGATGAGGAGGAGGACGACGTGGAGGTGGCTGTGGAAGAGGAGGAGGATGCTGGCGGCGAGGGTAGCAGTCAGGCTGTGTGCGTCCCATTGGTTCAGCGCGGATGGGGCGGAGAGGAGGCGGAAGAGGAAGAGGAGGAAATGGCAAGTGATCCTTCTGGTGGGGGCAGTGAGGTCATGCCTATTCAGAGTCTGGCACACATGGCTGACTTCATGCTGGGCTGCTTTTCCCGGGACACACGTGTTGTCCGGATAGTGGAGAACAAACTGTACTGGGTCTTCGCACTCCTGGACCCCCGGTATAAAGATAACGTCTCCTCTTTTATTCCGGTAGAGGAGAGGACGAATCGATTGCTGGAATACCAGAGGGAACTCGTGCAGAACATGATGGAGATTTTCCCACCCACCATCGCTGGCGGCAGAGAGGAGAGGGTCTCCCAGAGTCCCACAACATCAATCAGGCCCACAGCCACCAGGGGAACACTCTCCAAGGTGTGGGACACGTTCATGGCACCCCCTCGTGCAACTTCCATCACTGCGGGGCCCGCTTTCAGCAGGAGGGACAAGTATCGGCGGATGTTGCGGGAGTACCTGGCAGACCGTAACCCTGTCCTCCCCGATCCCTCGGCGTCCTACACTTACTGGGTCTCCAAGTTGGACACGTGGCTGGAACTGTCCCTGTACGCCTTGGAGGTGCTTGCCTGCCCTGCCGCCAGCGTGCTATCAGAAAGGGTGTTCAGCGCAGCCGGGGGCATTATAACCGATAAGCGCAGCCGCCTGTCAACCGACAGTGCGGACAGGCTGACGCTAATCAAAATGAACAGCAAGTGGATTGACCCGGACTTTGCTTCTCCAACCGTGGAAAGCAGCCAAAAGTGAAGTGCCATCTGTATGAAGTGCCATTTCCTCCTCCACCTCCTCCTCCTCCTCCTTAACCGCCGTAGAATTGCTCCGTAAATAAGAAAAATGTATATGTTTATGGCTCACATCTTGGGCCTCCACAAAATGTTTAAGAGGTCTCACCTCTTGGGCCTCCACATAATTTTTAAGAGGTCTCACCTCTTGGGCCTCCACATAATTTTTAAGAGGTCTCACCTCTTGGGCCTCCACATAATTTTTAAGAGGTCTCACCTATTGGGCCTCCACATAATTTTTAAGAGGTCTCACCTCTTGGGCCTCCACAAAATGTTTAAGAGGTCTCACCTCTTGGGCCTCCACATAATTTTTAAGAGGTCTCACCTCTTGGCCTCCACATAATTTTTAAGAGGTCTCACCTCTTGGGCCTGCACAAAATGTTTAAGAGGTCTCACCTCTTGGGCCTCCACATAATTTTTAAGAGGTCTCACCTCTTGGGCCTGCACAAAATGTTTAAGAGGTCTCACCTCTTGGGCCTCCACATAATTTTTAAGAGGTCTCACCTCTTGGGCCTCCACAAAATCTTTAAGAGGTCTCACCTCTTGGGCCTCCACAAAATCTTTAAGAGGTCTCACCTCTTGGGCCTCCACAAAATCTTTAAGAGGTCTCACCTCTTGGGCCTGCACAAAATCTTTAAGAGGTCTCACCTCTTGGGCCTCCACAAAATCTTTAAGAGGTCTCACCTCTTGGGCCTCCACAAAATCTTTAAGAGGTCTCACCTCTTGGGCCTCCACAAAATCTTTAAGAGGTCTCACCTCTTGGGCCTCCACAAAATCTTTAAGAGGTCTCACCTCTTGGGCCTCCACAAAATCTTTAAGAGGTCTCACCTCTTGGGCCTCCACAAATCTTTTAGGTCTCACTTCTTGGGCCTCCACATAAATTTAAAGAGGTCTCACCTCTTGGGCCTCCACAAAATCTTTAAGAGGTCTCACCTCTTGGGCCTCCACAAAATCTTTAAGAGGTCTCACCTCTTGGGCCTCCACAAAATCTTTAAGAGGTCTCACCTCTTGGGCCTCCACAAAATCTTTTAGGTCTCACTTCTTGGGCCTCCACATAAATTTAAAGAGGTCTCACCTCTTGGGCCTCCACAAAATCTTTAAGAGGTCTCACCTCTTGGGCCTCCACAAAATCTTTAAGAGGTCTCACCTCTTGGGCCTCCACAAAATCTTTAAGAGGTCTCACCTCTTGGGCCTCCACAAAATCTTTAAGAGGTCTCACCTCTTGGGCCTCCACAAAATCTTTAAGAGGTCTCACCTCTTGGGCCTCCACAAAATCTTTAAGAGGTCTCACCTCTTGGGCCTCCACATAATTTTAAAGAGGTCTCACCTCTTGGGCCTCCACAAAATCTTTAAGAGGTCTCACCTCTTGGGCCTCCACAAAATCTTTAAGAGGTCTCACCTCTTGGGCCTCCACAAAATCTTTAAGAGGTCTCACCTCTTGGGCCTCCACAAAATCTTTAAGAGGTCTCACCTCTTGGGCCTCCACAAAATCTTTTAGGTCTCACTTCTTGGGCCTCCACATAATTTTAAAGAGGTCTCACCTCTTGGGCCTCCACAAAATCTTTAAGAGGTCTCACCTCTTGGGCCTCCACAAAATCTTTAAGAGGTCTCACCTCTTGGGCCTCCACAAAATCTTTGAGGTCTCACCTCTTGGGCCTCCACATAATTTTAAAGAGGTCTCACCTCTTGGGCCTCCACAAAATCTTTAAGAGGTCTCACCTCTTGGGCCTCCACAAAATCTTTAAGAGGTCTCACCTCTTGGGCCTCCACAAAATCTTTAAAGGGTTTCTGTCACCAGTTTTGGGCATATAAAACAGGATGACATTTGCAATGTGCAAATGTCACCTGATGCCCAAACTGGTGATCATTTTTTTACTGGTGCCCCCGTTTTTGAAATAAATCATCTTTTGTTGTATGCAAATGAAGCTTACTAGGTGCAAGGGGCGGTTACCTCGCACCTAGTAAGCTCCGTTTGCCCACCCGCGGTCACGCCTACCTTCACTTGATTGACAGGGCCAGGCAGCTTGTTGGATCCTCTGCCGGCCCTGTGCTCCATTCAAATCCCGCGCCTGCGCCCTGCGGAATAAAAGCGGCGCAGGCGCAGTGAGCGGCGCTGGCCGCCGGGCTCCCGGCTACCTCACTGCGCCTGCGCCGATGACGTCATGTGTACTCTTACAGAATTCAATGAAAGGTGATCCTACATTTACAACAGATTAGTAAATGAATAGGCACGTGATCAAGATGGTTTGCAATGCTGAGAGAAATTATTGAACAATCACATGAAATCTCACTAGCTGGCAGCAGGCAGAGACTTTGATACACTGGAAATTTATATTTCTCTTTGAGGTTTGCGTCCATTAAACAATATTCAAGCGTCTGTGTGTGAAAAGAATCTTTTTATGACAGCTTGCACCTTTAATAAGTCATATGTATATGATGATATTAGAGGAAACAGCACCATCTGGTCACCTTCCCTTTGGTGATAAAAGTCATTTAACAGGCAGAGCATCTGGGTTTCCGCAATGCCCTCCTCTGCAACATGTGTGCCAGGGAGCCAGGATGATGTTTCTCTGTGATAAACGCTTTACTGGGCTTTTATTTTACAGTGTGGATCCCCTGGTATTAAAATGCCCCATTTTTTCAGATTGTATTCATATTCTTAGTCATATTTCACAGTGATGAGATGTATTGTTGCCTTCAGGATGTTAGCATTTCATTATGGAAGCAGTAGACTTGGTCATTGCTCGGTGTGAATTATTACTGTAAATAATTGTAGAGAAGAGTGCTATGCAATTGTTGTTTCCCAAAAATACCTCATTTAGTTATTTAGAATTGTAATTCCTTACAGCCTATTTCAAAGCATAAAGGAGGTTTTATCCTCAGGATAGGTCATCAGTATCTGATCGGTGGGGGTCCGACACCTGAAACCCCCTCCGATCAGCTCTTCAGGAAGGCACCAGTGCTCCTGTAAGCACTGCAGCCTTCTCTAAGATTTTCCTAGGCCAAGTGATGACATTTCACCTGTCACATGGCCTATAAGCAGCTCAGCCCCTTGAAATAAATAGGGCTGGGCTGCGATACCAAGCACCGCCACAATACAATGTACAGCACTGTGGTTGGTAAGCTATGCCGCTGCCTTCTCAAACAGCTGATCGGCGGTGGTCTGGGGTGTCGGACCCTCACCGATCAGAAAACACTTTTCAAGGGGTTTTGCAGTACTTAGATAATGATGGCCTATACTTGGGATATGATATCAGATCTCCGGGGGTCTGACATCCACCATCATTGATCACCTGTATTGAGCTGCCGCCAGCGTGGGTACTGTAGAGTGGACAGAACTGGAAGCACAAGGTTTCATCCACCATGTAGTGGTCATACTGGGGTACTGCAGCTCAGAAACTCTATAGTTTCCAGCACTAATAGCTGGCCAAAACAGCTGATCAATGGAGATGATAGGTGTCAGATATCTGATGGGTCAGTAAAAAAATCACAGAGAAACGCACTACTTTGATCCGTGATGTGGACCAAGCATGCCCATAGAAGTCTATGGGTCCATGAAAATCATGGACACAACACGGGTTGCATCTGTAGTGCATCAGTTTTTCACTGAAGACTAATACAGTGGTCCCTCAAGATACAATATTAATTGGTTCCAGGACAACCATTGTATGTTGAAGCCATTGTAAGTTGAGTAATCAGTTCCAAAGCCCCAAAATGTCATCCAAGATGAGAGAAAATTAAGATTTAAGAAAAATAAGCAGATAACTAAGACAGATAAGACAAGTTCTTATGTATAACAGTCAGGAATAGCTGCTAACTAGCAACTAATACAGCTATTTTACCAGAGAAGTGGCCTGGATTGGTTGGATCTGAGTCTGAGACATTGTATGTTGAGTCTGTTTTCAACTTACCATGGGTCAGAAAAGACCATTGTATATTGAAAATATTGTATCCTGAGGCCATTGTATCTTGAGGGATCACTGTATGAGATTCTTTTGAAATTCATTTTCAGCTGAGCAACGTCTGTGAATTACGGCTGACACACGGATGGTAAAGATAGACACGCAGACCAACCACGGATCCTTCACGGACATCTTCATGGATGAAACACATACGCTATTTTTCACAACGTGTCAATGACATGTAAATGTGGATGAGGCCTAAGGCTTTCTTCACACATATAATTAATTATTTTTTACTAACATTTATCAGTGGATTTTTGGGCGCACATTTTTAATAAATGCCATACATATAGCATGTTGTGTTTGGGGGGGAAAATGCAATGCACCTAAAAAGCTCTATAAAAATGAGAAAACTACAATAAAAATGTTTGTGGTGCATTTCATAATTTCCTGTGAGTAGCCTGTGTCGGGACTTTTCTGTCAATGTATCCATATGAGCCAAATGCTTGTTTTTTGCAGGTTGTATTTTTGGGTTTAATATAACTTACTTACTTTTATTAATTTTTCCTGGGAGGGATGGAAACAAACAGAAATGAACAATGAGTTTTTACATAATAAATTTTGCAGTTTTAGCCTCTTTTTATTTCGATTTTTGGTGGTGAATAAGCAATTAAGTAAAGAACAGCAATTCTGTCAGTTTTTTTTATGGCGTTCACTATAAGGGATAAAGTACATGATAATTGTATAGCGTAGGCTGTTACAATCGCGGTGATACCAAATATGTGGAGGCTATTTTTGTTTTGCAATTTTTTCAATTAAACTTGTTTTTCAATGAAGAAAAGGTGTATTTTTTAACTTGGAGACTTTTTATTACATTAAATTTTTATAAACTTTAACTATTTACTAGTCTCACAAGGGGAATGTAACAGGTGATCTTTTGATCACTTTTATAATGTATTTTTGACACAAAAGTTTGGAGAAATCCAGCTTCCATAAAAATCAGTAGCTTATTCATGAAAATAGATAAAAAGCCATACACAAAGACAAGAGTTACTGATTTTTATGGAAACTGGATTTCTCCATATTTTTGTGTCAAGACTGGTACACCCGATCCAGGTATTATCTGTGCTTCTGGGAATTACCCACAGGTGAGATGGACTTGTGCTTTATATTTTATAATACATTGTACAGCGTATGCTGCTCAAATGCATTATACTCTCAGTGTGGGGCCTTCATTTACTCCCAGGCTGCTCTGCACAGACATTGTCATCTCAGAATTTTATTTTGTAGGGGGGCCGATGGGAGACAGAGAAAGTCCACTCCCTCTGTAACTGCTTAGATGCTGTGGTTGGTATTGACCACAAGGGGTTAAATGGCTATGACCAGCGCTTCTGACGATCGGAACCAGGCAGTGGTAAAAAGGTGGTGGACAAGGGCAAATTGGGAACTTAAAGTGGCCCTGGAAAAAATACTAAAAGTGGCCCTGTTTTGTAGTCGGGTCCAAATTAATGGAAGGCAGGGCCTAGACAATTAGGCGGGGCCAGCAATACCATAGTGAGGCACAAGGGGTTAAATGGCTATTGACCACAAGGGGTTAAATGGCTATGACCAGCGCTTCTGTCGATCGGAACCAGGCAGTGGTAAAAAGGTGGTGGACAAGGGCAGATTGGGAACTTAAAGTGGCCCTGGAAAAAATACTAAAAGTGGCCCCGTTTTGTAGTCGGGTCCAAATTAATGGAAGGCAGGGCCTAGACAATTAGGCGGGGACAGCAATACCATAGTGAGGCACATTATACCACCCCAACAAAGCCAAATACCATAGTCCCTCACAAAATACTGCCCCCATCAGCACAAAATGCATCCTTCAGGCAAGTGGCGTACATAGAGGAGTAAGGGCCCCATAGCAAGGATCAAACCAGGCCCCCACACAGGACATAAGGGTTTCCTTTCCCTTTTCAATGATCCTTGGGCCATTTTTTCCAGTGCCTAATTTGCGCAAAGTTGTTCCTTTAGAGAGTAGAGTCCTGACCAAGTTTTCACCCCCAGTAGAAGAGGGGATGAGCCCAACTGGGCCTCCCCTTGCCCTGGGCCCCATAGCAGTTGTATGGTCTGCCACTATGGTAGTTACGTCCCTGCTTCAGGTGGCCTCTTGGGCATTGGCCCACCGGGAAATTTCCCTGTAAGATCTATGGCCAATCTGCCCCTGGTGGTGGCCCAGCCTGAGGCCCCGCAGAGACCACCATAAAAAGGTGTATGGTGGTAACTAAGGGTTTAAAGATAACATCTGGCTTTGCTGTTATTTTGTCACAAACAATACACTAAAAATGCCATGAAAAGCATAGCCTAAAAAGTTATCCAGCAGTTTATTGGGCAATATGTTGGTTCAGTGGCTTACACTGCAGCTCTGAGTCTCAGCCTTGGTTGGAATCCTACAAGAGCAACAACTGAATGAACGTTGCATGTTCTCCTCATGTTTGTCAATGTCCTCCCAAACTCCAAAAACCTTATAATAGTTTCCTATGAAATTGGCTCTACGGTCTAGAAGAGCAATTATACTGAAAGACCAACAGGGAACAAAGACAAATATGAATGGTAGCCTCTATGGGGTGTTTTTGGCACTATTCAAATAACAGGAAATAAATGTACACAAATACATTATATATACACAGAGATTAATTAGCACAACCTAGTTCAAGTCCCAATTTCCAAAAATAGTGTTTTTAATTGAATTCATTCCCCAAGCACTGATCTTGGGATTTTCACTGCAGGTATAACTGAATATGTACTTATCGACTGTTAGCGATCTCTGTAAGGATCTATGATGTATTCCATATAAATGGCTAAACTACGAGCAAGCAAACAATACTTTGCTAGAGCCATGGCCCAAGAGATCAGTGCTTGGAAGAATATTTGTAATAGACACTTAAGAAATTAGGACAGGTCTTCTGTTCTGCTAATTGAGCTCTATTTATATACTTGAGGAGAAGCACAGCTAACGTCCCGTTATAGTTCATAGAAATGGGATAGTCACAGAAACATTTATATGATAAGGATTCTGGAAATATGGATATTTTGTAATATGGAATGAAAACTTTTTAAAAAGATGTGTCCAACTGACAACCTATGTCCACTAGTTTAATTATACCAAATGTAGACATACGTGCAACACAGCTCATCCCACATTCTCCATCGCATAAGCATTTGAGCCTCTTCTTTGGACAGTCTTGATCCTTTGTACAAGCCTTTTGACATGTGCGACCTACAGGATTTCCCTTTCTTGCAGGACAGAGATCTGTAAAATCTAAAAAGTAACAAATGAATGAATGAAACAGTCAATCAATCAAATAATCAACCAATCAATTAATCTAAATAATAATATGTACTTATGGTGCCATCCAAAAAAAGAATGAACAACACCCTAGGAATCTTCAACCCTACAGCATGAGCTCAACAAAGCAGATGGGCTAACATACATACAGTGCCTTGCGAAAGTATTCGGCCCCCTGGAACTTTTCAACCTTTAACCACATTTCAGGCTTCAAACAAAAAGATAAAACATTTTAAATTTTTGGTGAAGAATCAACAACAAGTGGGTCACAATTATGAAGTGGAACGAAATTTATTGGATCATTTAAACTTTTTTTGTAATAATAAAACTGAAAAGTTGGGCGTGCAAAATTATTCGGCCCATTTACTTTCAGTTCAGAAAACTCATTCCAGAAGTTCATTTAGGATCTCTGAATGATCCAATGTTGTCCTAAATGACTGATGAAGATAAATAGAATCCACCTGTGTGTAATCAAGTCTCCGTATAAATGCACCTGCTCTGTGATAGTCTCAGGGTTTTGTTTAAAGCACAGAGAGCATCATGATTACCAAGGAACACACCAGGCAGGTCCATGATACTGTTGTGGAGAAGTTTAAAGCCGGATTTGGATACCAAAAGATTTCCCAAGCTTTAAACATCCCAAGGAGCACTGTGCAAGCGATCATATTGAAATGGAAGGAGTATCAGACCACTGCAAATCTACCAAGACCCAGCCATCCCTCTAAACTTTCATCTCAAACAAGGAGAAGACTGATCAGAGATGCAGCCAAGAGGCCCATGATCACTCTGGATGAACTGCAGAGATCTGCAGCTGAGGTGGGAGAGTCTGTCCATAGGACAACAATCAGTCAAACACTTCACAAATTTGGCCTTTATGGAAGAGTGGCAAGAAGAAAGACATTTCTCAAAGATATCCATAAAAAGTCTTGTTTACAGTTTGCCACAAGCCACCTGGGAGACACACCAAACATGTGGAAGAAGGTGCTCTGGTCAGATGAAACTAAAATCCAACTTTTTGGAAACAATGCAAAACGATATGTTTGGCATAAAAGCAACACAGCTCATCACCCTGAACACACCATCCCCACTGTCAAACATGGTGGTGGCAGCATCATGGTTTGGGCCTGCTTTTCATCAGCAGGGACCGGGAAGATGGTTAAAATTGATGGGAAGATGGATGGAGCCAAATACAGGACCATTCTGGATGAAAACCTGTTGGAGTCTGTATAAGACCTGAGACTAGGACGGAGATTTATCTTCCAACAAGACAATGATCCCAAACATAAAGCAAAATCTACAATGGAATGGTTCAAAAATAAACGTATCCAGGTCTTAGAATGGCCAAGTCAAAGTCCAGACCTGAATCCAATTGAGAATATGTGGAAAGAGCTGAAAACTGCTGTTCACAAACGCTCTCCATCCATCCTCAAAGAGCTCGAGCTGTTTTGCAAGGAAGAATGGGCAAGAATTTCAGTCTCTAGATGTGCAAAACTGATAGAGACATACCCCAGGTGACTTGCAGCTGTAATCACAGCAAAAGGTGGCGTAACAAAGTATTAATGCAAGGGGGCCGAATAATTTTGCACGCCCCACTTTTCAGTTTTATTATTACAAAAAAAGTTTAAATGATCCAATAAATTTCGTTCCACTTCACAATTGTGACCCACTTGTTGTTGATTCTTCACTAAAAATTTAAAATGTTATATCTTTTTGTTTGAAGCCTGAAATGTGGAAAAAGGTTGAAAAGTTCCAGGGGGCCGAATACTTTCGCAAGGCACTGTATTTATATAGTGCACAATGTGTGCTAAAATTACGGAACTGGGCTGGCACAGTGTGGTTCACAGGTGGTTGTGGGTTTCTATCCAGCGGCTCCAGACACATGTCAAACACATGTCCAGAATTAAATGTGACAGTGAAGGATTTCTGGCACTATATTGAAATACATTACTTCAGCACTAATAAAAAATCATCATTTATGGATGGACTTCACCAGTTTCTTAAAGGGGTTATCCAACCGTACAATTACCCCCCACAATGCCTGGGCCCCTCCTATAGACAATACTTACCTGCGTTCCCCCGGATCCCTGCACGGCCATCGCTTCATCTCCCTGTCGCACGGATCAAAACATCCGGCGAATAGGGGAAAAGCCAATAGAAGACCGCGACGGTGACCAGCGGCCTGTTATTGGCTGCTCCCCCTGTCGACAGATGTTTTGATCCATGCAACGGGGAGATGCAGTGGTGGACGTGCAGAGATACAGAGGGACACAGGTGCCTGGGACTGGGTAAGTATTGTCTATAGGAGGGGCCTGGGACAGTGGTGTACATAGAGAAGAAAGGTCCTATAGGAAGGATCAAATCAAGCCCCCCACACAGGACAGAAGACTTTCTGCCTAATCCTCTTTCAATGACCATTGGGCCATTTTTCCACTGCCTCATTGGCTAAAAGTTGTTCCTTTAGAGGGTAGAGTCCTGAAGTTTTCACCTCCAGTAGAAGAGGAGATAATCCCAACTAAGACTGGACCCCCTCTTGCCCTGGGCCCCATAGCAGTCGCATGGTCTGGCGAACCTTGCTATAATGGCTGAATAATTGCTGCTACAATAATGGGAGTCTGATAGGGTATAGTTTCGTTTACTTGCAGTTGCTATTACAATGAAAAAAGTGGAAAAAATCCAAGTGACTTCAACAACGGCGATGCAAAATATACGCATATTTGAGAATTTACACTAATGCGTACGCTAATGCGAACATTCCCGCACAAATAACGAACATACAGTGTAGCGTTGTTAAAGGTACGCTACTTAACTGAATATGTACGCATTAGCGTACGCATACACTGCATCTGCGAACATTCCTACTCAAGTAACGAACATACAGTCTAGCGTTGTCTAAGGTACGCCACTTAACTGAATATGTACGCATTAGCGTACGCATATACTGCGTCTGCGAACATTCCTACTCAAGTAACGAACATACAGTCTAGCGTTGTCAAAGGTACGCTACTTAACTGAATATGTACGCATTAGCGTACATTCTCAATAAATATGCGTATATTTTGCGTCGCCGTTATTTTAACCAGATTCGTCACGAACTTTCTGAAAATTCGGTTCGATGACGAACCGAACTTTTGGGAAAGTTCGTAACGAATCTGGTTCGTTACGGTTCGGTTCGCTCATCCCTAATGGGGACCATCAGTGGCCACTGTGGTCATAGGAACTTTCAATGCATTTTTGTACCCTTCTCCAGATCTGTGCCTCTACACAATCCTATCTTCGAGCTCTACAAGCAGTTTTTTCCATCTCAATTCTTGATTTTTGCTCTGATATGCTTTGTCAGCTGTGAGACCTTAAATGTACAGCGGTGTGTCTTTCCAAATCATGTCCAATCAACTGAATTTACCAGAGGTGGACTCCAATCAAGGTGCTGAAACATCTCAAAGATGATCAAGAGTAATGGGAAGCCTCCAGAGCTAAATTTAAAGTATCACAACAAAGGGTCTGAGAAGATATGTCCAAGCAAAATTTTAGTTTTCCTTTTTAATAAATTTACAAAAAATTAAAATTCTGTTTTCACTTTATCATTATGGGGTACTGAGTGCAGAATGATGGGGACAAACATGAAAAAATCAAAAGATCTGAAGACTTTATGAAAGCATTATATTGGATTACATCGGAAATACCAATGTGATCTACCCTAATAAAAAAAAAAAGGTCTTCTTTTACCGGTAAACTCTTGGAAGGTCAAGGTCACAGTTAATGTGACCTGAAAATATTCCCAATCATATTTATATATATAAATAAAAATTATTATTTGCCTGAAAGAGTACCCAGGTTTTCTGTTTGTATCTTCAATTAGCCCCTTTTCAAATATCATATTGGGGTAACTGTCAGGTGTGAGTAGCCGAAAAAATTCTGCTCTCTTGAACACAAGTAATCTCATCAGGATAACTTGGAAACAGATATATTTCTGGCCTTGTGGGTCCCTGGCTGTCTGGTGTGGCAGGAATCAAATAACTTTGCTTCTCATCACATGTCCAGTCGGAGTGTTTTAAAATAAGTCAATCCTGGAATAGCCCTTTAACCTTCATTTCAATACTGTACATTTCTTTAGAAAAAGACATTTTATAAGCAGAGGAAAGACACTTTTCTCAAGTGTTGGTTTTCACATTTCATTACATGGCAAGCATTTGCCAAATCATCAAATCCAGCAACTCCACAGAGTAAGGCCTCATGTACACAGCGGTTGCTCGGCCATTCTGTGCATTGGGGACCGCAATTTGTGGTCCTCAATGCATGGGCAACATCAGTGTGGACTCTGCAGATGGATCCGGATTAGATATGATATATTCGTAAAGATTAGTTATCCACACGGATATTTGCATTCTCGTAAGTATTCGTTACTTGGCCGAGTAGCGTGTGAAATTCGTGTTTTTTTTTTAACTCCTCCCTGCATGTTTAGCGCCTATTTCTTAGCCAATAAACATGCAGGGAAGCCTGGGGGATCTCCTGCCATGACCTACTACCTTTCTACGTGTCAAGGAGTGATTGGCTGCCTGCATCAGGTGACGTGCTATTATATATATGCGTATGCCTGGGGCTCGGATCACACACCTTGTGGTTTTAGGAGAGGGAAAGAGTGTGTGTGTGATAGGGATAGCAAAAGCGTACGAAATATCTGATATATAAGCGTACGAAATATCTGATATATAAGCGTACGAAATATCTAAATCTGAGTTGATCTAAACATGTGATAAATCTTGACACACATGACTATTAACTTCTATTAGATCGTAATCACCCAGCTTTCTTAGAGTCCTGATCAACAAGTTGTCATTCAAAAATCTCAAAAAGTTGAGTGACAGCTTCTCTATGCTTGCAAGTAGTAATGGTTTCACGGTCTTGAATTCATACGCAACAGCGTATAGAGTAAATTATACGTAGCAATAGCGTACTCTTTATCGGACAAGGTCCTGTCGCTCCTTGCACTGTCTCTGCCTGCTCCATGCATGCTGCCCCTGGTGTTCCCTATCCATTTCCGTGGTGTTTCCATCACTTTCAGAGGTTTTCAGGTGTTTAGGCAACCTTGCCTGCGAAGAACTTGGGTCCCCTGCAAAAATGCTCGTATCTCCCATTGACTTCAATAGGGTTCGTTATTTGGTACGAATATACGAACTTTTTGAAAACTTTGTACTGTGTAGTACCAAGCACACGAGCATTTTAATATTCGCTCATCTCTAATCCAGATCCATTCAAGTTGAATGTGTCTGCGATCCGTCTGCACTGCAAAAAAGTAGTGCATGCACTACTTTTTTGCAGAGTCACAGAGAGAAACCCCATGGAGGGACTCCGTAGTACTTCCGTGGGGTTCCGTGCCTCCATTCTGCACTGGACCCTCCGGATTGAGGGTTTATGATGTGGGATGCACACGGCTGGTGTCTGTTTGCAGTCCACAATACAGGCACGGCCGGGCAATGGCCGTGTGCATGAGGCTTACAGCAGATGTACGTATACAAATATTGCGTTTCTAACCTGCAAAAACGAAATAAAGTAAATAGTTAAACAAACATATTTTACGGAATAAATTAGCAAAACTTAAGAATTGTATCCTTAAGAAATGTAAAAATGTAATATATCAGCTATGAAGAACCCTATCAAAAGTAAGGCAAGTAGGTAGGGTAAAGATGAGTGAGTGCACAAATGGTACGAAGAGGAAAAGAGACCAAGAGTTGTCAACTTGCCTTCAATAATTACAGACTCACTGTGCTCTAGAGGAGCCACAAACGTTGCAACCAACTTTGCTATAGGGCCCCATGATTACTTGTTACCCCACTGCTGGCGTGAAGGCATTTTGATTCCTTACTCTACAAGTACTAACATGCTTTTTCAGGGAAATCTCTGTCTTTGTGCTATTTGTGTAATACTAATAGTTCTCACTAGATGTCAATGGGATCTCTAAACAAGCTTCCATTTACCATGGTAAGCATTGTGCAAGTCCAGGATTACATTGCTATATAATGCTAATGCTCGACTGGGAGGACATGTGACTACTGAATGTATTAGTAACCAAAGATACCAACAGTGGGCTGCAAAACTGTTACTGCTCATCAACACAGTTGGTGGTGCCATACAACATAAGAATAATTCTGTATTCACCTAGCAACAGAGCGCTTGCTAAAAGTTGCAATAATGAACTCACGTTAACTTCTCCTACACTGCAGAACAATTAGAACAAGTGTATCTACCATAGATATGGTGCAGTGTAAAGTTGTATGCCTTACAGACTAGTAAGGAGTTATATCACCTCCTATATTATGCTATTGTTGAGGACAGTTTAACGTGCACTACTTCTCATTTAGGACCCTCATCCATTATCTAGAACAATGAGCAGCTACCAAAAGCCTTTCCTGCTCTGGAGGACTCTGCATGTTCATCTTTTACATGGACATCCATTTCTCCTGTGGTGGCGTTGCAGAAAAAGTGAATAATTGATGCTGTTTTTCTCCACCTATCATAGTTGTTCTATGTAGTTTCCAGCAGAGACAACCGATTTAAGAAGCAGTCCTCTTAAAACCACGAGGGAAGCATGAGGTGGTACCTGCAACCCAATCAGGTTGCACAGGTAGTCCTGCTCCTCCAGGATGGCCATATGAGCCATCACATCCACCATCAGGAACAGTATCTGCTCATTTGTGTGGGAAGGAACATAAAGAGAACTGGCAGGGCACTACAAAAATTCCTCCAGCAGACTGGTCTGCATGTTTCTGATTAAACTTCAGCAACAGACTCCATGAGAGTGGCATGAGGGCCCAACATCCAGTAGTTGAACCTGTGTTCACAGTCCACCACCATGCAGTTCTATTGGCATGTACTAGGGAACACCAGAATTGGCAAATGAGAGCAGATTCACACTGAGCACATGTGACAGGCGTTAAAGAATCTGGAAACCCCATGATGAACAACATCGTCTAGCATGAATGGTTTGGCTTTTGGTCAGTGATGGTCTGGGGAAGCATATCCTTGGAAGATCATAACAACCTTTATGTGATTGCCAATGGTAGACTGACTGCTGTTAAGCAGTGGGATGAAATCCCCATAGCCATTGTCAGACCTTACACTGGTAAAGGACAATGCTCGCTTCATTTGGGTGTGTAAGTAGTTCCAGGAGCTAACTGATGCCCAGATCCAATTCTGGGAGCAGATCCTCTCACAGCACCATCTGCCATCTCATTAGGAGCATGCCCAGACATCAGGAATGTATAAAGGCACATGGGGGCCATGCACACTGTTAAGCCACATTACAGGTTGCTCTGGGGAAATTGGATCCAAATTGGATGTGATAAGAATTATTTACTTTGATTGTAAGGTGATTTGGAATCCTGCCCTCAGTTGCTTGATGATTTTGGTTGCCAAAGACCGTTGATACTTCATTTTGTACTCATCAGATTCATAATTTATATCAGTATTGATTTGCAACTTGGAACTTTCATTCATCAAGATCCAATGTGTGATTTGAATACCCGTTGATTTATTTGAGTGGGTATGTTTGTGAATATTTTATGAACTGACTCATACTAAGAACTCCTGTAAAACTCAATTCAGCTCTATATATTTCTAGTTTTAAAACTTTTTATTGAATTTTCATTTCAGAGGGAAGCACTGCTATGTAGAAAAAAGAATATATAATCATGAAACAAACCAGAATAATTAAGGGTACAATGGGTTCCAGGGGCGGACACAGACAGCAGAGGGCCCCTGTGCAAAGATTGTGCCTGGGCCCTCCCACCCCCATGCCAAATACTCAACTTAACCTATTCCCTCCTAACATTACATACTGTACAGCAATACAAAACATAGGCTGAGGCTACTTTCACACCTGAAGCACTACGATCCGGCTCTGCCAGACCCTATTATATTTAATGGGGCCGGGGGGCATTCTGCATCCAGCAGTGACGGAGCTGGTGAATTCCAGCAGGCTTTTCTCTGCTGGACCCGAATGCCAGAATCACAAACGCAGATGTGAAGGTAGCCTGATACAGCCCCTCATACCTTGTACATCCAGTGACGTCTTCTTAGATGTAGACATTCTCTTTCCTCATCTCCTTCCAGACCACACCACCATGATGATTTCTTTCAGCCATCTCTTCTCTCTGCAGCGTTTCAGAGACATCTTAGTTTCCTACTTTTCTATCATCCTCTCACCTTCTGAACACCCAATCCTGCCACCCCCAATACTGAGACGCTGTGCTCCCCAACACTATACTGCAGAAACAGTCCCCCTGAAAATAGTGTTACCACACAGATAGTGCCCCCTTCAATAATTATTGGCACAGAGTGCCCTAAAAAATAACTGCACCCAGGAAACTGTGTCCCCGACACTAATAGTGTAAACATAATGTCCCCAAAAAATAATGATACAACAAATGCCCTGTTGTGTGGCAGTAAAAAAATACCTTCTCTAAGTGCCCCCAGTGGAGCCAATGTCCCTATAGTGCCCTCATAATGTGTGCCAATGCCACTATTGTGAGCCCAAGAAATCGTCTTAGTGCCCCCAGTTAAGGTCCCCATAGTGCCCCATAATTTGCACCAGTAAAGAATACTCCTATATAGTGCCCCCAGTAGATGCCCCCATAGTGCTCCTCCCCGTCCCATGGTGCCTGACATAATGTGTCAGTATAAAATGCCCCTATAATGCTCCTCCCCCATAGTGCCCCCATAATGTGTGCAAGTATAAAATGCCCCTATAGTACTCATCACCACCCCCACATTGCACATATAGTTTGTGCTAGTATAAAATGCCCCTATATAATGCCCTCCAGTAGACACCCCCATAGTGCTCCTCTCCCCTACTTCTCCATAGTACCCCCATGTGACAGTATATAATACCAATATATAGGGCCCCCAGTAGATGCCCTCATAGTGCTCCTCTCCCCCCATGTGTGCCAGTATATAATGCCCCCTTGTAGATGCCCCCATAGTGCTCCCCCATCTGTGCCAGTTTATAATGCCCCCTTGTAGATTCATTCATAGTGCTCCTTTCCCCATGTTTGTCAATCAAATGTTCCCTAATAGATGCCTCCATAGTGCGCCTTTCCCCCCATGTGTGCCAGTATAATGCCCCCTGGTAGCTGCCTCCATACTGGGCAACAGTGTGGTGTTAAAAAAAATGAACAGTTATACTTACCTCCATGAGCCTGTCAGCGATGCGATGCAGGCCTCTTCCGGCCTGTGTCCCGCGCTGTTTGGCTTAGGCACTAGGCCTGCAGCCTATTAGTAACAGGTAACAGGTAAGGGAAACGCCTCTCCTCTGCCCTGCCCAAGCAATCATGTGTATCGCTGTCCTGAGGATGGCGATACAGATGAATATGGAGATGAGCACTTCCACAATGGAAGCCCTCATCTCCTATTGCCGCCGAACCTCCCACGGGCCCCCCTGATGCACTGGGCCCCTGTGCAGCCGAACCGGCTGCACAGGCGTATGCCCGCCCTTGATGGGTTCATATGCATCTATATACATGTAGTAATGTATCACAAAAAAGTACAGTATAAAAGAGGACAAGAGATAGCCATTATGGTTGAACCAGATGTCCCATACCAGGGGTACCAATATAATTAATCCAGCATTGAAGAGCTGAAATTTTTTCATGTGTCAACGTTCTACTGACTCTCTTCTTAACTGCTTCAAAATCTACTGATTTTCAATTTGACACCATATGCATTGTAGCTGCCATGAAAATTTATTGCGCTAGTTTATGTTTTTTGGTTGTGCCAGCTGTGGGCATACTCCCTAAAGGTAAAATCGAAGGAGCTTTTAGAAAACTCTTTCCAATGACAGAACTAACTAAAGAAGAAACTTGGAGGAGAACCTGACTACAACTTGACAAGTCCACCGTATAGTGGCATGACAACCTGTTTGGCAGTCCGCAAGTGTAACAGGGAAGAATCTGGATAGATTTTATGGATCTTCAGTGGCACTAAATAAGTATGATCAATGACTTTTATGGAAGTCTCAGTGAGAGGGACTTGGTGACTGCCCTTAGAGATAGTGATGCCACAGTGTCACCAATTAGGAAGAGAAAGAGGGATCCCAAGATCCTGTCCCCAGGTCCATATGTTTTTTTAGGGGCATGCTACAGAAAAATAGAGGAGTGGATAAAACAGGCATTCACCAACAGGTTTCACCATGAATATTGTTCCCAGTTAAATCCTCCCCACGGTTATCAAAATTTTTAATTTACATTTATAAAAATGCCTAAATCCCGAGATATTTCAGGAATAATGTTAGAATAGCACCCCCTGCTGTTTTTATTAAATGGCCTTTTAGTATCCAAATAAATGTCCCAAAGTGGACACACATGCTCAGTCTTGCTTCTCTCTCTCCTTCATGGGGTATGCAGAGAGATCCCTGGTGTGGTGAGCTGGCTTCTCCTAAAACAGCATTGTCTTCTCTGCTTCTGAGAGGAAATGCTGAGCAAGTGATAAGAGAGTGAGATTGTTACTGTAACTGCACTTAGCATCTTCTCAGCATTCTTTCTATATGTACTTTTCTACTGTACCTAGAGCATCCAAAGGAGTCCCAGGAGACCTCTGTGAGTGCAGTTTACATATGCTGTGTCCGAGACACCTGACGATTATGTGATTGTTGGTTCCACTACACGAAGCGGAATAGCTGATTCCTCTATTCATTACATAGTACATAATGAGTGCTATGTATACAGGAAATGAGAAGGCAAAAGCAGTAATGAAAATTGTATATCTTTACCTTGGGGTCCCTGGCTGTATCTAATAGATGGGGGCCTGACCTGCTTCTGCTAAATTACAGGAGCTTTAATACCGCTGTGTAGATCTGTGGCAATCTGGATTAAAGCCCAGCACCAAGCACTGTATATGCTTGATCATTATGAGGTTAAATAATGCACTTGTGTCTTTTTCAACATGTAATTAACAACAATCAAAACTTCTGAAAGGGTCCTTTCACAAGGGTGCATTTATGGTGGAAATATAAAATACAGAACACAAACATTGTTTTGATTATAACATTTTTGTTAATTAGGTAGTGTTTTGCTGAAACATTTTTGGTATTTTTCTGGCATTTTGACATCTCATTCGCTATATGGAAAAAATGTGACAGAATAAAATTGTGATTCACACAAAAAATGCCATAAAATATGCAATATGGAGAAAAAATGTGAGTGGTTTTTGTAGTGTTTTTTGACTGAAAAAACTTTGAAGTAAAATCATGTCTGTGAGCCCGTTTGGTGGACCCATTGACTCAAATCAGTCCGCAATCCGCAAGATATGGATTGGAGCAGAGGAATGGATTGGAAGCCCACGGAAGCACTATGAAGCATGCTTTGTTTCTTGCGGTGCGTAACATATGTTGCGGATCGTGGACCCATTCAAAGTGAATCCACAAATGACGTGCACTCGGCCGGTACCCTTGCATTGCGGACCGCTATTTGCAAGGGGCACACATGCTCTGTGAATGAGCTCTTAGGGTGGTTTCTCTTAGAAATATGCCTTTGCAGTTTATGATACAGTTTTTTAACCAAAGCCAGGATTGGATTCAGAACTTATTACTCCATTCCTGGCTTTGGCTAAAAAAACTGCAATGGCATTTTTTTTCACAAAATGCTGTATTTGAAACTACCCTATAGGTGATTTCATTTAACCCCTTCAAGACACAGCCAGTTTTCACCATAAGGGCCAAGCTACATTTTTCAAATCTGACATGTTTCACTTTATGTGGTAATAACTCTGGTACGCTTTTACTTATCTAAGCGATTCTGAGATTGTTTTCTTGTGACATATTGTACTTCATGTTATTGGTAAATTTGAGTCAATATGTTTCACCTTTATTTATAAAAAATTCCAAAATTTACAGAAAATTTGGAAAAATTCATAATTTTTGAAATTTGAATGTCTCTGCTTTTAAAGCAGATTGTGATACCTCATAAAATAGTTGTTACTGTACATTTCCCAGATGTCTACTTCATGTTGGCATCATTTTGTAAACATCATTTTATTTTTCAGGAAGTTAGAAGGCTTAGAATTTTAGAAGCAATTCTTAAAATTTCTAAAACCCACTTTTTAAGGACCAGTTCAGTTCTGAAGTCACTTTGTGGCGCTTACATAATAGAAACCACCCATAAATGACCCCATTTTAGAAACTACACCCATCAATTTAATCAAAACTGATTTTACAAACTTTGTTAACCCTTTAGGTGTTCCACAAGAATGAAAGGAAAATGGAGGTGAAATTTCAAAAATTCACTTTTTCTTTTGCAGATTTTCCATTTTAATCTATTGTCCCTGTAACACAGCAAGGGTTAACAGACAAAGAAAACTCAATATTTATTACCCTGATTTGGCAGTTTATAGAAACACCCCACATGTGGTGGTAAACTGCTGAATGGGAACATAGCAGGGCGCAGAGGTAAAAGAACGCCATATGGATTTTGGGAGGGCAGATGTCACTGGGATAATTTTAAGTTGCCATGTCACATTTGAAGACCCCCTGATGCACCCCTAGAGTAGAAACTCCCAAAAAGTGACCCCATTTTATAAACTACAAGATGAGGTGACAGTTTTATTGGTACTATTTTGTGGTACATATGATTTTTGATTGCTCAGTATTACGCCTTTTGTGAGGCAAGGTAACAAAAAATGGCTGTTGTGGCACAGTTTTTATTTTTTGTTTTTTACTGAGTTCTCCTGACAGGATAGATCATGTGTTGCTTGTATAGAGCAGGCTGATACAGACACGACAATACCAAATATGTGTATTTTTTTCAGCTGTTTCAGTTTTACATAATAAAGCATTTTTCAAAACAAAAATTATGTTTTTGTGTCTTCATTTTCTAAAAGCTACATTTCTTTTATTTTTCTGCCAATCGTCTTGTGTAGGGGCTCATTTTTTGCGGAAAGAGTTGATGTTTTATAGGTAGCATTTTTGGGTCCATATGATTTTTTGATCACTCAATATTACACTTTATGTGGCAAAGTGACCAAAACAATGGTCATTTTGGCAGAGTTTTTTATCAGGGCTGTGGAGTCGGTAAGCTAAAGCCTCGACTCCGACTCCTCAATTTCCCCTTACTCCGACTCCCAATCCGACTCCCTCATACATGGCGCATGTTTTAGTGATAACTTTAAACAAACTTTGCATAAATCAATAGTACAGATATGTAATGACAAAAAATTTTGTAATATATGTTTTACTAGATAGCTTTACTCTGAACTTTCAGTATCAGGCTTCTCTCTGGGTACAGCTCACTAAGGGCCTGATGTATGAACACAGTCTAGGTCTAAGACTTTCTTTGTTGCCCATAGTAACCAATCAGAGCTCCCCTTTCATTTCTCCAGAGCACTATATAAAATGAAAGGGGAGCTCTAATTGGTTTCTATGGGCAACAAAGAAAATTCTACACCTAGACAGTTTTCATACATAAGGCCCTAGGTGTTTTGCATCAGCAGCATATAGAAGCCATGAGAGCAGATAACCTCTCCAAACATGAGCTCAGAGGAAAGCATATAGAAAGAACATGCACTGGACAAGTGATTTATGCACAGTTTATTGAAAGTTTAGATATACTAAGAAGTACTTGCCTTAATGGGGTTTTCTCAGCACATTGATTCACTGGCTGACAGGTAGTTTGCACTTACTATGTCTCCTCAGGCCGTGGGGTTGGGGGGGGTCTCCAGCAGTTATTAGCATATATTAACATACTCTGAAAGAGCAGGAAGTTGTGATCTCTAACACAATTACAGGTAAAGCCATCCTTCTCAGTCCTCACAACACATTTTGCTTCAGGTAATCACTCAGAGCTCAGTCGCATCATTCCATGGGGGTAAGGTCACTCCTGCTCTTAGCCAATCAGATAACAGTCTTAATGGTCTGCAGGTTACCATAGAAACCTATGTACAGTGAGAGACCTGCTGAACTGTCTATAGTTCATGACTGACCACTGTATTTAGAAAATGTCTTCTTTTAACTGTCCCTTTATGTTGAAAGCTAATCTTTGTAACTAGTGAGAAAACCCCTTTAATCCTGTTTTCTCTAGTAGCTGAGATGAGTACAGCCAATCCTTCCCAGTGCCTTTTTCCTCTGATCTGTAGGAGAGGAGCTTCACTTTTGAGCATCTACATAAAGGGCAGCACACAGTCATCTCAACTGAAAGCCTAGATCCTTAGTTCAGGAATAGAACAGATAGGACATTTCATCATGTTCCCAAATTCTTATGAAAATATATTCAGTACATACTGTACTGAACTAAATGTACCAATTTATTATATATTTTAGGAGTCGGAGTCGGTCCATTTTATACCGACTCCAACTCCGACTCCACCAAAATGGTCACCGACTCCGACTCCACGACTCCGACTCCACAGCCCTGGTTTATATTTTATTTTTTAATGAAATTCACCTTAGGGTGTAGCTCATGTGATATTTTTATAGAGCAGGTTTTTACGGACGCGGCGATACCTAATATGTCCACTTTTTTTAATGTATTTTAGTTTTACACCATAAAAGCATTTAAAAAAAAAATCATGTTTTAGCAAAAGCTATATTTTTTTTATTTTTTGGGCGATTATCTTATGTAGAGGCTCATTTTTTGCGGAAAGAGATGACGATTTGATTGGTACCATTTTGGGGTGTGTATGACTTTTTGATCGCTTGTTTTTGTGATGAAAGGTGTCAAAAATGGCATTCTTTGCACAGTTTTTCTTTTTATTTTTTTTATGGTGTTCACCTTAGGGGGTAAGTCATATAATATTTTTATAGAGGAAGCCATTACGGACATGGAGATACCTAATATGTCTACTTTTTTACATTTATTTCTGTTTCACACGATAAAAGCTTTTTTGAAGAAAAAGAAATTGTCACGACAGGGAAACAAGGGATAGTGTGCCCTGTCTGAACCCCACCTCTTTCCCTGCCTACTTACAGTAGATGCCCTAGGTGACAAAACCGTAACTTGGAGACAGTCCCTATGCTGAGTACGTGCACAGGGAAGGGAAGGGAACACAGGGAAAGACGAACACAGACAGAAACAAATAGAGATGAGCGAGTAGTGTTCGATCGAGCTGGTATTCGATCGAATACTACGATATTCGGCACACTCGATTTCAATCGAGTATAACGGCGATGGCGCACTTAGAATTCGTTTCCCCTCCCACCTTCCCTGGCGCTCTTTTTCCACCAATCAACATGCAGGGGGGGTATGACAGGCACGCTGAGCACGCTGGCAGCGCGAAAACAGCGTCTACATGCATTGGCTGGAAAAACCATGTGACCTCGAATATTAAAAACTCAGCTCTTCCTGCTCGTACGCATATGCTGCGTGAACTTAGTCAGGGACAGAGGCTGGAGAAGGGAGAGACAGATTTTAGCTGTTGGACAGGCAGGAGCGTGAATAAAAGCCCTTATCAGGGCTACTACAGTGGACTTCAGTGATAGCTTTACTACAATATAGACTTTACAGAGAACGGCTGCTGTATTCAGGGATAGCTGCTGGAGTAGGGACAGAGAGAGGCATTAGTGGTGTATTAGGTGCTCTGCTACATACCAAACTATATTTGGCACTACTGCTGTGTACCTTGAAATATACAATATCTAGGCCTTTTAATTGGCAACTGTACTGTGCGTTCTCTTGCTAAATAATTTCACATACCTGGTGTAAATACCCACCGTCTGTTCAGTTAGTACACGGCTGTGTACTTTGAAATATACAATATCTAGGCATTTTAATAGGCCACTGTACTGTGCGTTCTCTTGCTAAATTATCTCACATACCTGGTGTAAATACCCACCGTCTGTTCAGTTACTACACGGCTGTGTACTTTGAAATATACAATATCTAGGCATTTTAATAGGCCACTGTACTGTGCGTTCTCTTGCTAAATTATCTCACATACCTGGTGTAAATACCCACCGTCTGTTCAGTTACTACACGGCTGTGTACTTTGAAATATACAATATCTAGGCATTTTAATAGGCCACTGTACTGTGCGTTCTCTTGCTAAATTATCTCACATACCTGGTGTAAATACCCACCGTCTGTTCAGTTACTACACGGCTTTGTACTTTGAAATATACAATATCTAGGCATTTTAATAGGCCACTCTACTGTGCGTTCTCTTGCTAAATTATCTCACATACCTGGTGTTAATACCCACCGTCTGTTCAGTTAGTACACGGCTGTGTACTTTGAAATATACAATATCTAGGCATTTTAATAGGCCACTGTACTGTGCGTTCTCTTGCTAAATTATCTCACATACCTGGTGTAAATACCCACCGTCTGTTCAGTTACTACACGGCTTTGTACTTTGAAATATACAATATCTAGGCATTTTAATAGGCCACTGTACTGTGCGTTCTCTTGCTAAATTATCTCACATACCTGGTGTTAATACCCACCGTCTGTTCAGTTACTACACGGCTGTGTACTTTGAAATATACAATATCTAGGCATTTTAATAGGCCACTGTACTGTGCGTTCTCTTGTTAAATTATCTCACATACCTGGTGTAAATACCCACCGTCTGTTCAGTTACTACACGGCTGTGTACTTTGAAATATACAATATCTAGGCATTTTAATAGGCCACTGTACTGTGCGTTCTCTTGTTAAATTATCTCACATACCTGGTGTAAATACCACCGTCTGTTCAGTTACTACACGGCTTTGTACTTTGAAATATACAATATCTAGGCCATTTAATAGGCCACTGTACTGTGCGTTCTCTTGTTAAATTATCTCACATACCTGGTGTAAATACCCACCGTCTGTTCAGTTACTACACGGCTTTGTACTTTGAAATATACAATATCTAGGCCATTTAATAGGCCACTGTACTGTGCGTTTTCTTGTTAAATTATCTCACATACCTGGTGTACATACCCACCGTCTGTTCAGTTACTACACGGCTTTGTACTTTGAAATATACAATATCTAGGCATTTTAATAGGCCACTGTACTGTGCGTTCTCTTGCTAAATTATCTCACATACCTGGTGTAAATACCCACCGTCTGTTCAGTTACTACACGGCTTTGTACTTTGAAATATACAATATCTAGGCCATTTAATAGGCCACTGTACTGTGCGTTTTCTTGTTAAATTATCTCACATACCTGGTGTACATACCCACCGTCTGTTCAGTTACTACACGGCTTTGTACTTTGAAATATACAATATCTAGGCATTTTAATAGGCCACTGTACTGTGCGTTCTCTTGCTAAATTATCTCACATACCTGGTGTAAATACCCACCGTCTGTTCAGTTACTACACGGCTTTGTACTTTGAAATATACAATATCTAGGCATTTTAATAGGCCACTGTACTGTGCGTTCTCTTGCTAAATTATCTCACATACCTGGTGTAAATACCCACCGTCTGTTCAGTTACTACACGGCTTTGTACTTAGAAATATACAATATCTAGGCATTTTAATAGGCCACTGTACTGTGCGTTCTCTTGCTAAATTATCTCACATACCTGGTGTAAATACCCACCGTCTGTTCAGTTACTACACGGCTTTGTACTTTGAAATATACAATATCTAGGCCATTTAATAGGCCACTGTACTGTGCGTTTTCTTGTTAAATTATCTCACATACCTGGTGTACATACCCACCGTCTGTTCAGTTACTACACGGCTTTGTACTTTGAAATATACAATATCTAGGCATTTTAATAGGCCACTGTACTGTGCGTTCTCTTGCTAAATTATCTCACATACCTGGTGTAAATACCCCACCGTCTGTTCAGTTACTACACGGCTTTGTACTTTGAAATATACAATATCTAGGCATTTTAATAGGCCACTGTACTGTGCGTTCTCTTGCTAAATTATCTCACATACCTGGTGTAAATACCCACCGTCTGTTCAGTTACTACACGGCTTTGTACTTTGAAATATACAATATCTAGGCATTTTAATAGGCCACTGTACTGTGCGTTCTCTTGCTAAATTATCTCACATACCTGGTGTAAATACCCACCGTCTGTTCAGTTACTACACGGCTGTGTACTTTGAAATATACAATATCTAGGCATTTTAATAGGCCACTGTACTGTGCGTTCTCTTGTTAAATTATCTCACATACCTGGTGTAAATACCCACCGTCTGTTCAGTTACTACACGGCTGTGTACTTTGAAATATACAATATCTAGGCATTTTAATAGGCCACTGTACTGTGCGTTCTCTTGTTAAATTATCTCACATACCTGGTGTAAATACCCACCGTCTGTTCAGTTACTACACGGCTTTGTACTTTGAAATATACAATATCTAGGCCATTTAATAGGCCACTGTACTGTGCGTTCTCTTGTTAAATTATCTCACATACCTGGTGTAAATACCCACCGTCTGTTCAGTTACTACACGGCTTTGTACTTTGAAATATACAATATCTAGGCCATTTAATAGGCCACTGTACTGTGCGTTTTCTTGTTAAATTATCTCACATACCTGGTGTACATACCCACCGTCTGTTCAGTTACTACACGGCTTTGTACTTTGAAATATACAATATCTAGGCATTTTAATAGGCCACTGTACTGTGCGTTCTCTTGCTAAATTATCTCACATACCTGGTGTAAATACCCACCGTCTGTTCAGTTACTACACGGCTTTGTACTTTGAAATATACAATATCTAGGCATTTTAATAGGCCACTGTACTGTGCGTTCTCTTGCTAAATTATCTCACATACCTGGTGTAAATACCCACCGTCTGTTCAGTTACTACACGGCTTTGTACTTTGAAATATACAATATCTAGGCATTTTAATAGGCCACTGTACTGTGCGTTCTCTTGTTAAATTATCTCACATACCTGGTGTAAATACCCACCGTCTGTTCAGTTAGTACACGGCTGTGTACTTTGAAATATACAATATCTAGGCCTTTTAATAGGCCACTGTACTGTGCGTTCTCTTGCTAAAGTATTTCACATACCTAATTATATACCCAAATATTGTATTTGCAACAAAAAAAAATAAAATGCGGAGGGGGGCTAGCGGAATAGGACGTGGACGTGGACGAGGACGGGGGCGCGGAAATGCTGTTGGGGGCCTTGTTGAAGCCAGTGGGGATACAATGTGTGCTGGTGAGGATCAGCCAGGATCCCGCTCATCCAGAATCCCTGCCTTTATGGGACAGTTAAGCAGGGGGCGGGTTACACCGCTGTTGAGGCCTGAGCAGGTTGAACAGGTGGTGCAATGGATAGCCGATAGCGCTTCCACACAGTTGTCCACCAGCCAGTCATCCACACAGTCTCACTCTGACCCTCCTTCCTCCACACCTGGCCAACAGAGTCATCCCACCCTTGACCCCTCCCAGGAGCTCTTTTCGGGTCCTTTTTCAGATGTGCCGGAAGAATCCCAGGAGCTAGCAGAGGAATTTGTTTGTAGTGATGCCCAAACACTGGAGTTTTCGCCATCTCCTGCTGATGTGGACCCTGAGCCAGCATCTGTTATCATGAGCGATGATGATGATGAGACGCAGTTGCCATCAAGGGAGGCTGTTGGAATGTCCAGTGGGCAGGAGGAGGAGCAGAGTGAGGAAGTGGAAGAGGAGCTGGTGGATGACGAAATGACCGACCCCACTTGGCCAGGGGTGATGTCCAGCGAGGAAAGCAGTGGAGAGGGTGGTGGTCTGCGCAGCACCGAAAAAGGCAGCAAGAGGCAGAGGGATGTCCACAGGCAGAGGGATGTCCACAGGCAGAGGGATGTCCACAGGCAGAGGCATGTCCACAGGCAGAGGGATGTCCACAGGCAGAGGGATGGCCACAGGCAGAGGGATGGCCACAGGCAGAGGACAGTTCAGACAGAGAAGTGAGGCCACAGCCAGCAGGGCCGAAGCTGTTCCCGCCAGCGGCCAGTCGCGCGAAGCTCCCCCATCGAGGGCCTCGTACTTCTGTGGTGTGGAGATATTTTAATGTTTGTGCGGATGACAAACTGAGCGCGGTTTGCACACTCTGCCACTCAAAACTGAGTAGGG